>JAKELG010000268.1:0-50949 GCA_021527035.1 Lactarius vividus | reverse complement strand
GACGACCTTAGTCGATACCGCGTCAATGAAGAACCGGACGCGAGCGCGCTCGACGGGGTCTTTCGGGAGCAGGGCCGAGTCGGGTACAGATCCGCGACGAACTCGAGTAGGACGAGCGACTCGGCGATCTTGGCCGATCCTGGCGACGGATTTTCGGGGTCCGACTTTGGGCTTCCGTACACTAGAGCTGGGACCTATCACACAGCGCCGAGCATCAGGATAGTAGCGGGGAAGAAGCGTGTAGAGATTCTGACCTTGCCGCTGGGTTGACTCGAGAGGCGTACCATTCGGGCTTGTTCCGAACGTCGATCCAATACCTGGTCACGTCGGCTTTCGCTTCGTGGAACGCGATCTCTACCTGTGGCAACGTCGGTTAGCACATCGACCTGCGGAAGAGGGGCGACTGACCAACCCGCTGGGCAAATGGGGAGGCCTGCAGATCACAGCGTTAGCTTGGACGAGAGGAGCAACAGTGCGATGCGTACTTTGGCAGTATAAAATATTATATCTGGCGTTGTCATGATGGCAAGCTTCGTACAGACTTGAGAACATTTCTTCTTATATATACTAGGGATTACAACACCGTACAGGGAAAGTTGCGTTGTTTTTCGCTATCTCATGTTCTTAGCTCTCGATGACTCGGAGTCTCGGGCTCGGGCTCGGGCGTTAGCTGATGTCTGTGGTCACACACTTATGCAGCAGGTCGACTTCTTCCCTTAGTACTATCACACTTATGTGAACACAATCTTGACTAATAGGTCGGCCTCATCATCAAACAATTACACCATACTGTAAATTTACAGTGATGTAGGCCGGCACTGACTAAATCAATGACTCACGGCCTTCGGCGAGCTGAGCAAGCCTCGGCGCTCATCAGCGCTCATTGATTGCTTCTCAGTACCATACCATGTTATGTGGATTCCATGCGGGTGATATTACCCCACTACACAAGTTTTACCTCCACTTCGGCATTCCACGTGGATACCATGGGTTTGCTAAGTGTATTCGATACAGTACAAGATAGCTTACACTGGCCGTCATGGATTTTGTGCGCGTTTTCGATATAAGAGCATAACGTAAAATGTAAACTTATTTCATATTGTACTTTGTAGGCTGTGGCAGCCACCATTGCTGCAGGTGCCGTTGCCGCGGCCGCGGCCACTGCAGTGCAACGGTTGCTGTAGTAGCTACACTTGTCACCTGCGCCTGCCAGCGCCACATGTGGATCTGCCACGTACAATCACGACCGAAGACACCCTGTGCGAAATAGAGGCACGCCGCATGCACTTCGTCGACAGCAAGCGCAATATAAGGTGGCGCGACAACAACAGAAAGTCAACGGACTTGCGCCTTTACTTAACGCCATGAGGACGAGCGGGTCGGCCGGCTGCCGCCACCCCGCCCAGATATGGATCGCGGGAGAAGGCTAACTGGACCAGCCCGCTGAGAAAATGGGGAGGCCCACAGATTGATCTCAACGTTAGCTTGGACAGGGAGGAACAAGAGAATCGGCAGCATTCCAAAAGGCACGCGCGCGCACCCAAGCCTTCCACAAATGGGAGGGCCTCTGGTACAAGGCAAGATCCCCGTGTTTTCGACACCGGGTCCTCGGGGAATAACTATCCTTCACCCAGACGTACTCCGACATCCACCCCCCGGGCACCAAGAAGCTACATCCACTCTGGCTGCAAGGCGGAGAAAGAACCCGGTGGAGTCAGGCACCCATTGTCACACACGGCGCTCCACATCCACCCCTCATGCAGGTTGCGACGGACCACGCCTTCACAGGCACGTACGTCCAACGCTTCCGCAAAAAACGACCCACCGGAAAACATCTCCTGCCCCTGCGGCCACAACCTCCGCTCATCTAGGCACATCATCCACCACTGCCCTAGATACTTCAACGCTTGCCGAAACAGGGCCATCCTATCCTCAGCATTTACGCCCGTAAATCCTCTCTATCCCTTCCACAAATTGTTCTCCACTCGTGACGGGGCGGAACACTTACTCAAGTTCTTCGACCAGACTCGCGCGTTCAAGAGCAGTGTCCTCGATACGAAGTTACGTCATTCGCTTGGCAAAAACGGAAGCATATCGCCTTTTTGATCTCAAGCTCAAGCTATCTTCGATTCTGTCTCGTCCCGCGAATGTGCCAGTACAATGAACATCCCCTGCAAGTTATGATATACACTTCTTCCTGCAACAATTTTGCCTCACTGGCGGCCTAACCGTTCTTGTCCATTGTAATGAGTACTCCTAGCCAAACACGTATACGGTCTGTCATGCACCCACCCATGGAACTGAATAGCAAACGTACCGGATCAAAGCTGTTCTTGAAGCTCTCGCGGCTCGTGATGCTTGCATAGTATTTCTGCACCCGCGCGAACCGCTCACTCTGGAATAGTTCCTTGTACACACGCAGGCCAGTTCCCTCCTCAAACTTGCCAATGTCATTGCGGAGGCGCAGCTCCCAGCGAGCGAGGAACGGTGCGATCGCTGCGTCCGCGATCGTGAAGTGGTCCCCACAGCGAAGTTTGCGGCAGGCGGGAGTAGCTCCTGGAATTCCGCGAGCGCTGCAACGAAGGCGTCTGGCGACCCGCCATGGAAGAGCGCGGAGGTGGGCCGCGGTGAGCTTTGTGGAGACCGCGTCGATGAAGAACCGGACGCGGGCGCGCTCGACAGGATCTTTCGGGAGCAGTCCTGAATCCGGGTACAGGTCCGCGATGAACTCGAGCAGAACGAGTGACTCGGCAATCTTGGCCGACTCTGGTGACGGGTGTTCAGGATCCGACTTGGGGCTCCCGTATACTACAACTGGGAGCTATCGCGCTAGCGTCATGCGTCAAAGTTTATAGTAGCGGGGGAGATGCGCACGGAGGACTGACCATGCCTGTTGGGTTGACCCGCGCAGCATACCATTCGGGTTTGTCCCGAAGGTCAATCGAATAGCTGGTCACGTCGGCCTTCGCTTCTTGGAACGCGATCTCTACCTGTAGCCGCCCAGGTCAGCATGTGGTCCGCGGGAGAAGGCGAAATTGGACCAACACGCTGAGAAAAGGGGAACCCTGCAGATCACAACGTTAGACAGGGGATAAACAAGAGTATCGTCCGCACTTGGCAGTATAAATATGATATCTGGGGTGGACATGATGTGAGCGTAGTCAGGTGGAGAAGAACTTTGGAGCGCGGGTTGGGTTATATGTGTTCTATATATACATACTAGCTTGAAAAGGTTGCTTACTTTGTCACCGGGACCCATCGTATCCCTATCTCGATGACGAGTAAACACGAGGACTCCCTTGCCCCCAAAACTGCCGAGGTTAATAACCTTCAACCTTACCGATATAGTCAGCTGTCGCGGGTCAGTGCAGGACTGGATCAGGCCGGTCATGATACAGTCGATTCGAATTGTCATACGGCATAACGTGATTCAGCCTCCAAAGTTTATCCTGTTATGCGTTATCAGAAATATGCAAGACCACAGTTTTCCCACGGTCGGGGATTTCCGCATACAGCCACCGATACAACAACAACAACGCACCTCCAAGCCACCACATGATCCAGCCTCTGCTGGGTGCTCTTTCGCAAATCTATTGCCCTCCGCTGGAGCCTCAAAATTTCCTCAAACCTTTGGAAACAATGGTGGAGATTTTGTGTGTGATGGCTTTTGGCTGAGAATGGCAGATGTTGGCAGGTGCCTTCCAAGGTTGCCTTCAGGCTGGGTTTGGAAGCAGGGCTTATGCATATGTGAGGAACACTGCCAACAGCGGCGACCGGCATATTCTCTGAACGAATGGCCCCAAGAACAGGAGAACCTGACCGACCGCCATCCAAAGTTGGTGACTGACATTTCAACCGGCTTGTACACGCATGGTGCCATTATGGCCGCCCTCACAAGAGTTTGGCCCGGACTTTGCGACTTTGGTTAGTGGACATGGTTGTGCCAAAGGAAATGTAGGAAAATGTAGGAAAAGTAAAGATTTTGAGTCATGGGGAGCATTTCAGAGGCACACTTGGGCTCAGTAATGCATATTGACGGCCAACTCTCTATGCATTATGTATTATGCAATTTCACCGGGTTTTCCCTATGTATTCAATGATTCAGGGCCCTAACCCAATGCGTTATTAAAAATATCCATTATCACGCTATGCGTTACGTTATGAAAATTTCGACTGTACCGCTGACTTCAGATCATGCGAAGGAGCAGTTGCTGTTGGTAAAAAAAATTGACTTGTGGGAAGAGAAAAGGTTGGACGGGAGCAGCGAAAGGTGCCTAGAAGTCGAAAACGAAGCCTAGCACCTAGGCCGGTGCGAACACACTAGCAAGTTTGTAACGGTAGCACTCGGATAACAAACTAAGAGGATATTAGAGCAAAGACGGAGAATTTAATGCGTGTTAGTTAGGGAGCATGCTGCTTCCGTCTAATTGTATTCCCGCCTTTCATCGGCAACAACGGAAGCGTGTCACCTTTTCGGGCTCAAGCTCAAGCTTCAGCTCCAGCTCTGCACAACTGGTTCATTCTGTGTCGATACATAAACGTTCCATCTAAGCTTTTTACACATTTTTTCCCTGCAACCTTCACTGGCGGCCAAACCGTTTCTTTGCCATTGCCACCAAGTACTCCTAATGTACATGGTCAGTCGTATCCCTGCCCACGGGTCCAAATACCATAGTACCGGACTAGTGGTTTGCGGGCTCGGCTTCAAAGCCTAAGGCCAGCCTAAGACGGCCGTTTGAAACCGGGACGGGACTGGGACGAGAGTGGGTCCTGGCAGGGCTCACGGCCCAGTCTTCGCTTTTGGCATTCGGCTCCCACAGTCCCACGTCTTCGGCCTCAACTGTTGGGATGCCCGTCCTGGGCTCAGGATTCACCGGGATTCGCAACCTAGAATCCATGCTTCGAAACTGCATCCACATCTGAAACCTCATCCATGCCTTCGCCATTGTATCCACATATTATGGTATTTGCAACTTCATGAGTCTTCATCGATGCTTCATCCCCGGTGCCAGCTCTCTTGGCAGCTTCTTGGCCAGTGAAATCGCGCCTTTTGCCGCTTTACTGCATTTGTCCACGCTCGCCCACACTTGCTTGCGTTCACCCACACCCTCCTGCATATGCACTTCCGCACACTGTCGCTATGTTCCCGCGCACTTAAATTCGCCGCTTTAAGTTTCCCATGCTTTGTGTCCACCCGGCTTCCCACTCACCCCGGATGCTTCCCTCCACATTTTACCATTCCCCCGTTCAGCCCTGTTCCTCAGCTTACATTCCCCACTATAAAACACATGTAATTACAACCTTCGCCCCAGATTAGAATATAGCCTTCTCCACTCAGACCTCAGACGACAGTGCAACTCTCCCCTCGCATTCTTCAATGTGCCGCACTCGCGTGCGGCCTTAGAGACTCAAACCAGACGCGTTCCCAGCCCCAGAGGTCACCTTTGCAAAGTTTCGTGCTGTGCCTAAGTGTGCGCAACCGTTTCCGATCACTTGCGACAGACCAACCCCAGTCCCGTTCCCGACCCTGCCGCACTCGTGCGCGGCTCTAGCCCTTCGACATCGACGCGTCCGCGATCGCCACCGACATATATACCACAGCTCACGCGCTGCAGAGACATGCATGGTACCTCACACTCCCTAGACCCTGCGCTCCTCTTAGACCGTTTCCTAGCGCTTAGGGACAGTTTAGGGTGTCAACTGCAACAATCGCACGGCAGACAACAACAGTTGCAGTGATGCAATGGTCACATGGTAAGGACTATGGTGGCAGCGACAACGACGGTAATCACATGAGGTGACGAGGTGACGAGAATGGGGATGGCGATAAGGTGACTACGACGGCGATGGGGTGACCATGGTCCACGGCAAGGGTGAGGAGGCGAGGAGGTGCCACAATGACCACAGGGAGACGATGGTGATGATTACAATACTGATATCGAGTTTCATGTGTACATAGAATTGTCAGATATTTGTAGAGAAATGTTCAATAGTGGTACTACAAAGACGCGGCCAGCCGTAGCTAGTAGGCCGAGACTGGCCTAAGACGTTGAGGCCCACAAGTAGAGTCCCAGTCCCTGTAATCTTAGGCCTAAAGCCTCCCTAAGACGAGCCTAATGGCAGGCTTTCAGGCCGGGACGGGCCCGCAAACCACTAGTACCGGATCAAAGCTACTCTTGAAACTCTCACGGCTCGAGATGCTCGCGTAGTATTTCTGCAACCGTGCGAACCGCTCAGTCTGGAACAGCTCCTTGTGCACACGCGGGGCCGGTTCCCTCCTCGAACTTGCCGAGGTCATTGCGGAGGAGCAGTTCCCAGCGGCCGAGGAACGGCGCAAGCGCAGCATCTGCGATGGTGAAGTGATCGCCGACGGCGAATTGGGCCGCAGGCGGAAGCAGCTCCTGAATCTCGGCAACCGCCGCGATGAATGTGTCCGGCGACTCGCCACGCAAGTAGAACGCGAAGAAAGGTGGGGAGACCTTGGTCGATACCGCGTCGATAAAGAACCGGATGCGGGCGCGCTCAACGGAGGTCTTTCGGGAGTAGGCCCGAGTCCGGGTACAGGTCGGCAACGAACTCGAGCAGGACGAGAGACTCGGCGATCTTGGCTGACTCTGGCGACGGATTCTCGGGGTCCGACTTTGGGCTCCCGTACACTAGCGCTGGGACCTATCACGCGGCGTCAAGCGTCAGGGTAATAGCGGGGAAGATGCGTGCGGAGATCTGACTTTGCTCGCTGGATTGACTCGCGAGGCGTACCACTCGGGCTTGTTCTGAAGGTCAATCCAATACTTGCTCACATCGACATTTGCCTCGTGGAAAGCGAGCTCTACCTGTAGCGACCTGAGTCAGCATATGGACCCGCGGGAGAAGGCCAAACTGGACTAACCCGCTGGGCATATGGGCAAACCTGCAGAACTCACAAAGTCAGCTCGCAACCAGAGGGGGGGGGGGCAAGAGTGACGTGCGCACTTTTGCAGTATAAAGGATTACATCTGCAGTGGCCATGATGTGCTGCGAGCGTAGTCAGCAGAGAAGAGTTTCGAAGCGTAAGAGGGCCATATGTCATCCTATACACCAAGGATCACAACACCGTGGGGCTCTAGGTTCGCATAATTTATCGTCATCTATTATCCCGATGGCGAATGACCCGATGAGATTCCCGTGGACAGCCGTGGCTGAGTAACGAACAAGGCAGTAGAGGAGGCCACGCCTCCTACTCGGTGGGAATGATGAGTCAACCTCTCCGCGTAATATGGCACAACCTGAGGCCTAGGTACGCCTGAGTGCTTACTGTAGGTTGCTGTAGATTGTGGCACTCGCCATTCAACCCTTCGCTCGGTAAAATTCACTGTTTCAGGCTTCGAGACTGTGTCGGTATGGATCGGCTGGCTACACAGCAAGAGGGCGAAAGCGCGAAGCGCCACTTGATCGAAGATGGGGGGTTTTTATGTCCGAGTGCGACAGGTGGGTGGGAAACCTGGCGCGACCTGATGCCTGTCAAGCCAAATCGAGGACCTCATCATCGATCCCTTTTAACTATAGGGCATGGCAGGGCGGGAAAAATAAAAGACTTCCGGTTTTCAACTGGTTGGAAAAATGGTGGCAGCACGCAAAAGGAAGATGAAAATGTGCCGCCCTCTCCGCTTAACAATCTAAGGCTCTGCTCGTTTCTCACTCCGCCTCGGACAGGCCATATCACTACTATACTTTACTTTGTGAAAATAGCTTTGGTGAAGTATCCCGGGAGGGATGAGTAGATGGAAGATCAAGACGAAGTGGACACTCTATTCCGTCGCCTTAAGCTTACTAATGTAAATATTCGGACTTCCGACTTCCGTTACCGGTCCGGTCCCCAGGCTCGGCTAGTCCCGGGATACATCTTAACATACTTCGTCACCGGACTCATCCCTTCGATGACGGGTAGACATGAGACTCCCATGGCCCACGAAGTGCCGAGGTTAATAACTTAAGCCTTATTGTGATATAGTCGGCTAGCGCGGGTCAGCGCATGACTGGGTGTCCTCGATAAGAGGATATTAGAGCAAAGAAGGAGGATTTAATGGGAGAATTTAATGTATGGTTGATTACTGTAAGGAATGAGCATGCTCGAACTCCTGTACTTGTATTCCTGCCTTTCAATCGGTAACAACGGAAGCGTATCACTTATTCGGGTTCAAACTCCAGCTCTGCACAACCGTCTCATTCTGTGCCGATACTGTAAACGTTCCCTCCAAGCTATTATACACATTTTCTCCTTGCAGCAACTGCTTCACTGGCGGCCTAACCGTTTCTTTGCCATTGCTACCAAGTACTCCTAACGTACACGGTCAGTTGTATCCCTGCCCGGGGGACCAAATAGCACACGTACCGGATCAAAGCTACTCTTGAAACTCTCACGGCTCGAGATGTTCGCATAGTATTTCTGCAACCGTGCGAACCGCTCACTCTGGAACAACTCCTTGTACACACGCAGGCCGGTTCCCTCCTCGAACTTGCCGAGGTCACTGCGGAGGAGCAGTTCCCAGCGGCCAAGGAACGGCGCAAGCGCAGCATCTGCGATGGTGAAGTGATCGCCGACGGCGAATTGGGCCGCAGGCGGAAGCAGCTCCTGGATCTCGGCAACCGCCGCGATGAAGGCATCCGGTGACTCGCCACGGAAGGAGAACCCGATGAAGGGCGGGAAGACCTTGGTCGATAGCGCATCGATGAAGAATCGGACACGGGCGCGCTCGACGGGGTCTTTCGGGAGTAGCCCTGAGTTGGGGTACAGGTCTGCGACGAACTCGAGCAGGATGAGCGACTCGGTGACCCTGGCCGACTCTGGCGACGGATTCTCAGGATCCGACTTTTCGCTCCCATACACCACAGCTGGGACCTATTATACAGTATCAAGTATCAGAATAGCAGGGGGAAAGGAGCGCGCGGAGGTCTGACCTTGCTTGCTGGGTTGACCCGCGAGGCATACCATTCTGGCTTATTCAGAAGGTCGATCGAATACCTGGTGACGTCGGCCTTCGCCTCTTGGAACGCGATCTCCACCTGTAGTGGCCTGAGTCAGCATGTGGACCCGTGGAAGACAGCCAACTGGACGAACCCGCTGAGCGTATGGGCAAACCTGGAGAAGTCACAAAGTTAGCTCGGGACAGAGGTGTAGTATCGTGCAAACTTTGGCAGTATAAAAGATTATATCTGGAGTGGTCATAATGTGAGCGTAGTCAAGAAAGAAGAGTTTTGGAGCGGCAGGCGGGTCAAATGTCGCCCTATATATATACCAAGGATCACAACACCGTGGAGTTCGAGGTTCGCTCACTTTGTCATCACCTACATGGCGAGTGACCCAATGAGACTCCCATAGCCAGCCGTGGCTGAGTAACGAACAGGGGGGGTAGAGTATGTTGGAAATTGAAATGAGTCAGCCTCTTCGCGTAATATAGCACTTATATAAGCTCACCCCGAACAGTGATTGGTCTGTTCAATTCAGGACCACGATGGCGTCTAATGTGGACATCATCACGCGATAACTCGCACTTTACTTGGTCTTTGCCAGAACTAAGTCCTCAATTATACCAAGCGTGTTCGTTACATACATGCAGCACTGTTGATCGAGAGCTGAACGGCGCCGTCGACATCTTTGCACTATGCTCGTTCTTCTTGCCCTCTGCAGCCAAACGCTCTCCTTGACGTGAATTGCTGAAGGCTTCATGACTGGAGCAGATGGATGGATAGCGTTCGTCCACGGACTTGTGTTGCGGAAACAGCCATTAACTGTCGCTACAGTGCCGTTGCCACCGCCGCGCCTGTGTCACTGCAACTCTGCCACGCACAATTACGACAGACTCGGAAGACACCCTGTGCGTACTAGCGGCACGCCGCCCACTTCGTTAGTGATAAGACATTAGGAAACAAAAAAACATTTAGGCAGCTCTGCGATATCACGACGACGCGACAGCAGGACTCACATTCAGGCTCCATCTCCCGAGAAGGGACAGCCACACAAGGAACAGCAGACAGTCAACAGACTCCACTCGACAAATGCGAAGACAGGACGACTTCCGTCTTATTCACGCCTTTCACTCGGCCACAACGGAAGCATATCCACTTGTCGGGCTCAACCTCAAACTTCGAGTCCATCGCGGAACGGTTCCGCGAATGTGTCAGTACAGTAAACCTCACTCCCAACTAAGCTATACAACACTTCTCCCTGCAATAACCTTGCCTTCACTGTCGGCCCACATATTTCTTTGCTATTACCACCAAGTACTCCTAGCCAAATACGTACACGTCAGTCGGGGCCCCACAACGGGACTAAATTACAAACGTACCGAATCAAAGCTGTTCTTGAAGCTATCTCGGCTCGAGATGTTCGCATAGTATTTCTGCAAGCCGTGCGAATCCGCTCAGTCTCAAACAGCTCCTTATACACGCGCGGGCCGGTCCCCTCCGCAAACCTGCCGATGTCGTTGCGAAATAGTACATCCCAACGGCCGAGGAACGGCGCGATTGCTGCATCCGCGATCGTGAAGTGATCCCCGACGGCGAACTGGGAAGCAGGCGGGAGCAGCTCCTGGATCTCGGCGACCGCCGCGATGAACGCATCTGGTGACTCGCCACGGACGAGGAATGCGATGAAGGGAGGGGAGACCTTGGTCGATACCGCGTCGATGAAGAACCGGACGCGGGCGCGCTCGACGGGATCTTTCGGGAGCAGGCCTGAGTCGGGGTACAAGTCCGCGATGAACTCAAGTATAACTAGCGATTCGGCGATCTTGGCCGACTCGAGCGACGGATTCTCAGGGTCTGACTTTGGGCTGCCGTACACCAGAGCTGGGACCTATCACGCGGCGTCACGAGTCAGGAATCAGTAACGGGGAAGAAGCGCACGGAGATCTGACCTTCCCTGCTGGGTTGACTCGTGGGGCATACCATTCAGGCTTGTTCGCAAGGTCGATCGAATACCTGGTGACGTCGGCCTTCGCCTCTTGGAAGGCGATCTCTACCTGTGGCAACGGTAGTTAGCGCATCGAGCTGCGGAAGAAGGTCGACTGGACCAACGCGCTCAGCATACGGGGAGGCCTGCAGACCACAATGTTAGGTTGGACAGGGGAGGAGCAACAGTACGATACGTACTTTGGCAGTATAAAAGATTATATCCGGAGTGGGCATGTTGCGAACGTAGACAGGCAGGGCAGAGTTTTGGAGCGCGGGCGGGTCAGATGCCGTCCCATATATATATATACCGAGGATCAGAATACCGCGGGGCTCGAGGTTCACTCACTTCGTCATTACCTATCTACGGTAGATGGCGAGTGACCCGATGAGATTCCCATGGCCAGCCCTGGCCGAGTAACGGACAAGGCGGCATAGAGGCGGCCGTGTGTTGGAATCGAATGAGTCAGCGCTAGCCTCAGCATCTATACAATTGGAGCCTGTCAAGGGCTGTCAGAGACCGGTCTGGACTGGTCCTGACAACCTTTAACGGCCTCCAGCCTCCAGTTTTGTGCATACTGTACTGTATATTCGGCCTCAGAGAGACTTAGCTTTATGTATGTAAGAGAATTGAAATGAAGAGCAAGGCATGGTGAATCCAATGTGTTGTCGTGGAATGACCACGCTGAAACTGATCATTATTGAAATACTTCCGACGTCTTATTACAGTAACGATGTTCACTCGGCAAAAACGGAAGCATGCATACCGGAAGCATACTCGGAAGCATATGCACACTTGGATGCATCACTCTCAAGCTCTGCACAAAAGTCTAATGGCTGTGCAGTGAGGCTCTACACTTCTCCTTCCTTCGCATTCACAGTCGGCCAACATATTTCCTTATCGTTGCCAATATATACTCCTAGCCAAACGTGTACACGGTCATTCATATCCCCACCCATGGGACTAGATTGAAAATGCACTGGATCTAAGCTGCTCTTGAATCTCTCACAGCTCGAGATGTTCGTAAGGTATTTCTGTAACCGTGCGAAGCGCTCGCTCTGGAACAGCTCCTTGTGCACATGCTGGCCGGTTCCCTCCGCAAACTCGCCGACGTCGTTACGGAACTGTAGTTCCCAACGAGCGAGGAACGGCACGGTCACTGCGTCCACGATCGTGAAGTGATCCTCGACGGCCAATCGGGCGGCAGGCGAGAGTAGTAGTTTCTGAATCTCGGCGACCGCCACAACGAATGTGTCCGGCGACTCGCCACGAAAGAAGAACGCATCGGTGGGCGGGCTGACCTTGGTCAATACTGCGTCGATGAAGAATCACTCGACGGGGTCTTTCGGAAGTAGACCCGAGTCCGGGTACAGGTCAGCGTCGAGCTCGAGTAGGAGGAGCGGCTCGGAGGTCCTGGCAGGCCCAGGCAACGGATTCTCAGGGTCTGATTTGGGGCTCCCGTACACTAACGGTAGGACCTATCACGCGGCGTCACGGGGGAAGCAGCATGCGGAGATCTGACCTTGCTTGCTGGGTTGACCCGCGAGGCGTACTATTCGGGCTTGGTCGCAAGCCTGAGGTCGATTCAATATCTGGTGACGTCGGCCTTCGCATCTTTGAACGCGATCTCCACCTGTAGCGGCCTGAATCAGCATGTAAACCCGCCGTGGGAGAAGCCAACTACTAGTAGACGAACCTGCTAGGAATATGGGCAGATCTGCAGAACCCACAAAGTTAGCTTTGGACAGAAGAGGGCCAAGAGTATCTATCCTGCACGCCATTCACTCGGCAACAACGGAAGCATATCGCCTTCTCTGGCTCGAGCTCTGATTCTGTCTCGTTCCGCGAATGTGTCAGTACAGTAACCCTCACTCCCAACTAAGCTATACAACACTTCTCCTTGCAATAACATTGCCTTCACTCTCGGCCCACATTTTTCTTTACCTTTACTACCAAGTACTCCTAGCCAAATACGCCTCAGTCGTGGTCCTACAACGGGACTAAATTACAAACGTACCGAATCAAAGCTGTTCTTGAAGCTATCTCGGCTCGAGATGTTCGCATAGTATTTCTGCAGCCGTGCAAACCGCTCAGTCTTGAATAGCTCCTTATACACACGCGGGCCGGTCCCCTCTGCAAACCTGCCGACATCGTTGCGAAATAGTACATCCCAACAGCCAAGGAACGGCGCGATTGCTGCATCCGCGATCGTGAAGTGATCCCCGACGGCGAATTGGGAAGCAGGCGGGAGTAGCTCCTGGATCTCGGCGACCGCCGCGATGAATGCGTCCGGTGACTCGCCACGGACGAGGAACGCGACGAAGGGCGGGTCGGCCTTGGTTGATACCGCGTCGATGAAGAACCGCACACGGGCGCGCTCGACGGGATCTTTCGGGAGCAGGCCTGAGTCGGGGTACAAGTCCGCAATGAACTCAAGTATGACTAGCGATTCGGCGATCTTGGCCGACTCTGGCGATGGATTCTCAGGGTCTGACTTTGGGCTGCCGTACACCAGAGCTGGGACCTATCACGCGTCAGAAGTCAGAAGTCAGTACTAGTCAGCAACGGGGAAGAAGAGCGTGGAGATCTGACCTTGCCTGCTGGGTTGACCCGTGGGGCATACCACTCTGGCTTGTTCGCAAGATCGATCGAATACCTAGTGACGTCGGCCTTCGCCTCTTGGAAGGCGATCTCTACCTGTGGCAAGGGAAGTTAGCATATCGACCTTGGGAGGAAGGCCGACTGGACCAACGCGATCAGCATATGGGGAGGCCTGCAGACCACAATGTTAGGTTAGACAGGGGAGGAGCAACAGTACGATACGTACTTTGGCAGTATAAAAGATTATATCTGGAGTGGGCATGTTGCGAACGTAGACAGGCAGGGAAGAGTTTTGAAGTGCAGGCGAGTTAGATGCCGTCCCATATATATATACCGAGGATCAGAATACCGCGGGGCTCGAGGTTCGCTCACTTCGTCATTACCTATCTACAGTAGATGGCGTCGAGTGACCCGATGAGATTCCCATGGCCAGCCCTGGCCGAGAAACGAACAAGGCAGTATAGAGGCGGCCGCGTGTTGATTTAGCGCTAGCCTTAGCATCTATAAATTGGAGCCTGTCAAGGGCTGTCAGAGACCGGTCTGGACTAGTCCTGACAACCTTTAACGGCCACCAGCCTCTACAAGAAGCTGATAATTTTGATGATACAGATTTTTGTACATACTGTACTGTATATTCGGTCTCTGAGCGTAACATAGCTTTTATGTAAGGTAGAGGACAACAGGAACAGGCACCGCTTATGTAAGCAGAACACCCCTTCTCCTTGCAGTCTTAATTACTCCTCCACATCCTTGAAATTCGGAAATTTGCTGTGTTAGCATTAAAGTACATGACTGTAGCCACAGCTGGAACAGAAATTTTTCCTGGGATTCTCAAAACTGAGGGAGAAATTAGCCTTCTAAGTTTATTATCAAGCAATGTATGTTTTCATTCTTATTGAGCCAATTTACACAAAATGTGAAAACAAATGGCAAGATTGGTCTCGCTTATATAAGCTGTCACGTGATCCAAACCATGTGTGTAGTGTAGGGTTTGGGCCATGAGGGCAATGGTGTTGCATCTAAAACTGGTAATGGACAGAATTTAAGATAACTGAATCCAAGCCAGAATCTAAATTGTATTTTTTTTTGATGTTGAACCCTGAGATTGGTCCTGCTTACACAATCAAACCCTAGGGTTTGCGGCTTACATCCGTTCCTAGTGTCCTCTACGTTACTGTAAGAGAATCGAAACGAAGAGCAAGGAGATGGTGAATCTACCACGCTGACACTGATTCAGACTTGAAATACTTCCATCTTATCAACGCCATTACAGCGGGTTTCATAACGATAGATACCCGTCATTTCAAATACATAAGCGGACTTTCGAAACGTAAGAGCGGGGTTCATAATTAAGAGAAGGAAAAGATTATTTGGAAATGGGTTATTTTACAGAATCGGGGTTATGGAATAGTTATCTGCTCGGCAGTCGTGGGACGGCCCTGACTGCTGTTGCGTTGGGGGGCGACCGTGCAACTCCTGCGACGTTGCCACATCACCATCTCCGTCTCATCATCCAATCCATCCACCTTGTCCTCCCCGCTTCACGTCCCTCCCTCATCACCTGTCAAACGTGTCAGCCACACCACCCTTTGTTGATCCACCATCACCTCTTCTTCCACCCACTATTCCCTCAACACCCATCATGAAGACACGCTTGACGACGAGCTGTGCTTTGGCCCAGTGACCAAGATATGTCTTTTGTTTTTTTTTCTCATTGTCTCGCCGCACTCCTCAAGTTCTCCTGGCTACATGCAAGTCCCTAGTTCCCGCGTCCACCCTTCGTCACCACCCCGCAGTGTGCAAGACCCGTCACGCGTCACGACGCACCCGCTGCGCTGTTACCAGCACTCACAAGAAGTGCTCGCTGCGCTGCGCTACTCAAGTCCTTACCGATACCGCTAATGCTTTACCGCACGCAAGCCCGTGGCCGCCGCGTCAAGCCGTGTCCACCCTGAGAGTCTGCCACCCCGTCATGAGGCCACATCGGAGTGCCATCACAACATGGCCATCATGCTGCATGAAATCCCACCGCAACATCAACTTAATACAGTGTGCAAGTCCCCGCCACAATAAGTTGCAAAGGATGACTGTGAGGCCACTACAACGAGAGCTGCAAGACGTCGATGACCACGATTACCATGACTGTGATAGAGCGACTACAACCGCGCAACCACGGCATTGCAAGGCGAACACGAACACAGCGGTTACGACAACCATGCGCTGACAGCAACGGTGACAACGGAAGGCGATGGGGCGTCGCTGGCCACAATCATGGCCCCTTTACTTACACTTAGTACAGTGTAGCAACGCGTTTGTTTCTTTTATTGAATATACGAGTTTTTTTTACTTTCTGCGTGATTCTTGAGTGCCTCACGCTCGCCGCTTTCCTACGATTAAGTCCAGCCCAGCCCTACACCTTCTGCATCGCAAGTTTGTCTCGAAAATGATAAGTACGTTATATAAATTCATTATTTAATTACTACAATTGGTTTGTGTGGGAAGAAAACTCGGCATGGTCAGCTAAGTACCCATTCAAATGCCGCCTATGTGTGAAAAATGGTCGCTAGGTATCTATCGTTATGAAACCCGCTATAAGTTGGCAAAAACGGAAGTATATGCACCATCACTCAAGTTCTGCACAAATATCTCGTTCGTCGAATGTCGGTACAGTGAGCTTCTCTCCAATACTTCTCCTCCCTTTGCATTCACAGTCGGCCAAAATATTTCCCTATCGCTGCCAATATATACTCCTAGCCAAACGTGTACAGTGTACATGGTCAGTCATACCCCCAGCCATGGGACTAGATTGATGCACTGGATCTAAGCTAATCTTGAAACTCTCATAGCTCGAGATGTTCGCAAAGTATTCCTGTAACCGTGCGAAGCGCTCGCCCTGGGACAGCTCCTTGTGCACATGCGGGCCGGTTCCCTCCGCAAACTCGCCGACGTCGTTACAGAGCTCCCAACGAGCGACGAACGGAGCGATCGCTGTGTCCGTGATCGTGAAGTGATCCCCGAGGGCGAATTGGGCAGCAGGCGAGAGTAGTTCCTGAATCTCGGCGACCGCCACGACCAATGCGTCTGGCGACTTGCCACGAAAGAAGAACGCATCGGTGGGTGGGGTGACCTTGGTCAATACCGCGTCGACGAAGAACCGCTCGACGGGGTCTTTTGGGAATAGACCCGATTCCGGGTACAGGTCAGCGACGAACTCGAGCAGGACGAGCGACTCGGAGATCCTGGCAGACTCAGGCGACATACTCTCGGGGTCTGACTTGGGGCTCCCGTACACTAACGCTGGGACCTATCGCGGCATCAGGAGTCCGAAGTTATAGTAGCGGGGGAAGCAGCACGTGGAGATCTGACCTTGCTTGCTGGGTTGACCCGCGAGGCGTACCACTCGGGCTTGTTTGTTCGCAAGGTCTATCGAATACCTGGTGACGTCGGCCTTCGCCTCTTGGAACGCGATCTGGCCGGAGTCAGCATATGAACCCGTGGGAGAAGCCAACTTCTAGCAGAAGAACCTGCTGGGCATATCTGCAGGTGTGCAGAACTCACAAAGTTAGCTTTGGACAGAGGATGGCCAAGAGTATCGTGCAATTGGTATCGTGCGCACTTTGGCAGTACAAAAGACTATATCTGAAGTGGCCATAATGTGGTGTAAGGTCCTCGTGCACGCTGGGTGTGCAACGACGCCGAATCGCCACCATTCGCTTTGTGTCCCGTTCGCCTCCACCTACTGCAATCCAACTGTGTCCGTTCTCATTGTAATCCCTGTCGCTTTTATTGCGTCTTTATCTCGACTCGTGGCCATGAGTCCATAACATGGCTAGCCGTTGATGAGTATTACCGTCATTTGTCTTTGAACGTGAGACATCCACACGGCGTTCCACTAGCGCGTACTACAATGTGTCGGTTAGAGGGGGGGAGAGCGACTCGAATTATGCGTCTTATTAACGCCATTCACTTGGCAACAACGGAAGCATATCGCCTTCTTGGGCTTGAGCTCTGATTTGTCTCGTTCCGCGAATGTGTCAGTACAGGAACCTTCCCTCCCAGCTGAGCCATAATACACGTCTCCCTGCAACAACTTTAGCTTTATTGTCGGCCCACATATTTCTTTACCACTACCACTATGTACTCCTAGCCAAATGTGTACACGTCAGTTGTACCCCCCACCACGGGACTGAATAGCATACGTACCGAATCAAAGCTGTTCTTGAAGCTATCACGGCTCGAGATGTTTGCATAGTATTTCTGTAACCGTGCGAACCGCTCAGTCTCGAACAGCTCCTTGTACACACGCGGGCCAGTCCCCTCCGCAAACCTGCCGAGGTCATTGCGAAAGAGTAGGTCCCAACGGCCGAGGAATGGCGCGATTGCTGCATCCGCGATCGTGAAGTGATCCCCGACGGCGAATTGGGCAGTGGGCGGGAGCAGCTCCTGGATCTCGGCGACCGCCGCTATGAACGCGTCCGGCGACTCGCTCCGGAGGAGGAACGCGAAGAAGGGCGGGGAGACCTTGGTCGATAACGTGTCGATGAAGAACCGGACGCGGGCGCGCTCGACGGGGTCTTTCGGGAGTAGTCCCGAGTCGGGGTACAGGTCGGCGATGAACTCGAGTATGACTAGCGACTCGGCGATCTTGGCCGACTCTGGTGATGGATTCTCAGGGTCTGACTTTGGGCTGCCATACACCAGAGCTGGGACCTATCATGCGGCGTCATGGATCAGAACTTAGTAACGGGAAAGGAGTGCGCAGAGATCTGACCTTGCCTGCTGGGTTGACCCGTGGGGCATACCATTCGGGCTTGTTCAGAAGGTCGATCGAATACCTGGTGACGTCGGCCTTCGCCTCTTGGAAGGCGATCTCTACCTGTGGCAAGCGAAGTTAGCATATCGGCCTGGGGAAGAAGGCCGACTGGACCAACCCGCTCAGCATATAGGGAGGCCTGTAGATTACAAGGTTAGGTTGGACAAAGAAGTGCAAGGTGCGATGCGAACATTGGCAGTATAAAAGATTACATCTGGAGTAGTCATGACGTGAGTGTAGACAGGCAGAGGAGAGTTTTGGAGCGCAGGCGGGTCAAATGTTGTCCCATATATATACTAAGGATCACAACAAAACTCCCGAGCTTGCTCCCGAGTTACGTGTCGAGGCGGCCGCGAGTTGAAATTGAATGAGTCAGCCCTAGTCAGCCTCTGAGCGTAATACATACTGTATTGTATTGACAGAGACTCGGAGTCCTGCAAACAAAAACTATACAGAAACGTGTTAGAAACGTGTTTTGTGGATTTTCTTTCATTTTCGGCTGTTTCCATCCGGAATTCACCTGCCCTGTCGCTGTCCCCCATCGCTCTTCCTCCACCTTCCGTCACTCTGGATCTTGCTGCATACACACAGTGTCTCTCTCTTTCTCCCTGTTTCTCATTTTCCACCCTCACCATATGCAACTCATTCTGCACCCTCTTACCTCACTGGCTCCCTTCGCGTGGGTGCAAATATTTTTGTATCTAAACCCCCTCTCGCTCCCAAACATACAACACTCAGTTGTCACTGTTTCCTACTGTTCGTCTCGAAAGTCAGGCCTAAAGGACATTTCATTTCTCGTCGTATAGTGCTTTTGGGCTCGTCGCTCGGTTCATCGGGTTCACTCTCCCTGAGAATATAGGCGTGGGAAGGCTTCCCATTGGTTCAAGTTTGTAGCTGAACTCCCGAGTTAGAGTTGGCGTCGAGTTGGGCAACACGACTCGGACCGCATTCACTCGCCATTCACTCGGAAACAACGGAAGCATATCGCCTTTTCGGGCTCAACCTCAAGCTCTCTCGTTGTCTCGAACCTGTACCGAAAACCTTCCCTCCTAGCTAAGGTATAATACATTCCTCCCTCTAACAACTTGGCCTTCACTGTCGGCCCAAATATTTCTTTGTCAATGCCAATGTGTACTCCTAGCCAAATGTGTACACGGTCAGTCGGACCCCTACCACGGGACCAAACAACGAACCGAATCAAAGCTGTTCTTGAAGCTATCACGGCTCGAGATGTTTGCATAGTATTTCTGCAACCGTGCGAACCGCTCAGTCTCGAACAGCTCCTTGTACACACGCGAGCCCGTCCCCTCCGCAAACCTGCCAAGGTCATTGCGAAAGAGTAGATCCCAACGGTTGAGGAACGGCGCGATTGCTGCATCCGCGATCGTGAAATGATCCCCGACGGCGAATTGGGCCGCAGGTGGGAGCAGTTCCTGGATCTCGGCGACCCCCGCGATGAACGCGTCCGGTGACTCGCCACGCAAGTAGAACGCGAAGAAGGGCGGGGAGGCCTTGGTTGATACCGCGTCGATGAAGAACCGGACGCGGGCGCGCTCGACGGGGTCTTTCGGGAGCAGGCCTGAGTCGGGGTACAGGTCGGCGATGAACTCAAGTATGACTAGCGACTCGGCGATCTTGGTCGACTCTGGTGACGGATTATCAGGATCCGACTTTGGGCTCCCATAGACCAAAGCTGGGACCTATCACACGGCGTCATGGGCGACAAGTCATAGTTGGGAAAGAAGCGCTTGGAGATCTGACCTTGCCTGCTGGGTTGACCCGTGGGGCATACCATTCGGGTTTGTTCGCAAGGTCGATCGAATACCTGGTGACATCGGCCTTCGCTTCTTGGAACGCGATCTCCACCTTTGGCAACGGCAGTTAGCACATCGAGCTGCGGAAGAAGGCCGGCTGGACCAACCCGCTCAGAATATAGGGTGGCCTGCAGATCACAAGGTTAGGTTGGATAGGGGAGGAGCAAGAGTAAAATGCGCACTTTGGCAGTATAAAAGATTATATCTGGAGTGGTCATGGTGGGAGCGCAGACAGGTAGAGAAGAGTTTTGGAGCGCAGGCTGGCCAGATATCGTCCCATATATATACCAAGGAACACAACACCGTGTCGAGGTTCGCTTCACCTATCTTCGGTAGATGACGAATGACGCGATGAAACTCCCGAGCTTGTTCCCAAGTACGTTGAAGTAACGAACAAGGCAGTATGGAGACGGCCGTGTGTTGAAATTGAATGAGTCAGCGCTAGTCAACTTCTGAGCGACGAGCGTAAGGCTCCGTTCGGATACGAGAATACGGTATTCTGATGCCATATTTTTCACATCCTGAGTAACACGTGCACGTGCACCTAGACGTGACATCCATATACGGAAAGTGACACATTGAATTTTCTAATTATCCGACAAGTTTGCATGGATTGGGCTGCAACAGCGCTTGTTCTTACTGCTACTAGCTACTTTCTACATCTCATTACGAGCTGTTTCAGATCAAGAACCTAATTACTACTAGATGTAATCATACCATACTTCACTGGACCAAGGCCTGAGAAATCTCCTCCACTGTACCATTCTCGAACTCCTCTGTAACGCTAGTATCTGAGTACCAGCTCTTCTTGAGAAGCCTCAGGGGTGTCTTTATGATCGTATCCCCGGTCAAGGAGTGTATTGTGAGACCCTGGGACGGAGAGAAAACGTTCGCATCCTTTTTTGCGCCACGAACAGTTGCTGGCATGACCCCAGAGCAGGAGCCCAACGCCCTCCTGGATGGTGTGACTGACGGGCTGCATCGGTGCCAAGTCAAACACACGCGAGCACAGCTGCGGGAGCAGGTCTGGGTCCAGGTACAGGTGCTCAAGGTCACCCTCGTAGATGGATGGCTGTGGTCAATGTGATATGCGTGGTTGGAAGTAGCAACTTGAAAAGTGGCCGTCTTGAAGTTCCCCCATCCCCAGAGGGAGCGCAGTTCTCATGGAGGAAATCAGCTCATGGCTTCTCGTTGGAGAGGGTCCAGTAGGCTGCCATGGGACAAAGGGATGGAGGAGGTAAGTCTGGTTCCCTTGATCAACGTTCAACAACTTGTCGCGTTCAGCGTTCGGTGTTCATGTTGCACAGTCGTCACAAAATCGTCGCAGAGCACATGACCACTTGTAGAAATACGAATTTCCTAAATTTGGGTAAGAATATAGCATCATATTCTCGTATCCCGTTCGAACGGAGCCTAAGTTAATACATACTGTACACATTGGGCTGACACCCGGCGCGCCCGATCACGAACATATGGCGTGTCGGCGTCTCTGCCCCATGCGTGCGTTCTTCGCATCGTCTGCAGTCAAATTTCCTGCTTGACATGAATTGCTGAAGACTCCGTGACTGGAATGGGTGCATAGGTGGCAGTCGTGCGTGGACATGAGATTGCGGCAATCTTACCTGCCAGGCAGCGCTGTGATATCCCCTGGCGGCGCGGCGATAGCAACAGCAGAACTCACATTCAAGCCACATCTTCCGAGAAGGGACAACCACACAAGGAACAGCGGAAAGTCAACATACTCGTACATTTACTCAACGACTGCGAGGACAGGACTTCACACCAGTGACCGCGAAGTAGTGGCAAAACACATGCTGTTTTGTAGACTCAGACAGTCAGACATGATCCTGTGACCGAAGTGGTCGAAGGTAACAACTTCAAGCTATACGAAGAGGCAGTTGTCGTGAGAGAACAAAATATCGTCCTTTAAGAAAAGGCTGGATGTGAGAAATATAAAGGTGCCAAGACGTCGAGAAAACGGAGCCGGTCGCGGAGGCTGGCAAATTTGTAATGGCGACATTAGAAGACAAACAGTGTCCATGATGAGAATTGAGACGAAGAGCAAAGCGACGATGAATCAATGTGTTGATGTTTACGGAATGAGCAGGCCGAAAACTGATCCGAACTTGAAATACTTCCGTCTTATTAACGTTCACTTGGCCGAAACGGAAGCATATACGAACGCATATGCACCAAGATATGCACACTTGGAAGCATGTCACCTTTTCAGGGTCTGCACAAATGTCCGATTCTGTCTCGTTCCGTGAACGTGTCGGTACAGTGACGTTCTCTCCGAGCTAGACTACAATACACTTCTCCCTTTGCATTCACAGTCGGCCAAAATACTTCCTTATCGTTGCCAATATATACTCCTAGCCAAACGCGTACACGGTCAGTCGTACCCCGTACCTATGAGACGAAATAGCAAACGTACCGAATCAAAGCTGCTCTTGAAACTCTCACGGCTCGAGATGTTCGCAAGATATTTCTGCAACCGCGCGAAGCGCTCGCTCTGGAACAGCTCCTTGTGCACACGCGGGCCAGTTCCCTCCGCAAACTTGCCGACATCGTTGCGGAGCTGGAGCTCCCAGCGAGCGAGGAACGGCGCGATCGCTGCATCCGCGATCGTGAAGTGATCGCCGACGGCGAACTGGGCGGTGGGCGAGAGTAGCTCCTGGATCTCGGCCGCCGCGGCGATGAACGCGTCCGGCGACTCGCCACGGAAGAAGAACGCAGCGGTGACCGGGGAGACCTTGGTCGATACCGCGTCGATGAAGAACCGGATGCGGGCGCGCTCGACAGGGTCTTTTGGGAGCAGGCCCGAGTCCGGGTACAAGTCCGCGACGAACTCGAGCAGGACGAGCGACTCGGTGATCCTGGCAGACTCTGGCGACGGATTTTCGGGGTCCGACTTTGGGCCCCCATACACCACAGCTGGGACCTATCACCCGGCGTCATGAGTGACGAGTCATAGTGGCGGGGATGGAGATCTGACCTTGCTTGCTGGGTTGACTCGCGAGGCGTACCATTCGGGCTTGTTCCCAAGATCGATCGAATACCTGGTCACGTCAGCCTTCACTTCTTGGAACGCGATCTCCACCTGTAGCGGCCTGAGTCAGCATATAGACTCGTGAGAGAAGCTAACTAGATGAACCCGCTGGGCATATGGGCAGATCTGCAGAACTCATAAAGTTAGCTTTGAACAGAGGAGGGCCCAGAGTATTGTGCGCACCTTGGCAGTATAAAAGATTATATCTGGAGTGGCCATGATGTGGGTAGTCGGCAGAGAAGAGTTCCGGAGCACAGACTGTCATATGTCCATCCTATATAAATTAACACACGCTCCAGGGGAAAGGTTCGCTTATTTAGTCATTGCGTCTTTATCTCGATGACTGACCATGACATCACCAGCCGTGGCTGAGTAATACCGTTATTTTTCTTTGAACCTGTCTTCCACCATAGCACGTACTACAATGTGTCTGTTAAGGAGTGAGGGACTCGAACTACTTGCGTTTTATCAACGCGATTCACTCGGCAACAACGGAAGTATATCGCCTTTTCAGGTTCAACCTCATTGTCTCGTTCCGCGAATGTGTCGGTACAGTAATTCCCAGCTAAGGTATAATACACTTCTCTCTGCAACAACTTTGCCTTCACCGTCGGCCCAAATATTTCTTTGTCAATGCCAATATGTACTCCTAGCCAAATGCGTACACATCAGTTACTCTCACCACGGAACTAAATGACAGACGTACCGAATCAAAGCCGTTCTTGAAGCTATCACGGCTCGAGATGTTTGCATAGTATTTCTGCAATCGTGCGAATCGCTCAGTCTCGAACAGCTCCTTGTGCACACGCCGGCCGGTCCCCTCCGCAAACCTGCCGAGATCATTGCGAAAGAGTAGGTCCCAACGGCCGAGGAACGGCGCGATCGCTGCATCTGCGTTCGTGAAGTGGTCCCCGACGGCGAATTGGGCAGTGGGTGGGAGCAGCTCCTGGATCTCGGCGACCCCCGCGATGAACGCGTCCGGCGACTCGCCACGGAGGATGAACGCGAAGAAGGGCGGGGAGGCCTTGGTCGATATCGCGTCGATGAAGAACCGGACGCGGGCGCGCTCGACGGGGTCTTTCGGGAGTAGTCCCGAGTCGGGGTACAGGTCGGCGATGAACTCGAGTATGACTAGCGACTCGGTGATCCTAGTAGACTCTGGCGGTGGGTTCTCAGGGTCTGACTTTGGCCTTCCATACACCAGAGCTGGGACCTATCACGAGGCGTCAGAAGTCAGAAGTCAGAAACGGGGACAAAGTGCGCGGAGATCTGACCTTGTTCGCTGGGTTGACCTGCGGGGCATACCACTCGGGCTTGTTCAGAAGGTCGATCGAATACCTGGTGACGTCGGCCTTCGCCTCTTGGAAGGCGATCTCTACCTGTGGAAAGGGCATTTAGCACATCGACCTGGGGAAGAGGCCTACTGGACCAACGCGCTCAGAATATATGGAGGCCTGCAGATCACAAGATTAAGTTGGACAGGGGAGGAGCGAGAGTGCGATGCGCACTTTGGAAGTATAAAAGATTATATCTGAAGTGGCCATGATGTGGATAGTTAGCAGAGAGGAGTTCTGGAGCGCAGGGTGTCATATATCCATCCCATATAGATTACCACACGCTCCAGGGGAAAGGTTCGCTTATTTAGTCGTTGTATCTTTATCGAGATGAGTGACATAGCCAGCTGTGGCTGAGTAAAACCGCCATTTTTCTTTGAACATGAATCTCCCACTACTGTAGCGTTTACTACGATGTGTCAGTTAGGGAGTGGGGCGACTCGAACTACTTCCGTCTCATTAACGCCATTCACTCGGCAAGAACGGAAGCATATCGCCTTTTCGGGCTCAACCTCAAGCTCTCTGATTCTGTCTCACTCCGCGAATGTGTCGGTACAGTAACCTTCCCTCCCTCCAAGCTGTTATACACATTCTCTCCCTGTAACAACCCCCTCACTAGCGACCTAACCGTTTCTTTGCCATTGCCACCAAGTACTCCTGGCATACACGGTCAGTCATACCCCCCACCACGGGACCAAATACCATACGTACCGGATCAAAGATGTTCTTGAAACTCTCACGGCTCGAGATACTCGCATAGTATCTCTGCAACCGCGCAAATCGCTCACTCTGGAACAACTCCTTGTACACACGCGCGCCGGTTCCCTCCTCAAACTTGCCGAGGTCATTGCGGAGGAGTATTTCCCAGCGGCCGAGGAACGGCGCAAGCGCAGCATCTGCGATCGTGAAGTGATCCCCGACGGCGATTTGGGCCGCAGGTGGGAGCAGCTCCTGGATCTCGGCGACCGCCGCTATGAACGCGTCCGGCGACTCGCCACGGAGGATGAACGCGAAGCAGGGCGGGGAGACCTTGGTCGATACCGCGTCGATGAAGAACCGGACCCGGGCGCGCTCGACGGGGTCTTTCGGGAGTAGGCCTGAGTTGGGGTACAGGTCTGCGATGAACTCAAGTATGACTAGCGACTCGGCGATCTTGGCCGACTCTGGTGACGGATTCTCAGGGTCTGACTTTGGGCTGCCGTACACCAGAGCTGGGACCTATCACGCGGCGTCATGCGTCAGAAGTCAGAAACGGGGAAAAAGTGCGCAGAGATCTGACCTTGCCTGCTGGGTTGACCCGCGGGGTATACCATTCTGGCTTGTTCGCAAGGTCGATCGAATACCTGGTGACGTCGGCCTTCGCCTCTTGGAAGGCGATCTCTACCTGTGGCAACGGCAGTTAGAACATCGACCTCTGGAAGAAAGCAAACTGGACGAACCCGCTCAGCATATATGGAGGCCTACGAATCACAAGGTTAGGTTGGACGGGGAGGAGCAAGAGCACGACGCGCACTTTGGCAGTATAAAAGATTATGTCTGGAGTGGCCATGATGTGGATAGTTAGCAGAAAGGAGTTCTAGAGCGCAGGGTGTCATATATCCGTCCTATATCGATTACCACATTCTCCAGGGAATAGATTCGCTTATCTAGTCATCGCATCTCTATCTCGATGACCATGGCCTACCGTGGCTGAGTAATACCGACATTTTCTTTGAACGTGAGTCTTCCACTAGAACGTACGACAATACAGGGAGGGACTTTCACAGTGTATCAGGCCTAATACGAACAAGATGTAGAGGGAGGGAGCATCGTGGCAAGAGCCTAAGCGGACTCGTCTGACACTTATATAAGCTCACTTTGAATGGCGTGAGTGTCATGTGATTGATTCGTCTCAGACGGACCACGATGGCGTCCAAGGGGAACATCAAAGTATTGAAAGGTCAAGACGGTGCGTTTTTCTGTAAAAATATCACAAGTACCCGGTCTTTATTGTCCTCTTCTAAAGCGGAGAACAAAGTCCTTGATTATATCAAGCGGGTTCGTCACGCACGCACGCATACACCTTGATCGCGATTTGATATCCGGGCCCGGAACAGATAAACCGTCCATACGGCGCCGTCGACGTCTCTGCCAACCTAAAAGGCACGGTTCCCAAGCCAGCCACGCAGAAGATCCTCCTCGCGCTCGCCGAAAAGGGCGAGGTCACGCAGAAGACATACGGTATGCGCATACATCCCGTGATTCGCGCGCATATATACAATCGTGATATCGATGATCGCGGGTGCATCAGGCAAGGCCACGCTTTTCGTCGCGAATCAGAACACAGTCGACGCGCTCCCGGAGCATGCGATCAAGGCGCTCGCGGACGAGACCGATGCACTGGTCGAGAGCAATAAGGCGCTCACAGCGGAGATCAAGACCGCCTCGGCAGGTGCGGCGCCCCCAAACGAGCACTTCAAAAACACGCTAACCCCCCCCCCCCCCCTCCTGTGGCAGAGCTGGCGAAGATTCGGCTCGCGCCAACGGATGCTGAGCTCGCGGCGCAGATTGCACAGGCCGAGTCGAAGGTGCGTGCAGTCTCCACATTCCTCCCTTCCCCATCTCACAGCACCAACAAATAGATCGCGAAGCTCCGCGCCCACATCGAGCCGCTGCGCGACGGCACGCCGCTCGTCTCTACCGCAGAGCTGGACACGCTCGACGCCGATTGGTCACGATGGCACGCGGAATGGGTCCGCAGACGGAAGGTGTTCTACAAGTGCGCGTTCCTCCCACTGCTGAGATGATCGACGTTTCGCGCGCTGACGGGACGCCACTATCGCATGATAAACCAAAAAAAAAATAAGCTTCTGGGCGCTTGTGTCGGATTCGCTTTCCCCGCCCGATGCCGAGCAACTTGCGGAGGACCTCGGGATCGAGCACGACACGCCTGAACATGTCGAGCTGGAGCGCGGGCCATTGTGTGCTCTTGCGAACGTTTCTAAAAGGCGCTGATTCTTTCTCTGCTCTCTGGTCGTGCAGGAGGACCATTCTAGACCACTCAGCTCTATGCTCGTAGCTTGCTGCTGATCTGATTCTTCACCCGCAATGGCCTCACGCTCAAGGAATGTAGTTGTAAAAAGCGAAGAGTATATTATGCCCCCTTCGATTGTAACGAAAACACGAATTAGCAAGTACGGAAATACAACTCGTGATACAAATGCGTAATGGTACAGTGTGCGGCATATAAAGAAAAAGTGGAAACAAAGAGAAACATGGGCGAAGGGTGTTGCATGGTGGCGGCGGCGAAAGAGGGGATAAGATAAGAGAATGGCCACACGTGGAGAGGGTATCGCGATACGAAGGTCCGACGAGCACCCGATAAGATAGAAGGTGAAGCGGGCGCTAAACCGACAGCCAGCCACAGGCAAGCGCGTAGTGTGTGTGCTTCCTCTATTCGAAATTTTTTTCTCTTCAAATGAGATTGCAGCAGCGCGTGCAGCCAATCAGCCATAGTAGACCCTGAAACCGAGCGCTGCGTGTCAACCGGTGTGCACACGCCAGTGGGAAGACGGAATTTCGACTCACCCTCGCGATGTGGTGGAGATCGGCTTGAAGTCCGTGCGGCCGGCATCGACGAAATGCGCGAGCACGTCCGCCCAGTCGTTCCGCTCGTCCCACGAGATCTTCGAGGGTGCGTCGACCTCGACCGGCATCACCTGGCTCACGGCACCGCACTGGATCAGCACGACCGCGGTGCCGATCCCGCCTGCGCGACGGCAGCGCTCCTCTCGGCGCTGGATGTCCGCCGCGACGAGTGGGTCGCGCGACGTGACGTATGTGCGGGGAACGATGTGGGTGCCCTTGATGGCGAATCTGGTGGCGTGATCAACACGTGGGAACAGGCGGAGTGGAATGGGGGAAACGTACTGCCTGTGGGCGTCGCCCGAGGGACGGGGGGTGAGCTCGACGAGAAGCGCCGACTGGCGCACGTTGGAGGGCACGCGCTTAAGCTGGAGCGCCTGGAAGCCCGCCCAGCCGAGGAGGGTCGCGTGTTGTGATGTGAAACGGCGGAGCAAGCTTTGCGAGGTTCTCGTCGGGGTAATCGGCGCTGAGGGGCTGCTGCTTCGTTGCGGCCACCTGCGCCATCGTGTGCTGGCAGATCGCCTTGTGGGACTGGCCAGTGCTTTTTCTGGCATTCGGGGGACTAATAACAAAAGGACGACGATCCGTCAGTGATCGGGCTCCTCCGCCACCATGGAGAACGAGCGACTCACGCAGTAATTTGTGGTCATCTGCATGACGTCAGAAGAAAAAAACGAAACAGCGTCAGTGGCTCGGCGATGAGAAGATCGGAATAGAAATCGACGCACGCAACCACCACAAAGGCGGAATTGCTTGACTGAGGGCTGTTCTATGGACCCGCATGTGTCGCAGACTCGAACGCCCCTCTGCCGGTGGCTGTGAGCCGGAGGGGAGAAGTAGTTGGCAGCAGCGGGAGTGGCGTAGTAAGTGGTCATTATAGCTCAGTTGCGCGAGATTGTGCTGAAAAGGGCAAAGTGCGAAGGAGCTGTTGGGTAGTGACTCGTCGAGGAGTGTTGTCGATGATGACTCGTTCTTGGCCATTTTGTGGAGTGTTTTATAGCTCGAGATCGTGTGTAAGGGTTGGCCCCAGATTCTTCCGCTAGCCCCGCTCCAAAGTAACAAAAAGAGCGAATGAAAAGAAATAAAAATACCACGAATCGGTGCTACGAGGCCACCTTTTTTTTTTGTTTTGCCACTTTTTTTTGTCTATGGCAGGCGCCGCCTGGGAGGTCGATATGTTTCCCATGGGTGAAGAGACAATAACATGGACGAGTGAGACATCGCGCGTGAGCCGACGCAAGACAAAAGGGACGGGCTTTACAGCGGCTTCGACCCTGGAAAGGGAAGGTGATAAGCGCCAGAGCTGGTAAAAGACAATTAAGCACGTCCCTCGCCCACCTTGGCCCTGCCGTACTTGACGCATCGTTGCCATAGCTCTATTCTTAACGACCGCGACCCCACTTTGCTCTTCACCCTAGCCATATTAGTCACATTTACAACTCTTTGGGATGATCTCATCCAGTCAAAAGACAATAGCGATCCGCAAATCGTGGATCAACCTTGATCTGGTTCCAGTCCCTTTACTCGATTCTACCACATGGCCCTCATTCCTGGATCCTAAGGCCGTGGTTTCCGGCTCAGCGTAGCCCGTGGATTGCCGTTGCAACGTTGTCGTGTTCAGCAACTGGGATTTCAGCTTCTTGGGCCAATAGACGACTGCAGTCGACTCGTGTCGTCAATAGGTCGGAGCAGACTTTATTGACTTGACTTGAGTGCTGAGTACTGAGGCCCGAGGGTCACAAAGCTACGAGTTCCTCGGTCCAAGGGAGAGTAGCGGCCCGAGGATGCTAGACAAAATCGTTGGCGTCTTCAAGCCTTTGGACGATGGCAAGCGTTTGTTCATTTATACAAACTGGGCTTTCTTTCTATTTAAGCACAGGTATGCCTCTCCCACCCAGCTTCTATGCAATCCCGTCTATTGACCTTTCTTGGACTCGGCTGGTCGACGACTGGGCGTTTGGACAAATCCGCAAGTTACCTAACCTGGACAAGTCCCCATTGGTGCCGCGGCATGGAAGAGGTCTGACTACGGCACTGCGGGCCGCGCGGGCCGGGATTAGGAATTCGCCCTCGGATAGCCTTTGCTTGACTGGGACTCAGGCTAGTTCAATATTCTCCTTCGTAGTCTCTCCATTGCCTTCGATTCCTCGGGGTTACCGCCTTCCCATTTCTATACATATTCATTCTCCAAAAACCTAGTCATTTCTATCATATATAGTATCGTTGACTGCTTGGTCCACCTACTTCCACTGTTACCTCGATGGCCCTCCTTTCTCGCAGTCACTTCCTTGCGCTACCTCGTCCTGGTGTCCTCTCAGAAATGCCTGTGGGCGTCGTCGATACCACGACCCTCGCTGCGCATGACTTTGATGTCGACACTCGCACGGGGTTCATGCCACCAGACCCTCCACTTGTTCGGCTTCCTATGCAATGGGAACCTTGGGAACAGTTGCTGGAGGATGCGCAAGCGCGTCGTCTACAACTTGGTAGCAAACACGACATCACAGAGGAAGAAATGGACCAGTCCGAATCGTGGCGAGCCCACGTCCGTCAAGTACGTATCCGCTCCGTCTACGCGACCCGAATAGCTTCTTTGACAACTTGCACGTACTCTATCTGTCATCCTTAGTCTCCTACCCTCCCGACGGTCGAGTTACGCCCATCGGAGCTCCTGCTGCGCCGTGCTCATCACGTACTGGCATGGGTCATGCACTTCTATATCCACTCCCTACCACCTGATGCTGAGATCCGGGTTCCCGCGCCTATCACCATCCCACTTCTGGAAGTTTGTGCGCAGCTGCAGCTCCCCCCCGTGATCACCTACTCCGACGATGTGCTCTACAATTGGGCCCTCAAAGATCCGTCGGCTAAACCGAAGCTGGCGCTAGACAATTTGCGCTCTCTCACGCTTTTTACGGGCATGCGAGACGAGGAAGAGTTCTATCTCACAAGCGCGCGCATCGAATTGCGCGGCGTTGATGCGCTTGAGATCATGCGCATGACGATGGATGAGCTCTTCGTAGGCGACGCGCTTGCCGCTCGCCGCATCACGCATTATCTCCAAAGCCTCGCCCGCGTCCTGGACGACCTCGCGCGGCTCCTCCTTGCTATACGCGATGGCTGCGACCCTGACACCTTCTACCATTCCATCCGTCCCTGGTTCAACGGGGCCGACTCAGGCACGCGCAAGTGGATCTTCGACGGCCTCGACGCGCACCCAGAGCTCGCCCTCCCCACCGAGCTCTCTGGCCCCAGCGCGGCGCAGAGCCCGCTCATCCACTCACTCGACGTTTTCCTCGGCGTCGATCACACCCCCAGCCCGTCCTCGTCCCCCACCTTCGAACCCGCTCACGCCTACGTCCCGCCGAAAGCACCGTTCCTCGTGCGCATGCGCGCATACATGCCACGCCACCACCGCAACTTCTTGCGCCATCTCGCAGCGGCGCCGCGCCCGCTGCGTGTGGCCGTGGAACGCACGGGCAGTGCCGCGCTCACGGACGCGTATAACGCTGCGCTTGCTGGGCTTCGCCGCCTCCGCGACGCGCACTTGCGCATCGTCACGCTATACATCGTCGGCCCGTCGCATCGCGCGCCTCCCGCTTCCCGCACGTCCTGCTCTCAGGGGGAGCCCTGTGGTGGTAAAGGCTGGTGATTTTTCGAACAGGACGTGCTTTGAGCTCAAGCCCGACCCTACTGCGCGGGACGGGAGGGACAGACTTGATTCGGTTCTTGAAGGGCGTGCGAGACCGCACTTCGGAAGCTGCGCTGGAATTGGATGGCAGCACCTGAAACGAAAGGACAACCTTAATATGCCTGGACATCGTTTATGTTTTTTTCTATGGGTGATACATAGGTCGCACTTGACATGTAGATACCACAACTTCATGTACATAGACACATTGTTGCAACCTTCAACAGGTTCTCGATTTTATTTTTTTTGCCTAATCGTCCAGAGAATTCGCTCTTGAACGTGCCTGCGGACAGGAATAGAGAATACCATGAGGTGCTGTACTGAAGATGGTTTCGGCCGGCGACGGAGGTCTTGGCAACGCTCTTGGCGTCGAGTGAAGTCCCGGGGATTCCATCCGGGGAAACATCGGGTCTGATATTGTGTGATCAGATCTCAGATACTCCAGTGATTCACTCCGGCTACTCAAGTTTGTTTGGCAACGACTCCACCATTTATTAGAACGGCCGTAGACCAGAGGGGCTCACTAGGGATTCCTGCTCGCACTCAGCATTCATCGGGTTGCGTCCTGCTACGACAGCAGGAATGATCAGTCACACTGGTCATTGGCAGCCAAAATTCATGACTACCAACCATGTCATGATCGAGTACAAGTTGTACTGTCCTATCGTAGTAACTCGAACTCACCCGCTACTTTCCGAAGAATTTAGTAAGTCTCCCCCCGGTCAACGAGAATCACAATAGCCTTCCTACTACAGCTAGCAAGGAAGCGGTATACCTTAATGCTTTTGTTGCAAGACTTTTCGAGTAAATAACAAGCCGAACTTAGTCTGTCGTGGGCAGTTCTCGTACTGCATATTTACAGTACAGTCTGCCATCACTCCTATAGTAATACCAGGGCACCGCAACTGAATGCTGACAGCCGTTGAAGACCAGCTGGAGCCACGGCCCACGTTGGTTCCCCTGCGTAGGTCGCAAATCTAGCCGCTGTACAGTAAACCACAGGCAGGTGGGCGCTTAAAATTACAGCAAACGAGCGTCTGGGCCTATCGTTTCCTCGCCAGCTGTAAGATCAGTAGATAAGCCTGTTGCTTAGTGTTTTTGTCGATTTCCGTGCGTAAATGGAAGGATGTTTGCCAGGGCGTATTCGGGCTTACACGTAGTAGGACACAGACCTGTCGTAGACGGAAGCCACTACAGTACGGGTAATAGTCAATAGACTAATAATAGTCGATCGAAGGTGACCTCCATAGGGATACGTATTGATCCCAGACAAAGGCAGTAGAGTGTTCGATTTAGTAACTGAGGCAGCAGCATGTAGCGGTACGTACTAGATCGCTACTATATCACGCATCCACCTAATTAAGTATGTAAGTGGACTTCCCTGATTCAGAACGGAGAGACGAAGCTCAGGTGGAGGGCGAATATTCTTTGTCGCACGCAAGAACAAGGAATGAAGGAGACCAGTGGTCCATTAGCACACATGAGGGATCAATCGATCAAGCCTGGAGTACACGCACTAGTAGGAGACATGTCAAGCAGAGATGAATCGGTAGCGTGAATGGGAAGATTGTATGAAACACGATGCGAAAAGTGACGGTAAGGTGGGTCACCGCCGATTTGGAGCCTTCGCATTGGCCACGGACTTGAAAATCGCGGCCGCAATGACGCTACAATTAACGATTGCTATGAGTTATGCTACTGATAGACGAACAAAGGAGACAGGGTCGTTCACAATAAATTACAAGTCATACGAAACGTTTCCCTCAAACCATGCCGCTCGGTACCTGGAATTATATAGACGAGGACCAAGGAAAGATGGTAAGAGAAAAGTGACATTCATTAGAGTACTGGCATGCTGGCATCAACTGGCGCGGTGCCAGGACATCTGGTAGTCAGACGTGTCTTTTGATTTCGTTTGGGAGGGTACGGCAAGAACAGTGTGTGACGCGCCAGGAACAGATTCAAGCTGTATCTGTTCTGCTGGTATGAACACAGACGGGTCGGCCATCGTCCCGTCCGACACTGTCGCTACTCCAATCGTCGTGGAGTGCATTGTGCTCTGGACGCCATGGGATTCGCTACCCTGGTAGTTTGAAAGTGGAAGTCCTGGAGAGAACCGGGCCGGTGGATCCGACCTGGATTTTCGATCAAAATAGTAAGGAGTGGGTTAGAGGTAGTCTGGATCTAAGCGTACGAGTATTCGGTGAGAGATCCGCGTTTGGACAGAGCACGGTACATGCGAGCTGCGCAGATGGACCTTTGGCGACAAGGTTAGCAAACAGCTAAGGAGAGAAGATCCAAGGAGGACAGACAGGATAGTGACTGTAGGGAAGGCGCAAGAAAACATCAGCAAAAGTGCTCCCTTCGCGGAGATTTTTTTTTCTGCTTACTTCCAACCGCGGGAAACATCTGTAAGTCAATAGTCAGACCCAGAAAAAATTAGGACGAGGAGCAGAAGGCCGTACGTCATTCCAAGGGTCTATTCGAATAGCTATGAGCAACTGATCCTCTGACACTCAAAGCGGAAATAATTACCACTTAAATCGAGAATGAGGAAAGTCTGGGAGCACCGATGTCAATGCAAGAAACTCTAGGGTTGAAAACGATCACAGACCAACGATGGTATCTCCGCGATCGCTGCCAAGATCATCCAGATGATGCACTGACATGACCTTCAGTACCTGAGGTGAGCAGTGATGGAAGGGAGGTTGTGGTCACCTGTTTATAAAGCAGGTGCCATATGCCGGTCGAACTTGCACTGGCATGCGTGTGTCGCAGGAGTCCGACCAGCATGAGAACGAGGAGGGTAGTGTCGATGACAAAAATGGCTATGACGCTGGCCAGGCCACTTTGCGTCTTGAGGACGATGCACGCCCCCAAAACCGAGTTGTACGTCACTTCGATCTTTCGAGCACACCAGTCAGTAGTTACTCTCGCAGTGAGACACTTCACTAACCAACGTTGTAGCTACGTGCACAAAGGTGGGAAGACGTCAGGTGTTGTGTGAAGACCAGGAGTACGAAACGCACATCGTATGTGGACCCCGAGACCCGCCAACCACATGGAAAGTGAGATTGACGACACGACGACATTGCGACCCCATATCGCGATTCTGAAACGAGTCACATTCAGCACATTTGGGTCTCCAGCTATACTGTAAATGACTTGCACGCGTAGTACGATGATTAGAGAAGCGAATCCCCAGCTGATATACGACAATGTCTGCGTGGGTGAAGCGGCGCATCAATGAGGAGTGAGGCTTTCTGGCGATGGGCCCTCACAAAATTCGCGGTTATAAGCGGCTGAACGGGATATGAGCAGTCTCCTTGGTCGAGAAACGTGCCGAGCCTCACCTTGCAGGAAACGTGGCCGGCGTCATCATCGATGTAGAAGATGATAAATACGAGAACAAGGGTGTAGCGTGTTCCAAGGTATAACTGCAGTGAGTTCAGGAAGGCGTCTATAAGTCTATTCACGGCAAAAAAAAAAAAAAAAAAAAAAAAACTCACCCATATTGTCCATTTGTAGGGTCGTTTACCCCGTAAGACGTCCAGTTCGAACCCAGCCGAAAATACAGTCTCCCAACTGAAGGGTGGATCATCGAGATCAGTGTGGACCTTTTCTGCATATAAGGATGGCCGCACATGTAGAGACTGGCAAGGGCGTGGAACAGCTTGGTAAGAACAACTAGTAGGTAGTTCGTTAGACATCGGGTCGGAGTTAGTGGTGGACAATCGGAAGCGCACAATAGTCTCTTAATATAAGAACAGGATCATCCCACTTCGGCATCTTTGAAGTCGTCGAGTTGTTGATGATCGTTCAGAGAAATTAGCGCGACATAGCGCAGGATCCCACGAAGAGTCTGAGTCTATATAGGCTTCGATTGTAACTGAAGGCCGTGCTGGCACGTGGCTCGGATGGACAGGCAGCGCCAATGCGCAATCCCGCACTAAGTTAGCATCTTGGCGCAGGTGATTCCTTGTGTCAGCGCCGTCAGCGCCAGTCTGAGAGTAATGTGCCTGACACGCCCCAGGAGCATGGAAAGCTATTTTTAGGAATAGCGTGCGCCCTTGCATCCATCAGAAACCGACGTCGCTAATGTCACAATAGCTTGACGCGTTGGGTGATTATCTGGTTCATTTTTCGCACGTACGTCTCAATGCCACTTTCGATATGCTAGGAGATACAGTACAAAAAAAAAAAAAGAATGTTGAGGCACCGTAAGCGAGCAACTCGGAGAAATTGCGTCAATTGTTTCAATTGCGGGAATAATCACGAGTCACCAGAAGACGGTTGTAATTTGATAAGTCGGTTACAATTACAGTATACTGTAAACCCTTTCGCAAACCAAGCCCTTTCCCGTTTTGCGACATTTAATGCAGGTGGCAGATAACACAGACTAGGTTTTAAGGGGGCGACGATTGATTTCTGGATACTGTTATGGCGCAGTTAGTCCCCTACGCTACCAGAACAACCTGAAGGAACTCGGACAAAGTGCCCATGTTTCTGGGTACCGCCCGCAGGACGTTCGAGTCGCTCGCCGCAGAGTCAAGGGTGTCTGTAAGGGAGTACAGTACCAGTGAATGTCGGGAAACAGACCTAGTGCAACTGGGGAAAGCACTGGAGTCAGGTGGACATCCGGATTCTAAGAAAGAGGCAGGAGGGAGGGTTATTGACAGACTGGAAATACAGCAAACATGAGTTCGATTTGAAATGATTTGCACAAACGCCCAGATGCGTGCAAACCTGTGCTGCTCGCAACGACGCTTTAAGGTATTTGTACGGTACTAAGGGTCGCGGGCTTGGTCACGGGTATCCGAATAGTGACAGAATATGAACAAGCGATTGCCAGACAGAGGTTCTGTGAGTGACGGTACTGTAGAATGGTGTCCCAAGTCTGACCAGATCCGAGCGCTGAATCCGCACAAATGGCATCCGGCGTCTCTTTGTTGATATGGGCATAGGGTTCGAGCTTCACACGGAATATTCGTCTCAGATCAGAGCGATGGACGGCAAACCGATGCTCCCGCCCCAGAACACCTCCCGTGCCCGTCCATGGCCCTCTCTGCCCAAACACACCAGAATGTCGTCGCAGATCCGCACCGCGGCAGTACTCGCGTGCAGCAGCCGGGGCGATAACTTGTCATTACGCGAACTTCGCACGGCGCTGGTAGGCCATATCCCACACCCGAAAGGAGCAAGCTCCGTGACGCGCTACGTCACTCACTTCACGCGGTTTACATACGCAGCGGCCTCAGTCCGAAGGTACCTCGCCAGCCGCGGCGGTAGGATCAAAGTTATGGAAACGGTGTCGCCCACAACGAACTCCGTCTCGCGTTGCATCCTCTTCAGCCTCGGGGTCGATCAGCAACAAGGAACAGAATTCGGGATCTGCGCAAACATTGCGGAGGAGAAAAGGGTTGGGACAAGGGTTGGGACGTATCTACGCTCTTGTCCCACAAACAGAGGCCCTGAGTGATTCTTTGACACCCTCCAGCCGAGAGAACAGCTCGTGCGCGTGGCGTCGTACAGAGGCATCGCGCGACGGGAATTCGGTCCAAGAATGAACGGTGTGAGTCAGCGAGTCACCTGTATGGGCTGGTATCAGGGATGGACCAGTCAAGCGGAGGAGTTCGTTTTTCACCGCGGGATGGACTTGTGTCCATAACTTCAAGCTTCAAATTTATGAGGTGATTATTGGATTTAGGATGCCGTCACAATACGCATATCCATCTGATAGAGTTTAAAAGAACGAAGTTCAGTGTGATGCGATTGAGTTTCTATGCACAAACACCGACCAAACATCGGACGCCTCATACTGATCCCACCTATCCTTTAAGTCTTTAGTGGCAGTGGGAAATTGCATAGATACTAGGCGGGAGCACTAAGTGCTCTTGATTGGCGATGACGGATCTACATCATGATGTCTGACGCGAAGTTACAAATACAGCCTGCGAGGGATCGATGATCTGGTGAGTGAGTCGCTAGAGAGCGTTCGGATCAAGGTCAAGTCGGGATGTATCTGCGTGGTAACCCTGTGCACAAAGTGGACAATTGTATCCAAGGCCACTCAGTGATCAGGGAGTCAAGTAGTGGAGTGCTCATCCCCGAAAAAGTATGTGGTGTCAATGATAGAACAAGGACCAGACACACTCCGATGTCGTGTTGCCGGAGGTAGATCTCTGGATTCAAGGTCTTACTGTAAAGAGGAAGGGCTACACAAGACCACTCAAGGGCGGAAGACATGTGTTCGATATGAAACACCTCAATGCCCGGTACAGAGGCCCGTCAGAACATGGTAGAGTACGAACAAGTAATACCCAGACAGAGGCGCTCTCAGTAAGTGATGGTATTAATGATGTTCACGTCAAGGACCACGGCTGACCAGATCTAGGATCCGAGCCTCTGGGCATAGGGTTCGACAGTTCGAGCACTCACATGGCCTCACACGCCGCTATCTCTGAGATGGGCGATGGGAAACTGATCCAGTTCTAGAAACACCACCCTTTCCCCGATGCGCACCCCCGTGTCCGACGCGCCCAGAGTCCGGTCTGTGCGAGCACACCTAGGCCAAACACATCCCGGATCCGGGCCGCCGCGGTACCCGCGCGAAGCGGCCGAGGGCCGCGATGACCCGTCTTTTACGGGGACTTCGCACAGCGTGTCACTCGGTTCGCAACGCAGCGACCTAGTTAACTCTCCTCGGGGACAGCGGCAGCGGAGCGTTGAGGGAAACGGCGCCGTTCATGATGGACACCATCTCGCATTGCATCTTTCTCAGTTTTCCGGACCGGTGTCCACGATGGAGGAGCCGCATCAGCTATAAGAAAAGAAAAAGAAACGAATTCAGGGTCGGTGCAAGCAAAGCGGAGGAGAAACGGCGTTTGTTGGGTTGCGTTCACGCGCTTGTCCGGCATAAAGGTGCCCAGTGGTTCTTTGACAGCCCCACCGAGAACGGTTTGTGCGCATGACGTCCTGGCCATCGTGCAGTGGTATTAGTGTGGTGCGTGGAAGTTGTGTAGTGCCATGCACGGTAGTTATCTGGGTCCGGTCCGAGTCGGTGAACGGCTCAAACCAGGGGGAGTCCAACGGGTCACCTACAGGTCATCTACACAGGCAGCGATGTATCGCCTATCAGGAGGTTCAACTCGTATGTATACCTCCAAAAGCGTGGAATGGACTTCAAGTTGGTTGTCACGGTGTCCACAACGCACTTAACCTAAGACGAGACGATTAATTGAGGCAGCCGCCGTACTATTTTAAGCGCGGGAAACTGAATAGAAACCCAGCGGAATCACGAAGACCTGACGAAGTGCTCCTTGGTTGAGGATGAGGACCATGAGGGTCTACATGTCCGAGGTGAAGTTGCGGCTTCCGGCCTGCAACGAATCAGTGATGCGGCGGTGAGTGAGCGACTAATGAACCCTCACCTAGGAACGAATCCGAATGATTTCCCAGCGGCGCATACCTTGTGGGATGCGTGGTAACTACGCAAATCTATGCTCCGAGTCAGCGAGGGGGTCCTTATAGAAGTGTACAATCGAATCCGAGATCCGACCCCTCCGAGGGTGCTAGTGGTAAAGCTGGTCAAGACTAGGTGGTGGAGCCAAGGGTGGAGCGCTCATGTCTAGGAGCAACGTTATGTTGTAGATATATATATCAACCTCATAATTTTCAAGGGGCTTCATAGGCTACCGACTCGAAATCTCTGCAGATAAAATGCCACAAGCGGACAAACAAAGGTGAGGAGAGAGTCCGAGAGACATAATGACATTGATGATTGGCTATTGCTACGAGTTCGACGAAACGCCATCAGCCTCTTGATACATAGACAGAATTACCTGACGACCAAAGAAAACTGTGAGAGAGAAGCGACGTTCGTTCGAGTACCCTCACTGGTTCACTAGTATTAACCCAGGTAGATCCAGGACATTCAGTGGTCGGATATGTCTTTTGATTTCGTTTCTGCAGGCACTGCGAGAATAGAGTTCGATGCGTCAGGAACGGATTCGAGCTGCATCTGTTCTGCTAGCATCATGGGCTTCTCTATGCTGGAAGTTTGAAAGTGGTAGTAGTCCTGCAGAGAACTGAGGGAGATCCAATCTGGATTTGAAAATGAGACAGTAAGGAAGCGGGTTGGATGTAGTCTGGGTGCACTAAGCGTACGAGTATTCGGTGAGAGAACCATGTTCGGACAAAGAATGGTACATGCGAGCTGCGCCGATGGACCTACAGTGACCAGCTAAGCAATGGCCGGGGAAAGAAATGATCAAAGGAAGACAGACATCATGGTGACTGGGGAAGGGCGCAATAAAACATTAGCAAAAGTTTCTCTCTAGGCGGTGATTATTTCCGCCACTTACTTCCAACCCCGAAAAGCATCTTGGCATCAATAGTCAGAAAAAATACAACGAGAGGAGTAGAAGGCCGTACTTGATTCCAAGCATCTATTCGAGGGGTCATGAGCGACTAATTCTCAATATAATAATATTCACAGTACCATTTAAATTGAGAATGAGGAACACCTGGGAGCTCCAGTGTAAGTGCACGAAATTCTAGAATCAAAAATGATCACAGACCACTGGTGGTATCTCTGCTACCACCGCCAAGATCATCCAGACGATGCACTGAAACGGTCTTTAGCACCTGAGGTAGGCGGTAATGGAAGGGATTGAGGATCATCTGTTTATAAAGCAGGTACCATATGCGTCGAGCTTCTATGTGTGTGTCGCAGGAGTCCGATCAGCATGATCATGAGGAGCATTACGTCTACGGCCAGAATAATGACGGCGTCAAGCTATGGGTCTTGAGGAAGACATACGCCTCAATAGCAGGGTCGTACTTCGTTCGATCTTTCGGACACGCAGGTCAGTAGTTACTCTGGCGGTGAGACACTGCCCTAACCATTGTTAGAGCTACATGCACAAAACTAGGAGAACGTAAGGCGTTGTTCGAAGAGCAGGAGTACAAGACGTACTTCGTATGCTGACTCTGAGACCGACCAACCACATGGAAAGTGCAATCGATGAGACGATGGTATTGCGATTCCATATTGCGATTCTGAAACGAGCTACATTCAGCACATTTGAGTCTATATGCTGGACCGTAAATGACTTGCATGCGCAATACGATGATAAGAGAAGCGAATCCCCAACTAGCATACGACAATGCCTGTGTAGGTAAAGCAGCACGTCAATGAGGAGTTGGAGAAAGGGGGCATTTTGGAGATGAGCCCTCACACAGTTTGCAATTATACAGGGCTGAACGCGATGTGAGCGGTCATGTTGTCAGGAAAAAATGTGAGCCTTACCTTGCAGGGAGCTTTGCCCCCACCATCATTTTGGACAAAGAACAATATAAACGTGAGCAAAGTCGTATATCGCGTTCGGAGATATAACTGCTGTGCGTTCAGGAGGGCTGAAGGCGTCAATGAATGGCGAACAATGACCCACCCATATTGTCCATCTGTAGGGTTATTTGCCTCGTAAGACGTTCAGCTCGAAGCCAGCCGTTAATAGGGTCTCCCAACTTAGGGTCTCATAACTTAAGGCACATATCAAGATCAGTCCAAGCCCTCTCTGTAAATGAGGATGAACGCACATGTAGAGACTGGCGAAGGCATGAAGCAATTTGGTCAGAGCCACTAGTAATAGGTAATCTGTCAGGGTGACATCATGTCAAGGCGACAACTGGGGGCGCACAAAACCCTCGTGATATAAGAGAGGGGTCATGCCAGTTCACCATCTTTGAAGTCGCTTAGAGAAACTGGCAACATCGTAGCTACCATGAAGACGCTATATAATAGGACGCGTCGACAAAAGTTTACAGCAATGCAGGCATGTGATCGACAACACCAAGGCACAATCACATCTCCGAGCACCACCAGCGATTTCAGTACCAATAGCATCGGCGCATCAGTGCATCAGCACCTGACGAGTTATGTACAATACCTCATATACCCCAGGAGCGGGGAATAGGTGCTATTTTTAGGAATAGCATCCACAGGTGTACTGTACCTGGACCCCTTCAGGAACTTCACCTTGTCCTTACAATAAAGCCGTTTTCATATCGATAGGCGTGTTCCCTGCTAGTAGCTGAAGTTGTTAGAATGGCAGTATCACGGACTGTGTGCAAGTCGCACAATAACGCAAACAAGGGCGAGGAGGGGAACAGCGTCATTAAAAATAAGCTATAAGTCCGACGAAACATTATCCCTTAGACTAAGCTACTTAGTACGGCTATCCGCGTACAGACGATGACCAAAGAGAAAGGTGGTGAGAACGAAGTAATGTCCATTCGGGTACTCGCACCCTGGCATCAGCCCGGGCGGTGCCAGGACAACCGGTAGACGGGTATGTCTTTTGATTTCGTTTTGGCAGGCACAGCGAGCGTAGTGTTTGATGCGTCAGGAATAGATTCGAGCTGTATCTGTTCCGCTGGCACAAACATAAATGGCTCAGCCGCTGTCCCGTCCGACTGCGTCGCCGTACCAGCTGTTCTGAAGTGCATTGTGCTGTGGACATCGTGGGCTTCTCTACGCCGGTAGTTCGAAAGCGGCAGTCCTGCAGAAAACTGGGGTGGATCCGACCTGTATTTTGGAAAATAATATAAGGGAGTGGGTTGGGGGTATCCTAGATGCACTAAGCGTACGAGTATTCGGTGAGAGAACCGTGTTTGGACAGAGAACGGTACATGCGAGCTGCGCAGACAGACCTGCAGTAGGTAAGCGATGGCTAGGGAGAGAAAAGATCCAAGGTGGACATACAGGAAAGCGACTGTAAGGAAGATGCAAGAATATTTCAGCAAAGTTGACATTTCGGCGGCGATACTCTCTGTTTCTTACCTGCTCCTGAAGAAAACATCTGTCAAGGCAATGGTCAGTTAGTGCCTTAGACAAAACAGAAAGGGAGGAGCAAAAGGCAATACTTGATTCCAAGCATCTATTTAGATTGCCATAAGTGACCAATTCCCGGTTATTCGCGGTGAAAATACGTACCATTTAAGTCGAGAATGTAGAAAACCTGGGAGAACTGGCGTGAATACAAGCCATTTTAGGGTTGAAAACGACTACATACCAACGGTGGTACCTCCACAACCGCCGCCAAGATTATCCAGATGATGCACTGAGACGGTCTTCAGCACCTAAGGTGAGCGATAATGAAGGAAGTTGGAGTCACTTGTTTATAAAGCAGGTTCCATATGCCTATCGAACTTCCATGCGCGTGTCGCAGGAGTCCGATCAGCATTATCATGAGGAGTATTATGTCGGCGGCCAGAATTGCGGCGGCGCCCACCAGCGCGCTATCCGTCTTCAGGACGAGGCACGCCTCAAAAGCCGAGTCGTATGTCGATTCGATCTTTCAGGCACACGAGTCAGCAGCTACTCTGACAGTGAGATACAGCCCTAACCTTCGTTAGAGCTAGACCGGGAAGATGTAAGTCGTGGTGTGAAGACCGGGAGTAACGAAACGCACTTCGTATGTTGAGTCCGAGACCAGCCAACAATGTGGAAATTGCGATTGACGACACGATGATATTGCGATCCCATATCGCGATTCTGAAACAAGCCACATTCAGCACTTTGTGTTGCTATGCTATACTGAAAGGACTTGCATGCGCAATACGATGATTAGAGAGGCGAATGCCCAACTGACATACGACAATGCCTGTATGGGTGAAGTAGCCCATCAATGAGGAGCTCAGGGTGACTCAGGAGATGGCCCTCACGTAGTTCGCAAGTAAAAACAGCTGAACGGAGTATAAGCAGTCACCTTGGTCGAGAAACCGTGAACCTCACCTGGCAGGGAACGTGGCCGCCATCATTATGAATGAAGAATACTATAAACATAAGCAAGCACGAATAGCGCGTTCCAAGATATATCTGCCGTACGTTCAGGGAGGTGTCGATAAATCCAAGTGGTGAACAACAGCTCACCCATATTGTCCATCTGTAGGGTTGTTTACCTCGTAAGACATTCAGCTCGAAGCCAGCGGTCATCACGGTCTCCCAACTAAAGGCGTGGACCAAGATCAGTGTGGGTTTTTCTTGTAAAGTAAACGTGAACGTACATATAGGCGCTGCCGAGGGCGTGAAGCAGTTTGGTAAGATCGACTAGGAGGCGGTTGTTAGTGCGACATCGAGTTAAAGCGACGATCGGAAGCGCACAATAATCTAGGAGTATAACGGCGGGATCATGCCAGTCTACCATCTTCAAAGTAGTTGATGTTCGTTCAGATAAGTCGACAACATAGCTCCCACGAAGACTCTATATAGGCCTCGTCGATAGAAGTTGAAAGCAGTGCTAGCAGATAATGGGTGGGCGGCACCAATGCGCGACCGTATCTCTGCGGGCCCCCGTCAGCGCTCGAGATATGTGCCTGATCATGATACGTATGCCCCCGGAGGCTATTTTTAGGGCAGCGTGCACAGGTGCATCCCCTCATAAATTACACCATGTCCTTGCAATTATGACAGCCTAACAGCTTGGTGGGTTGGTGATTGGCCTAAGCTGTTCCCGTCTCGTACATCTCTCGCACGTCTCCTCAACTCGAGCGGCACCTCCCAGTACGCTGGGAGATGAAACAAAAGTGACAAAATTTCGCAGCACAGGAAGTGGTCCTATGCAGAAGAGACTAGGCTTTGAGACGAGGCGGGGAAACGCTGATCTCTAGCTACCCTTGGTAGCGCAATTAGCCCTTGAAAGCTTAAGCCATCAGAACGAACGGCTCAGACGGAGTGAATCATGCTTCCGGCTCGCGATACCGCCAGTAGGACGATCGCCGTAGGGTTGTAGGCACATAGAGAGAGTCATACCTTTAAGGGAATGCAGTGAATGTCACGGTCATTCGGGCGACCGACTGAGTCCGGCCGGAGAAAGTACGGGTGTCTCGCTGGAGGTGGTCTCCGGATTCTGAAAAGAGACAGGGGACCGCTCAGGGGGTGGCACCTGCAGAAGTGAAGGCCGGCCGGGGACAGCGTTTGAAATACCTAAATTCCCGGATGCGCGCCGGCTTGGGCGCCGATTATGAAGATGCTTGTACAGTACCGAGGCGCGCGGGTTAGGTGTATAAGTAATGTCCAGACGGAGTGAGTGACGGTGATATCCAAGTCTGTTCACATCCGAGCGGGTCCGCACAAACGGCATCCGGCGTCTCTTGGATCCACAAACTTACGGAAGAATACTGTAACGGTCTTCCTCTCAAATCAGAGCGACGATGGTAAACCGATCCCGTCCCAGAATATCTCTCTTTCCCCTATGGGTCCATCCTCCGTGTCCGTCTGGGGCCAAGTCTGCGCAAGCACACGAAACATGTCGCTGCGGATCTGCGCCGCTGCTGTGCCCGCACGTAACAGCATTGGGCGATAGCTCATCATGACACGGACCTCGCGCAACGCCAACGCGTCCTGCAACTGAGCAGAGCGGGGCTCCACGACGCGCCAATTCGTCACTTGCTTCGCGCGGTCCACTAACAGAGCGACCGCGGCCGAAGGCGTCTCATCGGAGGCGGGGTCAAAGTTCTTATGCGGAACGGCGCCACTCATGACGGATTCCATCTCGCGCTGCATCCTCCTCAGTCCCCCGGGCCGGTGTTCACGGAGGAGCCGCATCACCTACAAGAGAAAAAGAAGAAATTTCAAGGTTGGTGAAAGCAAGGAGATGCTGGGACGCACTCACATTCTTGTCCCGCATAAGGGAGGCCCCCGGAGATTCTCTGATCCCTCCCCGCCGCGAGAACAGCTCGCGCGCGTGACGCCCGAGGGCGATCGTGGCGTCGTACAATGGCGTTACGCGATGGTAATCCGGTCCGTAGTCAATGAATGGCTCAAGCCAACGGGTCACCTACACAGGTTATCAGCAACGGATCAGTGAAGCGGAGGGGTTTGTATGTATACCTCTAAAAGCGCGGGATGGACTTGCGTCCACGATGCAGTCAAGTCTTCAATGTATGACGAAGTTATTATTGGATTGAGGGAACCACTATACTCTTCGGATATATTTTGGAAGAACGAAGTTGCTGACTCCCAGTCTGGGAATTGTTCGGAGAAGATACCGCCAAGTTCAAGGCAGTACATTTCCCAGGCTACCTTGGCGACGCTATTGCGGCTTCCATCGGTATCGATGTGAGGGCGAAGCTGCTTGCGGTATGTCTCATCTAGCTTCTCCATTAATTCTGAATCTTGAGACCAAGCGCTCAGGCCATGTAGTCCAGAAATAGCGTCCATGGCTAGGAGCGATTTTTGGAGGCAATATATCAGAATCTATTATAAATTTAGCAATTACATCCCCGACGGGAAGAAGATGCATACCCCTCCATGCACGTTGAAGAGGTTATCCGACACCCAAAATAGATCGGATAGCTGGCTACTCCTAAGTCCAGCGTGCGCCTCTGCCGATTTGAGAAATAGGAACACTTCGGGACATGTCATAAAATCCAGGATAGGTTTGAGTAGTCCAGAGATAGGAGACCGATCACCACTGGTGAAAATAGAACGGTCGTTTCCTGTCGTGATACGATCAACGAGGTCATTAGGCCCTGCTGTGGAACCAAAGTTCAACACTTTGGACATGAAAAGTGTCCTGGGGTCGGTATTTTTATGTTGGGCTGCATTAGTCGTGCTGTGTAGTTGGGTCCGATTGCTTTGAGGGATGGGGGATGGGATCCGGTTCTGAGGCTCCGATGCCGTTGGGGTGATCGACTACTGTATGAAGGCTAGAAAACGCTGTAGTTAGTACATCAGAATCGTTGGTTTTAGGGTCGTCCGCGGCAGTTGAGCGGCCTCGAAAATCTTTGAGTTCCGTGAGCGCCAGGATTAACCCATTCGAGAGACTCTTCACGGCCTTTTCGAGTCGACGTACACGTCGACTTATCCTACTTCGCCTCTTCTGGCCGCGAATGTCAAAATTACGGGAAAGACTCGACGTTGCTAGCAAGGCAACGACGAAAAAGCACAAAGAAATAAGAAAACAATGATGGACTGAAAGGGTAAAAACATTACGCGTGCCCCTGCCCAATCCCTCTGACGTGGCTTCATACTCTTGGCAACCCAGGGCATCAGCGTCAAGCCTCGCAGCGCACATGGAACATATACTGGGCGCCGAATTTTCATCGACCGTCGACCCAGGAGCAGGGCGACCCAGTCCGGAGAACGCGAACGCTAGAGTTGGTGGGCCAAATTGAGGGAGGAATGTGCGCCCCTCATCGAGGTAATATCGCAAGCGTTCTTCCTGCATTATCGAAACAAACGTGGTCACGATGATGCATTAGTACGTACAAAGAGAATGTCAATTAATACCCACCTCGAACGAATATGGATCCCAAGGAGCTAGACCCGTATCTATCTCCAGATCCTTGAAGCGTAACTCCTACGCAGATGGCTCTCAGAATGCGGAATAAAGATGTAGCCAGTGCACACGTGTAATACCTCGGGAGAGAGATGACTGTACTCGGTCTGGCACGTAATATTCGTGAATATGTCTCCGGAGGGATCGACAAAGCCATTGCGATAGGCGCCTGGGTGGACTGCCGTGGCACTTGAATTAGAATGGTCCACCACCAATGGTGTTGCTGATGATAAGCCGGTAGGGATCACTGGCGGAACCTGACTAAATAGGACTGGTACCGGGCTTTGGGGTATCGCTGATTTCTTCTTTCTGTTTCGGGGCATCGTGGTGGAACAACGTGGCACGAACACGTCGAGAGAGTGCTCACTTGATTCGCGGGCCAATCGCACAAAGCGAGGGGCAACCGTCACTCGGACACACCCGAATGTAGATGGGCCCGCACTCGCTCGTGCCCGTCTTGAAGTTTCCAGCCGCCGCTCCTACCTCGGGATTGAGACGGTGCTGTTTATAAGTCGTACCATGCTTTTTTTCTGTCTTCAGCCGCACGTCCGCCTCCACCATATCCTCCTGCAGTGTCCGTCCAGTATTGATGATCTTATACGCCTGGCTCATTTCGCCCATGCTGTTTGCACTCTCCGCGAGCGCGACATCGTGGCCGGCAACGTCGCATCCTGCCACTCATCGCACGCACTACGTGGGTGCCAACAGGAGCCTCAAGCTCGAGGCATTCCACCTCAAATCAACATTCGAGGTGAGCTTCCACGTCTTTGTACCATGACAATTCAGTCTACTAACATACGAACAGGGATTTGGTGTCGACGGAGTGCAGCCCCTCCTGCCCCATCAACAATATCTTCGTGGCATCCAAGGTGGTACCCTTGACCCCGGTGGTGCTGCGGTGTCTTTTCTGGCGTCTAGGCTGGGTATCTCTAAGGATAGCGTCCATCTCAATACCAGAGCGCAGGGGCAGGCGGCGCACCATGTATTTCTAGCGCAGAAGATTGTGCGTCGATTCCTCTGCTTCCCATAATCAAGGCAATAAACCAAAGCCGTGGCAGAGCGGGGTACCCGTAGCCAACGCGGTTGCTAATGTTGCTTTCAACAAACATGGGAAGGTCTCGTCATTCAGCTCCTCTTTCACTGAGCATAGTATGTCCGTGCAAGTATTTTCGACGACGAGGTTGTTAACAATTCCGGCTTTTTTTTCCCCCATTAAGCCAGCTCCGCAGACATAAAACCTTCTGTCTCCCTCTCTGATGCCATCGCCACCGCAGAAATGACGCTCTACGGGACCTACAATGGACACCCCTCAAAACTCGAGTTTGTTGTGAAACCCTGCGGCTTCGCTGCGCTTACGCATGTCATCCAAATTCGCAATAAGACTGCGGGAACATGGTATGAGGCCTTTGTAGACGCGCATAACAACACGGTGATCTCCGTGACGGACTTCGTCGCGAACTCCCAGGTCTGTTTGGCGAAATCGTTGGACTCTGCCTATTTTTAATCTCTTCCTTTTTTAGTACCGCGTCATCCCAGTCACTGCGAACGACCCCGGCATCGAGGGTTTTTTCGACATCATGGACCCACAAAATCTGGCCGCATCCCCCAACGGCTGGCACCAGGAGTTCAATACGACGACCAATAGGACTGAGTGAGTTCCCCCTTTTACCATCAGGCTTCTAAGTACCCTTACTCTCCGGAAGTGGCAACAACGCCCTTGCATACAAAGGCACTGAGAACAACACCGCCGTCGCGACCGCTCCTGACCTCGTCTTTGGCTATCTGGATTACCCTGCAGCGGACCCGACCTTCGAGAGCAACGTGCCCGGCAGCCATTACGAACGCATTCTACGTTGTCAATTTTTACCACGACTTTGCTTACTTATATGGCTTCACGGAGACAACTTTCAACTTCCAGTCGAATAACTTTGGCAAGGGCGGAGAAGGAGGGGATCGCATCCTCGTGAGCGTGCAGGATTCTGCGGGAACCGACAATGCAAATTTTGGGACCCCTCCCGAGTACGCTCCTCCTTTCAGAGTTTGTACGCTGGGCCTATCTGAACAAAAAACAGTGGCCAGTCCGGTCAAATGGCGTTATTCTTATTCGATTATACCTACCGTATGTACTCTGTGATTGTTCTTTGACCACATATGGCTGACATTTGCCCAGCCCAGACGGGACCCCGCCCTCGAAGACGACATAGTAATCCACGAATGCCAGCATGGTGCGATCAACCGCATGACCGGTGGCGCGACTGCACGTTGTTTGCAAACCCTCGAGGCTGGCGCCGTTGCCGAGGGCATTGCGGATGCCATGTCCGAGTAAGTCTTCGGTCCGCTCTGCGTTTGGCGGCTTCCGACTCTGGTGGACAGCGCTATGTGGCAAAACGAGACTACCTCTGATTACTTATTTGGACTCGGCGTCCACCCTACCGGCCTCCGTACGCACCCATACTCAACGTCGAAGTGAGTGTCTACGCAACGACCGATCACGAATCGCTTAACACCCGAAAAGCATTACGAATCCTCTTCGCTACTCGAGCTTGAACGGTATGACTGATGTTCACGGTATACCTTGTCTCTGTTTCATCACTGTATTCCCCTGAGACGTGGTGTGTAGCAATGGGCGAGGTTTTGGCGAACACTTTTCACAATGTGTATGCCGCGCTCGTTGCGGCCTTTGGGTGGTCCCACCAATCGACCGTGGACCCGGACGCCCCGGAGGGAAACGTCGTCTTTCTTCACCTCCTCTTCGACGCCCTGCTTCTCCAGCCATGTAACCCCACTTGTGAGCGTACTCGGTCGCGTTCTCACATGTGGACACTGACGCGGATGCGGACAGTCCCGAATACCCGCGACGCGTGGATTCAGGCAGACGCAAACCGATATGACGGCGCTAACGCATGCCTGTTGTGGCAAGTGTTCGCGAGCAGAGGGTTGGGTGCCAACGCCGCGAACTATATCGACGATAGCACTATCCCTCCCAATTTGCAATGCGATTCCTCATCGTCTTCGTGATATCCAGGATGAAGGTTGTTGAGATTTATCGGCCTGTAGAATGTGCAATGAGATTATTTAAAAAAAAAAAGAAGAATTCATTCCAGTGAAGTGCATAGTACAAGGCCAGTCCACTACTTCCTACACACTGAGATTTAGTGATTGGCCCGGGTAACCCTCGGGTTGAAAATGGCTACCCGTACCCGTACCCGACCTCACGGGTACGGGTTTAGACGGGTACAGGTACGGGTTCTTGAGGGTTGACGGGTTTCGCGTGGCAGGTATGGGTTATCTTATGGGTACGGGTTATCTTACAGGTACACATATAAGGTTGACAGGTGAACAGGTAAGTATATTCAAGATGTGCTACTGTTGGAATGTCCTTGACTCCTCATCGTGTGGTCAACATGTGTACCAATAATACATAACTAGCATCCTACTGCAGTCAGTACTGGTAGAGAGTAGTGTAACGCTACCACGGTGTAAGTCTGACTTGGACCAAAATGAGGGTGAACATGACTTAGTGGTGATGGGGCAAGATGGCTTCTAGTGTCTTAAGTAGGCTGTATGCCACAATAAGGGCTACTTGAAGGGCCTGGGTGATGAAGACAATAACCACCAATGTGCATGGTGGTGCCAGGATGGTCCTTAAGCTCATAGGCTAAGGTGAAAACATGAGACTCGAGGTGCAAAGGCCCAAATGACAAGGTGGAAAGGTGGTATTGGAAAGAAGACCAAGATGTTGTATCTTG
>JAKELG010000267.1:0-51034 GCA_021527035.1 Lactarius vividus | reverse complement strand
TCGTACCGTATAACAACGCCTCTGAAGTCCGTCTGTGACACAGAGGGAGGTCGAGTGGAACATTTGGAGGGATGGCAGGGACTTTATGAATATACCTCCAACTGGGGTGATCGACGATGTAGTAACACTTGTAGGGTCTTGCGGTTTGGGAGTTGAGATATTCAAAGACAAGATGACACGTAGTACCAGGTGGGTAAGAGACGGTTGGCGTATCCACCATTCACAAGGGAACTGGGGATTAGAGGTCACGGGGATCCCTCCTTGGTCTTAGGGATATACCGGAGCTAGTTCACTTAAGAGTCGACGAGACTCCTAGCACAGTAGATGAGACGAGAAGTGGTATTCGAAGAAGACCAAGATGGGGATCCTGGTCCGTAGTGCTACGAGCTTAAATACACGTAAGGGAGTCAGTTCTAACTCCACTCGAACTCGTATGTAGCCAATAGCGTAAGTAGCGTAAATCCTAGGACAGGGATCCTAGGAATCAGTCATCCACGACGTAATACTGATATCGTACAACAATAGAACTCGGAGGCAAGCGCATAAGACACATCACGTATAACAATGGGGAACATCAGTCAGCCAGAACACGAGGCCACGAGATCCGCAGTCCATGACACATTACTACTGACATACCGAGTCATCACGAATATGTCAGAGTCCACAACCAGGCTGGGCAGTCCGAGAACGAAACGTAACACTCATTGTCCTTGTCCTTGTCCTTGTTGCTTTCCTCATTGCCATCCCTGTTGGCCTCATCAGGAGGAGGATCCAGTTGAGAAGCTGCAGTAGCCGGTACTGGGAAAGAGTCTGGTAGTGGGGGGTTTATTGATGTTGCATAGCTTGGCCCGTAGTCGTCCTTGGTGAAGATGCCTGGGTTAAATGGCTGGATACCTGACTTTTCCCAAGCAGATAGTATTGTTGACTCTTTGAAGGACTCGTTGCGGGCAATCATATATTCTCTGACCACGTTTTGCCGTACTATTCCCCCCCTGGTCTCCTCCATGGCAAGGATACACTGCTTTTGCCATGCGCGTTGCAAAGGACCAAAAACGCCAACATCGAGTGGTTGGAGCCAATGTGAGGTGTGGGGGGGGAGGCAGAACAATGTGACATTGTTTTTTGTTGCCGCCTCGCGTAGCTCAATGGTATCATGCGAACAATGGCCATCATAGATGAGGAGTATCAGTTTTCCACTTGTGTTCCTCTCCGTTGCCTGTGGGACAAAAGACTTCTCGAACCATTGCAGTCCTATGAAGTTGCTCGTCCAGCCTTTCTCCGACAACGCAACCCTGCAGTCCCGGTAAGTGTCATGGACGCGTTTATTTTCGCCTTTTGTGGATCACGTGACCTGCCATCACGTTCTCTAGTCAGTCACGTGAAATATCGTGCACTTTTCATCACGTGACCCTGGGAAAGTGTACCCATACATGGGATATCCCTTTACGGTCACATTCTATATACGGACAGACTCTCTGATTGGTAGATAAGGATAGAACCTTCTAGTACGCTCTAGATTACGATTAGTAGGCATGTATTATGCGCTGTATTAGGTTTTACTCAGTGACACGTCATACGTAGTCAGCCTTGATGACAGTGCATCAGTCAGCACTAAAGATAAGGCTATTAATAGACACGACACGTCAGCTCTTTAGTCATAGTCGATTACTTTACACTTAGTAACAGTGTTCAAGCTCCGACTTAATCTCAGCCGCAGTAGATACTTAAGCTTGCCTGTAGCGTCCTGAGTGGAACCAACTTGTCCTCTTGGTTCTCCACTCAGGTGCGCATTTCCTGTACTTCCTTACTTCTACCAATCTAACTTGTCCTCTTGGTTCTCCACTCAGCTTACCACCGTGTGACATCATGTGCTCGCATCTTGAATAAAGGTGCTATTAGTGCATACACGCTCCACGTTGACCGTAAGTCCGGCGCGTGATTTATCTCCGCGTCAAGTTGAGTCTTCGCCCTCGGCAGTTCAACTCCATCCACTTGACTTGACGTAGCGAGAAGTCATACCGCTACATTAGGACAAGTTCTTTCCACACTCTTGAGTCATCTTCGCTCACCAGTCGTGTGCTTCTCTTTTAGGTGGTAGACGTCCACCAGTCCTTAGTGTTATCCACCTCACTCTTTGCCTGTGGACCTTCGTAAGCAGAATCTGTGCAGTCGTGGTACATTTGTAGTGTCCGTAAAACCGGCATACAGTGTGCTTGCCTTTATTGGGTCTATCTGGTCATCAGTAGACTGCTCTGGGCACAGGTTGCAGAACTGGTCACCACGCCAGATAAGCTGCAATTTGACTTCGAGCCAGCCAGGCCTAGCCTGCGACAGCTGTATGCAAAGTAAACAGAAAAGTTTGAGAGCGCTTCGGCGTGAGAGGCAGCCAACAGGTCGAGGAGACTGCGGCAGACAGCCTTGTGGCTCTACACTTTCCACTACATCATTCTTGAGTGTTCGGTTATCGCCGCAGCCTCGCGCAGTGTGAAACATCACTGTGTATTGGTCTTGCTTGATCTGACTCTCCCCTCATCTTTGACTTAGCGTTTCGCGGTCGTCGTATCCCAACGTCTCTTAAACCACCCTCTATTTTCACCCTGCCTCGCTTATTCGCGAACACCCGTGCCCGCCTACGACGTCTCTTTAGGAGGAGACAAGCCCTTACCCCACCAACTCAGTTGTCCCCAGAAGCCTCTGCTACCGCATTGCTTCAAGTCCTTGAGGAGCCGCGCTCACGCCCCTCATCTCCCACACCATCTTCAACACTCTCCTCCTCCCCGACAGTCGGGCATCTCTCTGCGGCTTCATCCGCAACCCTCGTAAACGATCAGTGGTACGAAGGCTTCCAAGTAGAAGGACCCCCTCGTACTACCACAGCCGAATCCATAGTTCCAAGCTCTCTACTTCTTCCCTGGTGTGCGACAAGTATTGGAAGACGAGTATCCCGCAACGGAACCAATCCCCGGAACCGAATTCACAGTCGCAGACCTCATCCTCTTCGCCGAGGAAATAGTCCCCGTACTCTCTCAGCCCCCCGTCCCCGATCCACGAAGACCGTGGCTCCGAAAGCCAAAGCCAAAGCTCGTCTAGCTCAGGCTCAGTATCCTCGAGGAGTTCACTCGAAATTCGCCCTCCCTCCCCTCTCTAAGCAAGAGAAGGAATACGCCGGGCGGATACAAGATTGGGACTGAATCTACATCCTGACGAGCAACTAGCGCTCTTACAGGACTTCAGAGAGGCCCAGTACCAAGCAGACAAAAAGAAACGAGAAGAAGAGCTAGAAAGAATGTCGGCGTCGTCATCCTCATCATCACACACAGTACAGCCGGATCCCCGCTCCGGCCCCCGCACCAACAGTACCACCTCCCCCTCCCACCATCCAAGACTGCATAAATCTCATCAACCAACTCGGCCTGGCTATGGGCCACCTTGCTCAACAGGTCTCAGACCTAACACAGCAGGTGGCCGCCACCCAGGCTAAGCCCAAGAAGGTCGGAGGCAAGGATATAGTGGCCCGCCCAAAGCATGGGACGGAAAGGGCAACTCCACAGACGCCCGCCACTTCCTTGCCGCCTTCCACAACTGGGCTTCCTCACAAGGAGACGCTCTCAATACATGGGAGCCGATCCTTCAATCTTGGATGCCAATAGAGGAAAGGTGGATCGCAGCTGCCTTGAACTTGATGGAAGGAGAAGCCAAGACCTGGGCCCTCCCCTACCTCGAGGCAGCCAATCAAGGCTCATTCCCCTTCGTGGGATATATGATAATTTTGTAAAAGAGTTCAACCGCCGCTTCTCCCCGATGGACGTACGCGACATCGCCCGGGAGGAGCTCAAAAAGACAAGACAAGGGAAGAGGTCCGTTGCCGAATATACGTCAATATTCGAGCAATATAGCGGACAGACTGGATGGTCAAAAGCCGACCTCCGCGACCGCTTCTACACCGGTCTCAACTGACGAGATTAAGGACATTCTCGCCACGACCGAAAGGAAGCAGGACACATTTGATGACCTCAAGGCTACGGCCACCCTCATTGATCAGCGCCTCCGCCAAGCGCCGCGCAGAAAAGTCTGGAAAGACTAATCCACCCTGCGTCTCACGACCCGATGCCATGCAAGTTGACGCCACGCGCCAACAAAGCCAGCAAGGCAACAAGGGGAAGGACGAGTTCTTTAAGAACCAAGCGGAGTACCGAAAGTGGATGCAGGGGAAGTGTTACGGTTGTGGGTCGAAAGACCATACAAAAAAGGATGGAAATCACTGAACGGGACGTCTGCAACTGGTGCCAGAAAGCTGGTCACCGTGCACCCGTCTGCATGATCAAAAAGCTAGGGAAACCAGCCAAAGCCAAGGCTGCGGCTACGACGGAATCCTCAGCCCCTCCATCCTCATCCAACTCATCCAGTACGGTGGCAGCAGCCACCTCTTCCACTACCTCTCAGCCAAAGACGTCCCAGGCAGACGTGGCAAAATTGATGGAGATGGTGAAAAAGCAGCAAGAGACCATTGAGGCTCTCAAGGCGGCTTTTTAGATAAGGGGTCGCGTGTAGCTGCGACCGACCCCTCAAATACAGACTTTGACTCGGCTTCATGTTCTTGTAGTATCTGTCTCAGGACTCGCCTCGTTTCGGACTCAAATTCTGTAATTCCTACGTACCCAGTGAATGCCTGTAAGTTAGATAGTAGTAGTGTCTCAGTTTCGTCGTCTTCTGTTTCTACATCTACATCTGCCTCCGAGATGAACTTTATTTCTAGTTCCTACTCTGAAATAGCTCCTCAACCAGTCCCAAGGACATCGGTTTTGAGTGTAGCCGTGCCGCAAGTGATGAATTCTGATGCAGGCACTTTCTTCTTCATTTATTATTCCCGAAACAAAAGATAAAAAATCACATTTTCATATTAGTGTCTATTTATCCGGACGTCATCTGTACTGTAAAAGTAGCAGCAATGGTAGACTCTGGAGCAACTTCGTTGTTCCTAGACAAAAAGTACGCTGACCACCATAAGATGTTGCAGATTCCTCTTGAGAGTCCAATCCTCCTCTATAACATAGACGGGACTCTCAACGAAGCCGGCAGTATCACCCATAAAGTTCGACTAAAACTCAAAATTGGCCCAACCGAGGAAAAATATGACTTTTACGTCACCTCGCTCGGACCAGAGAATGTCATCTTGGGACTGCCTTGGCTAAGGAATCGGAATCCGCAAATAGATTGGCAGGAAGGCACAATGCGTCTTGACTCCACCGCTGAAATAGCGCCTGATGAGCACGAGATAGAGGTGACGCGCATTATGGCGAACCGAATGGAACGCCGCCGTCTCCTTGCGGAGAAAGTGTTAGATACGGTCCATGACGAAGTCTTCTGTCTGGCAGGCTTTACGTACTCTCAGCAGATCACCGAGAAAGCCATTAATGCTAAACCAAAGAAGACGTTCGAAGAGATGGTACTGCCACACTATCGTGACTTCGCAAAAGTATTCTCCGAGGAAGAATCCCAGAGGCTCCCCGAGCATCAACCATGGGATCACGCCATAGACCTAGAACCAGATGCCGTAAGGCACTGGAAGGTCAAGACGTACCCCATGTCGCCCGCAGAACAAGTGGAATTAGATAAGTTCCTGGACGAACACATTGGTAAAGGATACCTGGTCCCATCTAAGTCACCGATGGCATCCCCAGTATTCTTCATCAAAAAGAAAGACGGAAAGCTTCGTCTTGTCCAGGATTACCGGCGCCTTAACAAGATAACTATTAAGAACCGATACCCACTTCCACTTGCGGCCGACATTATCAATCGGTTGAAGGGAGCCGAGTACTTCACCAAGTTCGACGTAAGATGGGGCTATCATAATATTCGAATCCGAGAAGGAGACGAATGGAAGGGTGCTATTGTCACCAATCGCGGACTATATGAACCAAAAGTCATGTATTTTGGCATGACAAATAGTCCCGCTACCTTCCAAGCCCTCATGAATGCCATATTCGCGGATCTCATCGCACAAGGAGAGGTCGCCGTCTATATGGACAACATCTTGATCTATAGTCAGGACCTGGAACACCACCGAAAAGTCGTAAGAGAGGTGTTACAACGACTACAAGATCATGACCTATACCTTAAGCCAGAAAAGTGCGACTTTGAGAAACGCGAAATGGAGTATCTCGGGATGATTATAACCCCCGGAGAAGTGCGGATGGACCCCGGCAAGGTCTCCACAGTAAGGGAGTGGCCAACCCCAACAACCCTGAAAGAAGTAAGGGCTTTTATTGGGTTCGCCAACTTCTATCGTAGGTTCATAAAGGATTTCGCGGCCATAGCCCGACCCCTACATGACCTCACGAAGAAGGACACTCCATGGCACTGGAATCCAGAACAGCAGAAAGCTTTTGACACGTTGAAAGAGCGTTTCGTACAGGAACCTATCCTAAGAGTGTACGATCCACAGCTACCTACACGTGTCGAAACAAATGCATCCAGATTTGCTACAGGCGGCATACTTACTCAGAAGTATCCCGATGGTCTTTGGCACCCTGTCGCGTACCGCTCAGAGTCTATGAGCAAAGAGGAACGCAACTATGAAATTTATGACAGGGAAATGCTCGGCTTAATCCGCGCCCTAGAGGATTGGAGACATTTCCTCGAAGGCATCTCCTTTGAAGTGATCACTGACCACAAGAATATGGAATGGTGGGCCAGTATGAAGGACTTAAATCGCCGGCAGGCTCGCTGGGCGTTATATTTAAGTCGCTTCAGTTTCAAAATCACTTACAAGAAAGGAGACTCCATGCAAGCCGATGCATTGAGCCGATTCTCTAAAGACCACGTCAGGGATAACGAGGATAATCGCCAGGTTCAAGTATTAAAACCCGAGCACTTCCTCAATGCCGCACAAGCTCACTTCGTGCCCGAAGTGGACTCCCTAGGCAGTCGCATCAGACTCACATCCATAAAAGAAGCCGAAGTTATCGAGGGTCTTAAGTCATTACAAAAGACCGCTCCTAAGGCTCTTACGGATGGAGTTGCGCTGTGGGAGGAAGAAGACGGTTTAGTCTATCACAGGGGGAAACTTTACGTTCCCAACGACCGGACTTTACGTCGCGACGTGGTAAAGTCATGCCACGATACCATGACCACCGGTCACCCTGGAAAGAATGGAACCATCGAGCTAGTTAGCCGCTATTACTGGTGGCCACGCATGGCAGGCTTCATTGCCTCATACGTAGAAGGATGTGATCGATGCCAATGTTACCGCAAAGATCTACACCCCAAAGCAATCATTCAGCCGCAAGAAATCCCCGAGGGTCCATGGCAGATCATCGGGATCGATCTAATCGGTCCCCTGCCCATGTCACGTGGAAAGGATATGATCCTTAACATAGTGGATCATTATACAAAACAGATCCACCTATTTCCAGTGACCTCTCAGATAACGGCTGATGGGGTAGCATCCATCTACTTTGAGCAAGTCTTCCCCTTGCACGGGATCCCGCGTAAAATCATAAGCGATCGCGGACCCCAGTTTGCTGCAAGGAGCATGCGTGCCCTCTATAAACGGCTAGGGATAGACGCAGGTCTCACTACAGCCTATCACCCTCAAGCTAATGGACAGGTAGAGCGCAAAAATCAAGAAGTAGAAGTCTACTTGTGCTTGTTCATTAGCAAGAGGCAGGATGATTGGGCAGACCTGCTCCCAACGGCGGAATTCGTGATTAATAGTAGACTCAACTCAGCCACGGGTCATACCCCTTTTGAGCTACTCTACGGCTATACGCCTGATTTCACGATCCCCGCCGGTAGGCCTATGGGCATCCTGACGCTCGATAAGCATCTTCAAAAGCTAACGTCCTCTAGAAAGGATGCAGAGGCAGCGCTTCGCTTAAGTAAACAGCGAATGATTGACCAAAGACATGGGTCTTACGTCTTCAAGGTCGGAGATAAAGTCTGGCTGCAGGCCAAACAAATCAAAATTCACCAGCAGTCGTCCAAATTGGGCCCTAAACAATTAGGCCCATTTGAAGTCACTGAAGTACTAAGTGACGTCGACTACCGGCTTGCACTCCCACCTGCGTTAAAAATCCACGATGTATTCCATGTGGATCGCCTCTCCCCTTACAGGGGCAATGAAGTTAATGGCCTGCTACCGCCTCCTCCTGATCCAGTCGTTATTGAGGGAGAAGAAGAGTACGAAGTAGACCACATAAGAGACTCCAAACTCTTTGGTCATACTCTGAAATACCTCGTTCGCTGGAAAGGATATGGCAAAGGCGAGGATACATGGGAACCCGCAAAAAATCTAGTAAACGCCCCAGAAAAAGTTGAGCAGTTCCATCAACAGAACCCAGGTGCTCCTAGAAAAATAGCGGCTCTCCTATACGCGTCCTTACCTTGGCAGAATCCATTTGTTAACACAGAGGCCAACGCGGACGTCAGCCCTTAAGAAGGGGGGGTGATGTCACGGACGCGTTTATTTTCGCCTTTTGTGGATCACGTGACCTGCCATCACGTTCTCTAGTCAGTCACGTGAAATATCGTGCACTTTTCATCACGTGACCCTGGGAAAGTGTACCCATACATGGGATATCCCTTTACGGTCACATTCTATATACGGACAGACTCTCTGATTGGTAGATAAGGATAGAACCTTCTAGTACGCTCTAGATTACGATTAGTAGGCATGTATTATGCGCTGTATTAGGTTTTACTCAGCGACACGTCATACGTAGTCAGCCTTGATGACAGTGCATCAGTCAGCACTAAAGATAAGGCTATTAATAGACACGACACGTCAGCTCTTTAGTCATAGTCGATTACTTTACACTTAGTAACAGTGTTCAAGCTCCGACTTAATCTCAGCCGCAGTAGATACTTAAGCTTGCCTGTAGCGTCCTGAGTGGAACCAACTTGTCCTCTTGGTTCTCCACTCAGGTGCGCATTTCCTGTACTTCCTTACTTCTACCAATCTAACTTGTCCTCTTGGTTCTCCACTCAGCTTACCACCGTGTGACATCGTGTGCTCGCATCTTGAATAAAGGTGCTATTAGTGCATACACGCTCCACGTTGACCGTAAGTCCGGCACGTGATTTATCTCCGCGTCAAGTTGAGTCTTCGCCCTCGGCAGTTCAACTCCATCCACTTGACTTGACGTAGCGAGAAGTCATACCGCTACAGTAAGCATTCAGTTTCACAGACACTGCCGCTGATCATGATTGTTTACTTACAGTACCCCATCCTCCTTGAAATACCCTTCGTGGAGGACATTCTTGCCACTAAAAATGAACGTTGGCTTCAGGTTTGATCCGTCTGCAGCGACACATTCAATGGTGGTGATGAGCTCAAGGTTTCCGTTTTGTACTTTCACACAGATGCGCTGCACCTCGTTGTACAGGAACTTGGTATTGTCAAGTTTCCTGCCTCCGCCAATTTGGATGCCTTTCTCATCCATGTTGTACACATTTCCCCAAGGTACGTCCATCTCCTTCATGAGGTCACCAAGAAGCTGAAAGTGTTGAGCAATAATGGTAGGGTTAAAACAGCGCGCGTGTTGTACATCGAGACCTGTTGGCCGCTTCAATGAGATGTCAGTGTGCTGACCTAGGAACTTGTTTATCCAGTTTTTGGATGGTAAGAGTTCCTTCCCCGTTTCCTTCATCCTTTCTTGAAGAAGCTGACTCAGATACGCAACTTTCGCACAGAGGTTTTGTGTAACGTCTACCACGGACGTTGGTCTGACTTAGACGCTGTTGTAACGTGGGTTCCCTCGGGGGTAGAACCTGTGGTTGTCCGAGTGCTCGGGGAAGACTGCGGGATGGGGCCAATACGTGCCTGTGGAGTCCCTGTACGTGTACAACGTCTCTTCTACGGGAACGTTTGGAGGAGGACTAGGGACTTTGCGGATGTACTCCCAGTCGAGGTTGTCGACGATGTAGTAGCAGTGAGTTGGGCGTGCGGTGCGGGAGTTGAGGTATTCGAAGACGAGATGACACGTGGTACCAGGCGGGTAAGTCACGGTCGGCTGATCTACCATTCACGAAGGAAGATGGAGATACGGTCACGGGGATCTCCTCTTGGTCGTAGAGGGATATGCCGGAGCTGGCTTACTTAGGGACGCTGCGAGTCCCTAGTACAGAAGACGAGTAGCGGTGGTGGTATTTCGAAGAAGACCAAGATGGGGATCCTGGTCCGTACTACTACGAGTTTAAATACAAGTAAGGGAACTGGTTCTAGCTCCACTCAAACTCGTAAGTAACCAATAGCGTAAGTAGCGTATCCTAATAATAGAATGCACAGTCGTTATCGTAACTCGAAACACGTACAACAATGAGAGACATCAGTCAGCAGATCAAATCACAATCACGTACAACAATAACGAGCATCAGTCATTCAAACACGAGGCCACATGATCCGAAGTCCATGACACATTACTCCTGACGTACCGAGTCATCGTGAATACGTCAGAGTCCACAACTGGGCCGGGCAGTCCGAGACGAAACGTAACATTTTGCTTTGAGAGGGGGTATCCTATCCTCCCCATGTACTTGATCCACTTGCAGAAGGCCAGCTCTTGTGCCTCGCTAAGTAGCTGCCTATTAACTTGTGATTTTGTGCGTGGAGCAGCAAGCTTGTGGTGTCGTCAGCGAAGCGTGTCGTAGGGTACATTGAAGCGACGTGTGGCTATTGCTAAGTTCTTGAACGTCCCATTGGTGACTGCATCGCTTGCTTCTTGGAGCTTTGCTTCTTTATCAGTCTCTGATTTCCATTTTTTAGCACGTTTGGAGAGTGACTTTGTGTTGCACGCCATGGAGAGCTCTGTGCCGGGGATGCCGTTTTGCGTCTAGAGAGGAGTCCCAATTGCTTGCCGAATTGGGTCACGTTTTATCGCCTCTCCATGGTCCTTGGAGAATTTTTTGTCTCCAACCCGATTGCCTTTGTCTATCGACCCCAAAATCTGTAAAGTCACTGCAGTAATGGATGGTAACATCACAGTAAGGCGAGGTCCAGTAGAAATGTTGGGATCGCTCAGATCTGGGGCTGTGGGCACACTTTCTGGACCACCCCATCGCCTTTGTCGATTTTTCACGACCGTAATTTTGCTCTGATCCTCATTATATTATATGATCTTACATCTACACATGCTAGAGAATAGAGGGTTTTTTTTTTTGGGAAGAAAGGGTGTCAGGAAAGTACTGATCGATTACGATCTTTCCGAATTTGCAGATATGGGTACGTTTGCAGAGGTGTGGTAAGCATAGTAATGGTCAGCGGACATTTGCATGGTGCGAAATGTTACACGAATGTCCATCAGGTTTGGAGATGCGTCGGTCTGGAATTGTTAAGACCGTGTGCAGATGCAGAGTCAGGCTGCTGTACCATACAGTACTAGCCACTGGCACACCCCATCTCTGAAGACGCGCCTGACGACGAGCTGGGGTTGGGCCCAGTGATCAAGATTTTTTTATTTTTATTTTATTTTGGTTTCACTTTGTTTCTTTTCTCACTGTCTCGCCGCACCCCTCAAGTCCTCACCGCCTGGCCACATGCACGTCCGTTGCCGCCGCGTCCACCCTTCGCCATCCCCACCCCATCACGTCACGCAAGACCCGTCACGACAACCGCCGCGCTGTCTCATCAACACTCAGAAGTGCTCGCTGCACTGCGCTTCTCAAGTCCTTACCGCTACTGCTTTTCCGCACACAGGCTGTGGCCGCTGCGGTCCACCCTTCACTAGATGGGAGTCCGCCACCGCGTCCGCCCCGTCATGGCGCACAAGACCCGTCGTGACACCACGTCACGGTGTCATCGCAACACGGCCACGACGCCGTGCAAAATCCCATTGCAACATCAACTCAACACAGTGCGCAAGTCCCGCCACGACAAGTTGCAAATGACGACGACAATGAGGCCACTACAGCGAGGGTAGCAAGACAGTTGGCGACAATGATGACCACAACTGTGACAGAGCGACTACGACCACAACCAGGACAATGCAAGGCGAACACGAACACGGCGGTTACGACAACCATGCGCTGACAACCAACGGTGACAACAGAAGGCGATGGGACGCCGCTGGTTACAATGTTGGCCTCCTTACTTTCACTTAGTACAAGTGTAGCTATGGTCTCCTATCGAATATACAAGATTTCTATTTTTTTTTTCACTTTCTTCCTGTGATTCCTGAGGTCAGTGCCTCGCGCGAGCAGCTTTGCTAGTTGGTCCGGAAAATGATAAGCATGTTATATAAATTCATTAATTAATTATTACAATTAGTTTGTGTGGGAAGAAAACTTGGCATGGTCACCAGAATACCCATTCAAATCCCGCCTATGTGTGAAAAATGGTTGCTAGGTATCTATCCATAACCTGCTGTAAGATGTTGGACTTTGCCTTGACAAGGTTGAACGAGGGGGGGGGTGCATTACTTTTGTGGTAAGCCACGGACAATATACTGGTTCAAGGTCACGGTCGTGATCGCGTGATCACCGACATTTTTTGTTAGGCGCCATATCCCAATACAGTACGCCAATCACGGTCTGTACTTCGACAAATTATTGACAGTCATGCCCTTTAGACGCACCAGAGCCACCAAAGGGTATCTCTACTTATCCTTATCCTAGTCTCAATATCAATGATCGAAGATTGAAGGCTTTATTAGGTGAGAATATGCGTTCTCCTTCCGGCCACTGACTGAGAGCGCCATCTCTCGCAGTTTTGACTATCCCGATCGCTATCCCAAGGTTTTGACCTACCTCAGCAAGTGGATTTCTGAGGGTCCTATAATTCGCAAGTTCCACGTCGTTGAGTAGGCAGTTGAGTCGCTCCCCCTGCTATTCTCTTGAGGAAACATAGGAAATTTGTTTGTTCCTTCTGCCCACTTTTCCTCAGATGTTTCGCTGATTTGTTGTCTTTTTAGGATTGTTCGCGTTTCTGCTCCTGATGCGACGCTCTAAACAAACGGCAAAATCATCCTGGCTACTGTTCTAGCTCCTGGTGAAAGCACTGGAGGTATCATGTGTGTTCCCTGGTGTTATCGTTCTGTCAAACCCCTTGAAGTCTTGGATGGAAGGAACGATTACGTTTCATGAAGAAACAATTACAGTAATAAACACATAGGCACCACCGAGTGGTCAAATATGTGTGCGCCAATTTGAGTCAATTGCCTTGTCGATTGCAAATACATATATTGCATGTGGTGTTATCTGATGTCATATCGTAACTCATTTGATTACAGGTATATACGGATGCTGGAAAATAGTACAGGTAACGCTGTGCGTGTACCTACACAAGTCGATGTTATAACTTAGTAGAGGCTTATGCGCTCATGAACGGGTTCGAACGAAAGCGAGGCTCGGATGATGCCGTTTATCTGTTCTGCAAAGCTCTCAAGAGGGTTGCTGGGACCAATCTTATTGACTATGTGATGCTATTGATATTGTCCTACTGGGTCACCAACTAAAAGGTATTTCTGCTGCTGGGGCTTTTCGGGGTTAGGGGCAAAAAGTAATCCTGAGAAGCTATAGTAGTATCTGAGCCCATCAACATCCCGTTGGCGTATCGGGCATTTCTGGCTGCTTCTTGGCGCTGTACACTATCCCTCATTCTACCCTGAGTCGACCTTATGCCGATGCTTCATAGCCTTACAAATGCGGATGCTAGATATCGCGAGATGCTTGCCCCTCTCAAGAACAAATGTCTTACGACCGATCGGGAACTCGACTGTCACAGGTTGAGCTTATTGCCCGACCTGTCGTTCTCTACGTCTAGGGAGGACTGGGTTGCATGGATAGAGGATGTTCGGATATTCTGAACAGTTTGTCGCCACGTATAACTTCATTACTTCACTGGGGGAACGTATTCCTCACGCTGCCACTTGCGGCCGCATTCTTGGCGCCAATCAAGCATCGTGTCATGACAGGTGACAGTACAGTACCCAGAAACCATTTTTCACACTTCGTGAAGGGCAACAACAGCGACCTCGTCGCAACTGCATACGCCTAGATGACAATTAATAATTAACAGCGGTCTCAAAAAGTGGCCCTGGTCTACGAACAGACTTCTAAGGTTCAGAGCGGAAACCAAAATAATTTGGCGGGAAAAGTCCCAGCATGAGTTACCGGAGCGTCAGGGTTGGTGGTCTGTGACATTCTGAGTCAAATATGCAGCTTACGTTCGAAAATGGTCGCGAGGGTCCAATACTTTCAGAAACCTAGACTGACATGACGCGATTCCCGCTCACTAATCCTGCCTAGAAGGTGAGTCAACCCGGTTGATTTAAAAGTAGCTGCTACGTCGACCGGAATGTCGTCAAGCAATGTCTCCAAAACACTACACACGAATCGTGCTCAATGAACGTCCCATCGCAGATACCACACCCAACACCTTTCGTATTGAGAAGGTGCCCTTCAATCTCAAGCCTGGCACGGGTGAAATCCTCGTGCGGGTCACCTGGCTTTCACTTGACCCTGCTATGCGAGGCTGGTTAAGCGATGCTAGGAGCTATATGCCCCCTGTTCAAATTGGTGAAGTCATGCGGTCTGTTGGTTTGGCCACCGTCGTGCAGGTAGGTAACGGCTCCAAACACCGACCTGGTGATGTTGTGCAGTGCATGCCTGGTGGGTCACATTTCCGATGCTCGTCCGGGAACTGTGCTTATGGGCAGGTTGGACGGAGTTTACTGTCTTGAAAGACACCGACGCCCAAAAACTTGAGTGAGCATAGCCAATCTTGATTGTGGTTACAGACTGAGAAAGACGTACCAGGATTCCACCAGGCGGCCAGTTGCTCGACCTCTTAGGACCTTTGGGACTCACCGGTGGGTAGCTTACAAAGTTTCCGTGAATCTTCCTCATTCAATTGTCCACTTCAGGTGGCCTAACGGCTTATTTCGTATGTTGCTATTGTTAGGGTCCCACCTGCGCGTTACTGATCGCGCGAACCAGGGCATGTTGGATGTTGCAAAGATTAAGGCTGGTGAGACTCTCGTCGTCTCGGCCGCTGCTGGCTCTGTCGGTTCCGTGGCATGTCAGATCGGTAAAATATATGGCGCGAGAGTGATTGGAATTGCTGGCTCAGACGACAAGTGCCGCTGGCTCAAAGAAGAGCTCAAGATAGACGCGGCCCTGAACTATAAGAGTCCAACGTTCCAGGATGAGTTTAAAGATGCAGTCGGATACCTCGATGTGTTCTTCGACAACGTCGGTGGTGAGATATTGGACTTTGCATTGACGAGGTTGAACAAGGGGGCACGCATTACTTTTTGTGGTGAGCCACGGACAATAATACACTGGTCAAGGTCACGGTCGTGGTCGCTGATATTCTTCGTTAGGTGCCATATCCCAGTACAGTGCGCCACTCTCAGTGCTTACTCTGGCTAATTACTGACGGACATGTCCTTGTAGACGCACCAGAGCCAAAGGGTATCTCTGCTTATATAAATATCTTGTTTCAACGAGCGAAGATCGAAGGCTTTATTGTGTAAGAATACGCCTTCCTCTTCCTGGCCACTGACTAAGAGCGCCATCTCGCAGTACTGACTATGCTGATCGCTTTCCTGAGGCTTTGACCAACCTCAGCAAGTGGATTTCGGAAGGTCGTATAGTTCGCAAGTTCCACATCATCGAGAGGTTGGAAATGGCGCCAGAGTCGCTCCCCTTACTGTTCTCTGGAAGAAACAATGGAAAATTGTTTGTTACCCCGCCCTCTTATCTTCATTTTGTTCCTCTCATCCGTTGGGTTTTTTCAGGGTGGTTCGCGTTTCCGGCCCTGATGCTAAACTTTGAACAAATGGTAACAACCATAACGAGAACTACACTATAGCACCTATTCCAAACTGACCCCTCCAACAGGGAAGTTTCTGTCACGACGTGGTCTGATGAACGCTCGTTGAGTTACAAGCTGTGTTCCAAGTCTTCAATCCGTTTATCGGTAGCATGTCTCTCCTCCAAAGGATTGGGCCGTGTAGAACTTAGAGCACAGGTATTTTAAGGTCTAATAACCGTATAACCGAGTTTTTTATCGAGGGTGCTTTTCGGTCTTGCCTTGAACATCGTTTAAATACCTTCAAAACGCCAAACGCGAGTCGTTGTACTTCCTGACCGTCCCGATACGAATACGAAATATCTACTCACTACCTTCCGCTCCGTGACTGTGCCTTCGGACCTCATGCAGGCATGCTTTGACTCGGTAGAAGTTCTTGGTGTTAGCTAAATATCTACTACGCCGCCATACGTAGCTGACCTTGGGAAACCGGAAGCTATCTCCCTCTATGTAGATTAATGAGCTCACTCGGTTCATCGATTGGAGCACCGTCACAGTTGTGGAAGTATGAATGCTTGTTGCAATCTGGCGATATCTCGGACAGCAAGCTTGATGTGTTAACCGACCAAGCACTCATGTGAACACATTTCTCGTTCCTTCGGCTGCTAGTGGATAATGGGTAGCCTGAACAAATCATGTCAGCATTTCCCTAGTACCAGCTGCCTGACTCTTGGAGCCACCAATATACACTACCCCCAGGACCTCACGCACCCTACCCGGTCTCCTCTCATCGTACGTGGCGACATACAGTATTTCGGATATCCCCGATTCGAAAGTGACTGCGTCCGAGCATGAGCCGCTTATCTTGCGGGGCAGGGCCGTTCAGGGCTGGTGAGACACCCGTGACCACGTCGGCGTGCGATTGCCAGATGAGAAAAATGCGCGAAAGTTATCGCTTTGAAAGTGCTGGAACGGAAGAGAGGTAGAACTAGTTCAAGAATGGACCCAGTGTTGATGTGGCCCTGAAATTAGAGTCCCATGGCCATCAGAGATTCCAAAAGATGTTAACGTTCCCATACTAGATACCAGCAGCGAGATATTGGACCCGGGCCAAGTCGCGCGCATGCTTTCTCATTGTTGTGGAGAGGACGTAACGCCGACCCGCACGAGAGACACCATAGCGTTGTTGATTATCATATTCGATTGGCAAAGATATAGTAGGTTAGAACAGGAGCGTGCAGTAGTGGACAAGGGGGTGACTACTCTGGTTTCTGGCAACCAAGCAGGATCCACGGGTTGTCAGACGATGGCCGCCGGTGCTCCACTAAAGGCACTGGATATACCACGTGGGTCCCCTGGTTGAGTTCTGTCAAACCCCTTTGTAGTCCTGAATGGAGGAAGCGATTACGCCCCAATTACACGAAGAAACAATTAATCGCCAAATGGTCAAGCGCGTGTGCGCCAATCTTGGCAAGACATATATTACGTGTGGTGGTATCTGGTATCGTACCCTGGCAACTAGAGAATTACAAGTATATACAGTAATTATCTAGAAAAGTACAGGTAAGGCCGTGCGTGCTAGGCGCACCTACAGGTGAATCGACAATTTGGATTAGAGGTTTACGAATGGTTCTACGAAGTCGAACGAAGGCCCGCTCTGCATGTTTCGGATGATGCCGTCGATCTGTTCTGTCGTCCATGCAAAGTTTTCAAGCAGGTTTTCGGGATTGGTTTTATGGTCTGTTGGATGCTGTTGATATTGTCCCGCTGAATCGGTATTGACCAGGGCATCGGCGAAAGGTGATGCTGCTGGAGCTTCTCCAGGGTTGGGGGCGAAACGGAATCCTGAAAAACCCGGGTTGTTGGTCGCACAATGACGCGCAACGAACATAAACGGCGACAACATCTGCGTCGACTCTGCTGGAGACGGGTCAGGCGAATCAAAATGAAACGATGTCGTATGGCTTTCATATGGTGTTGCCATCTCCCATGACGAATTCGGCGTGTTGAGATCCTAGAGGGACTGTGAGTTGGGTGGACTACTACGCTAGGAAAGGGTTAAGCGGCGTACTGGGAATGACCCGACCGTGACCGCGACCCCGTCCCGCGGCGAGTGGTGTTGGGGCTCCGCACCAAGGAGCCCCCAGGTTTGCTCCCAATCGGCGGAAGAAAAAGGCTTGTCCTTGAAAAGGGTATGCGGCGCTGCTTCGCCTCCGCCATCTGCGGCATTGCAGGAACCGTCGGAGACGGTGGTTTGCGTTGGCGGTTGTAACAACACCTCTTCTTGAGGGTGCTCCCGTTGCTGTGGCTCCGATGTTGGTTCGGGCGAACGGTCGCACCATGAGCTCATTGTTTGAGTAGCCAACCTGGGACTTTGACGCGCTACCTCCCATGCAGGCAGGACCCCCATGCTCTCCCTCATTTTCTTGTTTTGGGCCCGCTTTGTCCTGATGCTTGTTCCCGTGGTGCCCGTTGCTGCTGATGACGGCGAGTAGCGGTACTGAGGATAGAGCCTCTTGTGCGTCTCTCTCTCCTTCTTGGCTTCCTCGACCCATGGTCTGCGCTCCTCGTCGCTCATGGCCTTCCAGACGCGCCCCACGATGCGCGAGATATTGCGATGATCCGGTTCGACGCTTGCCGGGATCTTCTTCTGCGCGACAAAGTCACATCGGAAAAGAATGAACGCGTTGCGCGGCCGTGGAATATGTCCCTCGGGTTGCTTACGAGCGTGCGATTTCTTCGCCGGTGGCTGAGACCCAGACTGAACGTCGCTAGAACCAGCGGGATTAGGTCTCGATCTAGGGAGTAACTCTCGCCCAGATGGCGGGGGGTCCACGACAATGTGCTGGCACGGCATTGGTGTAGTGGTGGTAGCGGTGTGCGCGGAAGAAGTCTCGGGTTCGCCAGACATAGATGGATGCAGACTCCCCGCTTGGGCGTTTCGTGCAGGTAGTTCTTGGTTATCCCCGCGTTTAAACGGTGGTGGTGGTTGTAGCAGGGGGAAAACGACTGGAGTCGCAAATCGTACTGGAGTGACGAACGGAACCTCATCGAATGCGGAGTACCCTGTCGCCTGCGACATGAAGGAGAAGTGAAGAAGAAGGTGAAGGAGACAAGGAGCGCCTCGCGATGTTACCCATAGGCTACAGAGACGTCCGTTGAGTGACACAAGCGGCATCTGTACGAATTAAGGGACCGAGGCTACCCTAGGCCCGAGTTTCTGGGATCGCTTAACGTGCCTAGACTCCAGAGGCGACGCAGAGATAGTTTAGTCTCGTTTGTGTGACTCATCACATCGAGATTATTGCGCTAGCCCATTGAATTTGCTGGCTACACTGCCAGACGTACGAACCAGAACCCTGTTTGAGGGTTCGGTCGCCCAGTGTTCGTGCGGCCCCAGTTTAGACGCATTCGCATGCTGGTCGAGAGGAGTCACCCTCGCGGAAAAAGAATTCCCCTTCGAATGAGGTGGTCAACTTAGTGTGGGTCGTACGAACCCAGCCATGGGGTCCGGGGTGAATTGGCAATGTAGCGCTGGTTCATTGACTCATGTCGTGCCTGACGCGGCCTCCCTTTCAAATTCTTGCACTGAAGTCACTCCCCTGTCGCTCAGCGGAGGTAATAATTCGCTTTGCCAATTCCTGGGCCTTATTTTCTGGTGTGACGTCGTGTGCAACCGCTTGTATCCCCCCTGGACAAGGACAAGTCTTATATTTATCATTAAATGATATCACTCATTGCTCGGGAAATCTGAACTGAACTAACGGCAAACCAGTTGTATTCATTGTGTTTGCTTCTCCAAATGCTCGGCACCCTTCTCGGAGTCTGAACCGGGAGCGGAACCGCTACGCGTCGCGACATTGCCAAGGTGGTACTCCCTGTGCTTCACTTGCGCAGTGTGGGAATCGAAGTGCTCCTTCCCTGCAATAGTGAGGACTACGACACGATTCTCAGTACAAGAAAGCCGGAGGAAGAGTACGCGCGACGTACCTCTGCTTGAGTCCTTGAGTACAAATTCGTAGAGCGAGTAAGCCAACAAGGTCGCAAGAATGTTGGTCAGAGCCGCGATCGCAGCATATGATCCCCCATTAGCTTTTGTTCCCCATATGGCAATCGCAGCCAAACGGCCACCCACGTCGCGCGCGGTATTTGCGGCCACTGGACCGAAATATCAGCCATCTGGATACTCGAACGAAGCATGGCTTTACGCACGCCCATTGGGGGAGAAGCTCCAAATTGCTGTGCCGCTGAGTAGTCATGATAAAGTCAGTAGTCCGAGGTGCCATTTATCGATGGATCAATGACGCACTATGTCAGGCCGATGATCCATGGAACAGCTGCGGAAGGCGCAAAGAAGTTCGTCGGGTCCAGGCACGCAGAAATAACAACGCCGATGAAGAAGTCCTATTTGGGGCTCGTTTTGAGGGCTCAAATCTCAACACCTTAGGATTCGACCATACCGATACGAATTCATTCAAGAAAACCAGGCCGACAGGGTCCACGGGATTGGAGTACAGTGCAAAGATGCCAGCGGGACCCAGGCTCGAAAAGTTCACAGCCTCGTACTTGCCCGCGGTGATGAGCGCCGCCTCGGCTTCCTGCGGAATGATGAGCAAAGCTTTCGGAGCATCCCGCGGACCTAACAATGACCCCTGCTGACCTGGATGAGTGTCCTCCATTGCCAATACACAAATAAATTGGCGGCGAAGCCACCGAAAATCTGAGCAACAATATATCTTCGTAGTCGTGCGTCAGTCGACAATCCTCCTTTTTTCGAAGAAACCTTCGCTAACCTGGCTCCTTTGGCTACGGGAAACCCGTTAAAGATAACGTGAACCAGGGTCACGGCTGGGCTAAAGTGTCCACCCGATGTTGCCGAGCACACCACGAGTGCGACGACGATACCCAGCGCATAAGCGAAGCCAACAGTGAAGAGGGCTGTGGGCGTGTTAAGTATATCTTGTCGTCACTCATTGAGACCAATCGGACGTACAACCAAACCCTTCAAGACCCAAAATGTTGCCCACGATGAACGCGGCTGTGGCGCCTACACCTGATGAAGAATTAGCGATACCAGAACACCCCCGCTGCGAAGGACAGCGAACCTGCATAACAGTAGCAAAAAACACCGAACTGCACATCGTCAAGACCAATGGGGTATCAACGAGATTAAGGCAGGCTCACCATCTCGGCAATACACTCGACGAGCCATTGAGCCCGTCGATGACGTGCTCTCTCCCATGAGCGAAAGATAGCAGGACGAGGCTCGACGTCTGCCAGATGAACCCTGGAGTCGTGACGAGATTGTGTCGTGATACCAGTCATTGTGAAGTAAGTGTATCGCTGGTGCAGGCCAGGCCAAGCAGGGGTTTCTAGCAGGGAGTCGTCAGAGGGTCTGGGAGTGGATTCCCAACGTTAGGCGCTCAGAGGAGTATCATGGACCAGGTTTTATACGCGCTGGTAACCCTAATGGAATGAAGGAACGAACATGCAGGCGAAGCGCACAACCCGACACCAGGTGAACGCCGTAATATCCCTGACACCATCGATTGGCGTCTTGGCACTTCGATTAGATATCAAATATACCCGCAGCACTTGACAATCCCATGATCCATGATGCTAGTAGCACGCATGTCCATGTACCTTTCTCCTGTCGAGGTAGTTTTCTCAAATTACTAAACGAGGTGCTCCCGTTCCCAGTGTCCCGACCAGTCGGGAAGGGTTTGTTCACAGGTTGTCTCCACAAATAGAGCCCTCTTCCGGGACCAGAGTGGGCCACGGAGTGCGGCATCGTGTTTTGCCTCCACGATACAATAGGATCCGATCAAGCATCAAACATGGGATTAGTCGCGTTCAACTCGTAGCTTCCCTTACCTAGGTGGCGGATCCGGACGGCCAAGCTCAGATTAATGAAGTGTTTTCGCCCCTCTCTTTTTGAAGATCGTCTTGGGCCAACCAGCTCGTGGCTATTCTCGTGACGTCTCCACGGGTCCAGACTCAGTTGACCAACTGGTGTCTTTAGAAGATCAGCGCTCATATGGGCGTTGCGTTGCTGTGCCAATGTGTATTCCGCGGAAGTCTCTGAATCTTCCTGATATCATGTGTTCAGGGCAGAATAGTAGATGGCTGGGCTACTTGCAGGAGAAAACAAAGAATATGACACGATACTTGTTTATCCAGCGTAGTCGATATCCAGGTGACCTGGAGATACAAGCAAACACCTGCCTGCGAAATTCAGGGGGGCAGGCCGAATCAGGTACACGGAAGGAATGATACACGTCGATAAGCCTTATCTAAGCGAGAAGGCCTGGTCCACATGGTTCTGCAACAAAGCAGTTGTAACGGCTGTATTGTAGCAGCGGGAGCGCCTGCAGCCCAACGCCCTATATCAGGATAGGTTAGGAAGTGGGGTAGTCCAAGGCAAAAGTTAAAGGGCGAAACTCGGAGGGTCTTAGTAAAGTGTTACATAGGGTTCTGTACCTCGACGCACAGTATATGGTGTGCGCGAAGATCGGAATGTCGGGTTTTAAAATGAGGCATTCACACGTTTGTATACAGTACGACGGATTGCCAAGTCCCGGTACTGTAAAAAGTGTCTAGAATTTGTGATTGATACTAACGTACTATACCTTGGCAGTTGCCTACAAAAGGAACAATTGGCACCGAAAGAAAGTGACATTTTGCGAGAAGACTCAGAATTATTAATAAGCATACAGTCGTTTCGTTCGTTCGTTAACACACTAGTAACTACTAGTAGCCAAAGTTTCCTCGAGTGGTGCCAACTGGAACCATTCGACTGGTACAAAAAAGGGACTTATGGCAACATATGTTGAATGCGTTTGACACTGATCAAGATATTATGTCATACTTGATGACATTCATGAACAGCGTCTGCCATGGGCCTTCTAATGGAAAGGCACTCGAAAGGACCAATCGTGCAGTTACATTTCACTGGGAGCTATGTCTTCGATGAAGGGGGAAGCAATGTCCAACGAAGCGGATAATAGCCCACGCGAAGTCTTCCTCGAGCCTTACAAGAAATCAGATTCAGAATTCGGCGTCACGTCGGTTCTTCGACCTCACACCTTGCTTCACACCGCAATGCCCTGCGAGACGAGAAGGTCTTCTGACATTGTATCGCGTAGATGGATGACTAGAGTACTGGGTCCGAGTCAACGTCTCAAGCTCAAACCTGGCCAAAGGGTCATCTAACTCGGCATTCTGCTCTGGGTGCTAGAGTGACCATGTAGAGGCCAATGGAGGCCTAACATCACGTTCCATCATCCAAACAGTCATCGTAGTCATCGATCATATGATTTTTGTTGTGATGGCCGCGCCACTGGTTAGAAGCACCACATTTGGCGCACCTCTTGATCGAGTTTGATCACGGGGCGATCGGAAGCCTGGCGTTTATAACTTACAGTATGATCGTAAATCATAAGTCGCAAAGAACTCGCGCCCGTGGTCTATCACATGAACGTTACTACTTGTGCCATACTACGTCTGACATGTGCCGTCGTTTTCGACAAGGTCAGTAATATGGGACAAACAATCCGTTGATAGACTCAATAGTGTCCAGGAATGCAGGTACCCAGCTTCGACGAGCATCGTTGGCTCGAAACTTGCACGCCAGAAACAGGTGTAATGTCACCATTGGGAGATAGGGGACGGAGACATGTGGGGCGCCCCCCCAGTGCTTCGTTGGCCCAGTGGAATGGGATGTCTGATGGAGAAGAATGCAACGATGTTGTCGGTAGCAATTTTCGCCCGTGAAACCTCTCTGTGGGAAGGTCGACCGGTAAATAGAAGGTGTTCCTGAGATATGTGCACTGTGTTTCAGAGTTGAGTCCGTACCGCAGCGAACACGACCTTTCCTGGACATGTCGTGGGCACCACGAAGCGCTCGCTCGCTCAAATGGTGAACATAATAAAGGCCGGCTCCTGAGGCCTGAGGAGCTGTTTCTGTTTCTGCCGTGAAGGCTGGGAGTCAGCAACTTACACAATGCCGTCGCCATCGCCCAGATGGGTCTCTGCCAGTGTATTTGTTTATACCTCATACACAGACGCGGAGCTGGCGGCTCTGGGTCGTAGGTGTACTCGGCTCTATGTATGGCGGAGATGAAGGTATGGAGGAGAACGGGGGCATTGAGGGACAGTGGGTGCGGGTTGTATCACGAAAAATGACAGTTGAATTTTGTTGGGATACAGCTTTGTACGCTGATTTACAGAAAATAAACGTTAATAAACAAGGGGGTACTGTTGTATGGCGCGCAGTGCCTCTGAGTCCGCAAGCAGTGTCATAGATAACGCGATAACTCATATTGCCGTAATAATATAATATGGGACTATCTTGCCACACAATGAACCTGAGAGCCATTATGTACGACTTGGTGAGCTGTGATGCCATAGTAAAAGTAAATCTATACTGATCATCCAAATGAAGGAAGGCCTTGCACAATGGAACCGTAAAGCCTAAAGGTGAGAAGGGTTCAGTTGTGGTTAGCTTCCAAACCTCGGACAAGTAGGGATGGTGACAGAACCGAATGCTGGATGAACAACGTAACATGCCCTTCTAAGCTGACAACCGAAGAGACGGCCGGATCTGAAGGGATACTGTATGTGTACCAGATGGAGTGCGTCTTGGCAGAGGAAAAGATTGTCACCTGGCGGCGAGAGGTCTGACAGGCGCTCCAGATTAATTCCGCGGTTACCTTTGAAGTCAGCGGACTGAGTATCGTAAATCATACACCAAGCGGAGGATCTTGGGTCCTGAGGTATGTGAAAGATGGCCTCTGGGTTGCGTGAATCCGTGCAGGCGCTTCCTGTTGCAGAGTCTAAAGACATGAAGTGGTCGGATATCAGATATCGGACCAAGCTCATTGAAGTGAAGCGGACGTAGAAAGGCGCGCGGAGTATGTATCCGCAAGGTGGGGCGGTTATACGGGTCGGACTGGCTAGCGGCCTTGAACGCGTAGTCTGGAACAGAAGCCTAGTGTATATTGTAGTAGAATCTGGACGATTATATACATTGCTGACGTAGGAGAGCAGGTATTGAAATATTGAAACACTAAGTAAGTGTTTATTTATTGCCTCTGTCCTGCCTGCGGTTGTGGTAGATGCTATAGACAATTCCATCGTCAATATGGCGAAGGGTATCGCTGATAGGAAGACCCTGAAGGAGGCGTGGTTAATCGATTAGATAATGCCAACAGATAATAGGGATGTAGTAACACAGCGGACAATCCTGGTAACGGCAACCGCCGCCAGTACAGTACATTTTTTTAAGAGTGCCCACCGGAGTAAGGGAGGATATCTCCAGTACCCACAAACATAACTGGCGGCTCGAGGAGCTCATCATCTGGTAAGAATGGTAAGAATGCTCGGCTAGACAGAGTCGACCTTTCCTGGATGCGTTGCTAGTAGAACAGGAGTGGGAGAACAAGTTGCCAGAGAAAAATAGACGCGCCTATACCATTATCGGAGGTGGTAAACTGAGTTGTAGCTAGAGTAGTAGCCATGGACGAGAGATGAAGACAAGACAAGACCAGCAAGCCTAGGATGAGCGGCTGGTCGGGATTGGCTGGAGTAGAAGCGGGACCCCGGATGAATGATAGCCACCTCTGGATCTGTGGGAGCGTGCACGGACCCACTTTTGATGAGCCTCAAGGCGGTATGTATGCGGCTCTGGTGTACATAAGAAGGTCGTATGTGCGATATGAGTGAGACAAGAACGCATATACAAGGCGATGGTGGGATTGAGCGTGTATTGGGGTCCCAAGAATTTTGTGTTGTGTGTGTCGTGAAGTGAGAATTGACTGGTTGTCGCCTGCTTTGCTTGCACACTACACCTTGACCTCCGCCGCCTGCGATTCGAGCACACCCGCTCTCGCTTATCCGCGACACTTTCTTCTCCATCCTCTCACAGGCTCTTCTCTCTTCATACACCTGTGCCCACCTTCATACGAGCTCTTTCGCCACAATTTCCTTTCCCTCTCTCGCCTCTTCTCCCACTTCTTTGACCAGTATTACTTTTCCCCCTCACTCTAGTTCTCACTTTTCTGTGACCTTTCTATACATTCGTCTATCACATGGCTACGACGCAAGTCCGACAACCAAAGCCGACCAAGAAGAGCTTTGCCGGCGATAATCCTTCTGCTCGGTTTGCCCCCCCTTACTCCTTCAGCCTCTTCCGCTAACGTTAGCGTCATTCTTTCTAGCCGCCAGTCCGCCTGGGGCGGTGCGCGGCCTTCTCCATCCTTTTCTCCCAGTCCGAATAATGCTCGTCTACCCAATGGTCCTCCACCCACCACCTCTACTCAGGCTGTATCCTTTCCCCCTCTCGGTCCTGCAACACCTACCCCTCGCCAGGATCACAAGGTTGTCCTTCAGAATCTCGCCAGTCTCGCTGTGCGTATTATATTCTATATTACTATCACCGCCGGTTCGTACTCATGTTCTTTGCCCGAAAGGGGACGTCCGTTACTCTCCTCACAAAGACCGCGAAACGCTACGAGGGTGTCGTCGCTTCCACCACTGAAAGTGAAGGGGATACAACTGGCGTCACTCTTCGTGACGTGAAGGAGCTTACAACTCCCGGTGCCCCCGTTAAGAATCAGTTCTTCATCGCATCTACGAACATTGAATCTTGGTCGCCTGTGCCCGCGAGCTCCAATGGTTCAGGACACGGCCCCTCGAATACAAGCTCGCGTGCCGACGGTAAAGAACGGGCGTTACTTCAGACTCTTGCTGGCCTTACTGTACGTGAACTATGAATTTCGCTCAATCGGTGTTTTGACCTGAACCCATCAGGGTACAACCATCACTCTCACTTCCAAGGCAGGAAAGCGTTATGAAGGTGTCATAACCTCGACTGCGGGGGAACGAAACACGCTCGGACTTACTCTCCGTGACGTTAAGGAGCTTTCTGCTCCGGGTGCTCCTCTCAAGGACCACCTCTTTATTCCTGCCACTGATATTGACACCTGGTCTTCTGGTCCGGCCGATGTTAAGGCTCCGAACGGTGATTGTATGCATTATACAGTCTTTTTGTGTTCCTTATTTTTTCATTTAACTCTTGGTTTAATCTAGCTTTCAAAACCGATACCGACATCAGTCAAAAAGCACCCCGCCGCGATCGCGATCGCGAGCTCCAGGTTTGGCAGGCTGATTTGCCCCCACCAGTCGTCGCCCCCCCTGGGACTACGCATGGACCGCTCAATGACGATATTACGTTTGGTGCCGGTTCTTCAGGACACGCGGGATGGAACCAGTTCACCGCTAATGAGAAATTGTTTGGCGTTAAGACAGGTTTTGACGAAGAATTGTACACGACCAAACTGGACCGATCTGGCGCCGATTTTGCTGAGCGTGAAAAGAGAGCACAGGCGCTGGCAAACGAGATCATGAGGGTTTGTCCTTTCTTTTACCCATTTTCTAGCGTGTGTTTACCAAGGCGACGCAGGGCCCGGCGAATAATCCACATATTTTAGAAGAGCGTGTTATGAATAACGTCGATAATAGTGGAGCTAATGAAGAAGATAAGTACGTCATTTGTTTAACTTAATTCCAGTATCAGAGGTTGATCTTGTTCCTCAGGTATGGGGCGGTCGCTCGCGGTCCCAACGCCTATGTTCCTCCCGGAGCGCGCAAGAATCCCCCTTCGGTTGTGCCTCCGGCCACCGCGGCGCCTATTGCAGTGCTGCCTGCATCTGCTAGTGCCAATGTCAAGGGGCCTGATGTCCCCAAGGTATCCATTAATGCCCCAGATGGCTCTACTGTCTCCGACACGACCACACCTGCACCGTCTCCTTCTCCGGCTCCATCTGGATCTCAAAAGGTACTTCATCTTATCCGGTCCAATTGTGGCGCCATTGAAGAGCGTAATGTCATGTTTACAGCCCCCAGCGGATGCACTTCCTGCGTTCCGCGAATTTGTAACTCACGAGAAGCAGCGACTAACGCAGAAGCGCCAAGCACTGGTGAAGAGCGAGAGGGATAAGCGTATGGCTGAGTTACTCAAGTTCAGTCAGAGCTTCAAGGTAGTTATCTTCTGCTTGTTCTGTTTGCCCTGGTTCACTGACTGCTGCCTCTGCCAGTTGAACAAGCCCATCCCAGACGACCTTGTAAAGATTCTTGCCAAAGATGAGGAAAAGCAGCGTGCTATCATTGAAAAGTCTACCAAGGATGCCACTTCTGCACAAGCTCGCTCCATTGGAGCCACTGCTGCGCTTAGTGCAACGCCTGCAACTAACCCACCTGTTCCCGCGACCTCCAGTAGAGTTGCAACGTCCACCTCTGGTAATGTGTCGGGCACGAGCTCATCATCTTCAAAACTTGTTAGTAGTCCTTCCGTCGCCAGTACCAAGACACCTGCCACTGCTCCTACGAAAGGCGCAAGGATCAGCATGGTCATCCAACCCATCCCACCGTTCAAGGGAAAGAAGTCGCAGACGACATCGCAACCGTTCAACGCTGCGACACAGGTTACGACGAAGGCTTCCGGGTCGGGTACCAGTTCACAGTCTACCAAGACTACAGAGTCTTCGAAGCTAGATGGAGCGGTGAACAAATTAAACGTCAATGCCACATCGTTTAGGCCAAATCCGAAGGCTGTAGCATTCACTCCTGTAGTTTTTTGCTTCCACATCGTCGGTATACCTTAGCTGATGGTCATGGTTACCTTTCTCAGGCTTCGCCAAACACGGCTGTTGGCCCATCAGCGAATTCGTCACCTAAGACCAAGCCTGAAGGCGTACGTGAAAATTACGTGTACTCGTTTCTGTGATCTCACCAGACTGATCGGTAGTCCTCGACCTCGCCGCCTACACCAAATCCCTTCTTTGGCAAGGTCGCACTCAAAAAGACCCCTGTCCACGTCAAAGATGAATTTAACCCGTTCAAGTTCAACAAGGTCGCCGAGGCGAGCGCCGTCAGTGCGTATTCACTTAATCCTATCTATATATCTTACCAGTGACCGGATATATTTTTGCCAGATGCTATTTGGCCATATCAAGGTAAACGCTACATGCAGATGTTCCCGCCTGTCCAAGCACCGCCGCCACAACAGTCGCCGCATATGGTCCCTCCTGGGCCACCACCAATTCCGCCGCCCCCTTATGAGGAAGATCAATCGATTCCCCGTGGATATGTTTATGCCTATCCTCCCTATGCCTATCCGGGTCAGGTTCGTCGCCCTGCCACTTTTTTTTTTTTTTTTTGAGTGATATACCCGACAGCCGATGATGCCTGGTATGGCCCCGCCACCCCCTGGTGCTTACATTCCTGGTCCTTTTATGCAACCAATGCCCTACCCTCCCTCTATGCCCCCACCAAATGGTGAGTACTAGCCAATCTAGTTCCTACTTCTGCTGAGTTCGCCATTTAGCAGCTATGTACGCATCACCACAGATGGGCCAGATGCCACGTGTGTCCACAGATTCGTTACGGAATTCTAAGATTCTGAAACACCTTCTCTAGCCCCACAAGCATATATGCAAGCCCCACCTCCGGGACAGTACCCGCCCCCGCCGAATGGTGCGGGCCCTCGTCCCTCCATGCCTCCGACGCCAATTCCCGCACACGCGCACCCTTATTACCACCAAAGCCCGCAACGTATGGGATCCTAGTTCATCATTTCTACATATTCAGCTGGGTCACTTATCGTGAATCCCACAGTCCCGCAGGCTGTCCCGTATCCTATGATGATCCCTCCGCCAGGCGCCCCCGGCGGCCCGCCGCACGGTTACGAGGGCGGTCCCGCCCCGCCAGTGCCTATGGGAGGTGTCGGCCACGCATGATGTAGGAGGTCGCTCGTTGCTGTTGTCTGTCTGTTTGTTTTTCTACTTTCTGCTCGGGCGGTCTGCGCTCTTCGCGCGGCTCAGGGTCGCGCCGCGCGTGGTGTGCGCAAAGGTGGGTCCGGCGTAGCATAGCTCCGTTCGCTGTTTTGCTATTCTGTATCTACGCTATCTCTGCGTTCATCTGATGCACTCTGCACGCGCTCGCATCCCATCTGTCATACTGTGTGAAGGTGTATCGCAAGATATAATACTAAAAAGAAAAGGGGGGGAGAGGAAATGGCAATAAGAACAAATGGTATGTAATTCTGAAAGGTTATAATATCCTACAAAGAGATTTGGCGTAAGGAGGCTAGTGACCACGAATGACAAACAGTTCGACTTTCTTCAACAGCCCCTTCAGCGTGTTACTGCTCCGGTTACAATTCGCTTGCAACCACTCCTGCATCTCGGCCCGCAATAGTGCGAGTGTGTCCGAGAGAGGTAATGCACCGTCGGGGCGTACGAGACACGGGTTGAGCAGGACGTCGAACAGGCGGGTCCACAAGTCCGCTTGCCAATACCGCTTGAAGCCTGTCGCGAGTTTATACCTCGGTACGCCCTCGCCGCCCTTCGGAGGTTCAACAAGCACGACGGAAGACGCCTCGATGTACTTGCCGTACAGCATGCAATACACGATGCCGGCGAGACCAAAGTAGTCCGCCTGGTACGTCCACGGGCGGCCCTCACGCATCTCGACGCAGTCGCGCGCGTCGGTCGCCCATTCGGCGACGAACGCCTGGCCGCGCGGGAACATGCGCGTGTCGATCGCGCGCCCAAAGTCGATCAGCTTGATGCCCTTGCAGTGCCAGCCGCCCGCGCCGGCGGGGTCGTACTGCGCGGCCCAGAGGGACGAGCCGCCGGGCACGTCCTCGAGCCGGACGAGGCAGTTGTCGATCTTGAGGTCGCCGTGGATGATCCCTGCAGCTGTGCAGCCCCTCAAGCAGGCGCAGGAACTCGATCGTGAAGAACATCACGAGCAGCTCGTCGAGGCACGCGCCCTGCTGCGATACCCCGGCAGGCCCTGCATGATTGATGATGTCGAGCAGCGAGCCCTGCGTGCAAAGATCGAGGACCAAGAAACTCTCGTCGGGGAAGGTGTATAACGCTTGGGGATAGATGACTGATGATCGAAGTCGCGTTGGTAGGCATTCGTGGGCCTTGTGCAGCATGCGAAATTCCCAGATATTATGCGGTTTGACAACTTTGATCGCGACTCGATGCGCCTCGTCGTCATCCTCGTCTTCGTCTTCGTCCTCCTCCTCGTTATCATCGCCCCCAAACTTGGGTGCGACGACTTTGGCCCCAAACACTGCCCCAAATCCACCTTCGCCGAGCTTCTCGTATACGCAAAAACGCTTGTCTCCGAGCTCCAGAGAGAATGTTTGTCCAGAGGAAGTGGCATTGGTCCTCGACTGCTTTCGAGCAAACTTCTGCAAACCGTCAAGGAGCTGAGACTCCTGAGACGAATGGTGGTGTTCAGGATTTGGTGGGAGTTGAGAGAGCAGCGTAGATATGATTGATGGGTCAAAAGGATTGCACGGATTTGTTGGTTTGAAAGCAGGCGCCCCAAGCACCTCGTCGAACAGGTTCAGCTTCCCAGTTTTCTCCTCTACTAGCGCGGTAGTGGCTTGCAACCTAGAATCGTTCTCAGCCTTATCAGGACCCGGGATCGTGTGTCCGTCTGACAGACGGAATGGAGGAACAAATGATGAGGTCGATGTTGCCTCGTCATTCCTGGTGTTGCGCACACGACCACCGGCGTGCTGCTCACTGATGAAGACGTTATCCCTCCGAACCTCTGCGGCCAACCGCTCGGCTGCCACGACGGCGTCAGGCTCCCCGAATGTCGCTTTTTCCCCCGGTGTCGAGACTTCATCTGGGACGATAAAACGGCCCGTTGATGTGTATTCCAGTGTTCGCTCCGTAATGGGTGTCATGACGTTGAATTGGCCAAATCGGCCACCAAACGGCGTGTTATGAGGGGCTTCATATTCATCGGTATGTTCTTCGTAATCCATGTCGGCATTGGGTGGGATATCCTCGTCTTCCTCTTCTTCGGACAGTGCTTGAGTTCTCTTCCTTCCGGTTCTCTGAGGTACGAATGTCCCTAGGGGGGTGCGGCTACTTAAAGCTGATGCAGTCGATGACACGCCATCAACAAAGGGGTCACCAGGTTTTGAGAACACAGAAACCTTTTCTGGTGGGCGGCTGAAAACCTTGAATGGGGCCTGAGCGTCACTGAGAAAAGTGAACTTCCCAGAGCTCAGTTTAGGAGCACCATTCTCCCGCGCTGCCTGGAAAACTTGTTCCTCCGGTTTCAACGAGTGTTCGGGTGGTTGCTTAATCTCCTCTTTAGTGACAGGTGTGAAGACTTTTGAGAAGACATGCGGCGTAGCACTAGTGCCCTTTGGCGCAGGTGCGGGTGCGGCAGTCCCGATATCCTTTGAGGCTAAGGCTCGGCGCGCAGCGCCGGGTGCAGGTGGTCGTGCCTGAAGATCGGCATCAACGAAAGGCTTGAACTTTGTAGAAAGGATTAGCGTTTGATTAGTTAACAGATGGACGTGAGTACTTTAGGTGGAGCAGCGTTTTCTTTGCGACCCGCGTTCTCGTCAATGAAGGGTGTAAAACCTGAATAAGGCAGTAAACAATCTGTAATGATAAGTCAGAGATGGGGTCAATCCTCACTTGGAGTTACTGTCGAGTTATTAGGTTTCTCTGAAACGGGACGAGATTGTGGGAGTAAACTGAGGGGTGTCACAGGTTCAATGGCGCGTACTGGGGCATGCTTGGTCCCCGGCATGGCAGAAAAGCGCGTAGATTTCTCGGGTGAATTGTACATGCCAAAGACATCTTCAAGCGCTGCTTTCGTATTGATGGTGACAGTAGGCTCGCTTCCACCAAGGTTCCTCCGAGCAAGGTAACTACGAGTGTTCTTGGTCCCGTCGTCGTTGAAGTTGACTTGCGCTGTTGATGCATTGTCACGGGAGAGCTCAGAAGCAGGGGGCGGTCCCCACTTTTTGCCTAGGAGGCCCATAGAACGTGCGCGTGCTTCGGCCATGCTGTACTCTCCATGTTCTTCCGTAAACAACAAACGGAGATCGAGTCGTAGCTTCTCAGGTCGTTTTCCTGCCACAGGAGGGGCCAGCATGTGAGAGTAGCGGGTGTGAGATTGAGAGGTAGACGACGAGGGTAGTGAGGAAACCTGGGAAGAAGAGGAAGAGCCGGATTTGGGTGGTGCATGCGCTGGTGCACTAGGGCTGTCATAGTTTTTGAGCGGCTGTCGTCGCAGTAGGTCGGCTTCTGCGGTGCCCTTCACCTTGGGAAGGGTGACCCGTGCGGCAGGTGGTGAGACGGCAGGTTTTGAGGATGTTCTTCGACGAAATTCGTCGTATTTTTTCTTTAAGCGTTCAATCGGCCGTGCTTTGCGCTGTATACCAGCGCGGTAAACTTCATCTGCAGCTGAGTGACTTCGAGGGCATGAGGCTAAACTATATATGCGAAAAGGCATTCGTACCGTCTATCCCTTTCTAAAGCTAAAGCATACTCTTCAAAGAGAAGCGCATAAACCGTTCCGATGCCGTTTGTAAGTATGAATTTGAACACGATGCTTGGCTTGTCCACAAGGGAAGCGTAGAGAGTCCAGAGTTTAAGGTACCGTAAATCGCCCTTGTAGCTTGAATCGTCTTTGTATCTTCTTGTGGCTTCCTCCAGTAATTCAATGAGACCGGAAGACGCGAAGTGTTCGGATGGATAGTTATCAAAGATCCACTTGACGAAGCGGTCATACAACTCGAGTGGGTCATCCGCCTTGTCGACTTGTGAGGCGATCTGCGAGCGTAAGTTTGAGCTTTCAGCGTTGAGCGCGTCCAGGGATGACTGTTGTCTAGAACGAGACATGTCGAGTCGAGCAAACCAGACACTTCAGACCAAGGTTCAACCACTATTTGGTTCCGTTGACGCGTCTTACGCGCTTTAATCACATGACACCGCGTTACGATGCTTTCACGATCTGGCTTCTGCCTTGTTCCGAGTCTAGCGTTTACAGCTCGGGACTCAGCTTTCCACGTCAAAAGTCCTCGTAAGTGACTCCGGCGAGTGTGCTCAAAAGTGACGAAGCTATCCGCATGCGGCCTGACACTGGAGGTTGACGCTCAGACCGTCGGTGCATCCCTGCTACCTGAACGCGGTACCTTGTTCATATCTTGGAATAGACTTGTGGCTCTGGCGGGCCCGCATTGTGCTGGCTCAATGGCATCGCAGGCTCGGGAGAGAGCGCCATCAACTACGAACTCGCGACGATGTTGCACGCCAAACGACAATTATACGGCTACTTCTCTGTGCACGATGACGCAGCGCAGGCGCTGTCCGTAGTGCGACTACTCGCGTACGTCCTCTTGTCCGTGTCTGGTCTGTGCGAACTCGTCGTCCAGGCGCTGGTCCGGCGACACGAGTATCTACTCGACAATGGAGGAGCGGTTTATGGCGCCCGTCGTCACTCCGCTGCCCGCTGCAGGAATTTGCGGCAATCTGTCCAGAGACAACCGTAATCGACTGAGTTGACGAGTGCCCCGCCGACATTCGCCCTACCTTTCTCGCCGCCCTGCGCGCGGGCGTCCTGCACCTGTCGGCAAGCATCCGGGTCATCTTCACCGGTCGCCCGCGGGGCGGCATGCTCGCCATCGCCGAGCCGCTCGTCCGTCTCTCCGTGTGCACCGGCTGGGACGGTGGCGACATTGAGCTATTCCTGCGGCGCAAGCTGCTCTGGATCTGCGGGGCAAGCGGGCAGTTCCAGCGGGCGAGGCTGGTGACTGCTCGAGATGATCGCACGCATCCTGAGCGTGGGGGACCCGTTGCCGTCGTCGTAGGGTGAGGTTAACTTCTGCGCTGAAGCGTTGAGCATCGCGGTTTCGGCGGAGGCGCAGGACAAGGATCTCCATCCACTCTACCAACAGGCCGTTGGCACGGCAAGGAGCCGCTCACAATCTCCGCGGTCTGCACCCTTGTCAACGCCAGTGGCGTCGGTTGTAACGACAGTGCGATCCGTGCGAGTGTCTTCGTGCTTCGTCGGATCTGCGGCAGTGCCTAGCCACCAATATCAACGCCATGTCGTCGAACTGTGATGCATAATGCTTCAATGAACTCCTCTCGTTATCCGCCCCCTAGTAAGTAAAAACACGTTGCTGTGCCTCTGGCTAAGTGTTAATACAAGTACTCCAACCATGACCGTGCACGAATGTAGAAAGATCCAGACGTGTTTCATGTCCGCCCGCAACCCAGATACTACTTGGGCGGTGAAGATTATCCCTATGTAATGGTGGAATCCACATTAAAAGCTCATCGTTATGACCACATATCCATCCCTCATCATTTATCTTGGATTGATTAGTGAACGCAACCTGTTCAGTGGTTTCCGTCCCCCCTGTCCCTGTCATGACGTTCCACAAACGAATGGTTCGATCGTCCGAAGCTGAAACGATGCGTAGGCCATCTGGAGAGAATGCCACAGACCTGATCCAATCCGAGTGTCCATTGAAGGGGTCTGCCACCGTCTCTCCCGTCATGACATTCCACACACGTATTGATCGATCGCGCGAGCCTGAGACAATGTGCTGACCATCTGGAGAGAATGCCACAGACATGACATAATTCGAGTGTCCACTGAACGGGCCAGCGACTATCTCTCCTGTCATGGCGTTCCACACTCGAATTGTTCGATCCTCTGAGCCAGAGACAATGTACCGGCTATCTGAGGAGAATGCCACAGACCTGATGTGACCTGAGTGTCCATTAAAGGGGCCGGCCACTGTCTCTCCCGTCATGGCGTTCCATACCCGAATTGTTCGATCGTTCGAGCCTGAGACGACGCGCCGGCCATCTGGGGAGAATGCCACAGACACGACCCAATCCAAGTGTCCATTAAAGGGGCCAGCCACTATCTCTCCTGTCATGGCGTTCCACACCCGAATTGTTCGATCGTCTGAGCCAGAGGCGATGTGCCGACGATCTGGGGAGAATGACACAGACGTGATGTGACCTGAGTGTCCATAAAAGGGGCCGGCCACTGTCTCTCCTGTCATGGCATTCCACACTCGAATTGTTTCATCGTCCGAGCCTGAGACGATGTGCCGGCCATCTGGAGAGAATGCCACAGACAAGACCTCATCTGAGTGTCCATTAAAGGGGCCGGCCACTATCTCTCCCGTCATGGCATTCCACACTCGAATTGTTCGATCGGACGAGCCCGAGACGATGTGCCTGACCATCTGGAGAGAATGCTACAGACGGTGACCGAATTCGAGTGTCCACTAAATGGACCTGTCGCCACCTCTCCCATCGTGGTGTTCCACACACGAATTGTTCGATCGGAAGAGCCTGAGATGATATGCTGGCCATCTGGAGAGAACGTCACAGACGTGACCGAATTCGAGTGTCCACTAAATGGACCTGCCGCTATCCCCCCCCGTTGTGACGTTCCACACACGAATTGTTCGATCGCCCGACCCTGAGACGATGTGTTGGCCGTCTGGAGAAAATGCCACAGATAAGACCGAACCCGAGTGTCCACTGAATGGGCCCGCTACCATCTCTCCCGTCACGGCGTTCCACACATGTATTGATCGGTCGAGCGAGCCTGAGACGACGTGCCGGCCATCTCGAGAGAATGCAACAGACATGACCCAATTCGAGTGTCCGCTGAACGGGCCAGCCACCGTCTCTCCTGTCATGGCGTTCCACACTCGAATTGTTCGATCGTCCGAGCCTGAGACGATGCGTCGACCATCTGGAGAGAATGCCACAGACCTGACCCAATCCGAGTGTCCATTAAATGGGCCGGCTACTGTCTCTCCCGTCATGGCGTTCCACACTCGAATTGTTTGATCGTCCGAGCCTGAGACGATGTGCCGACCATCTGGGGAGAATGCCACAGACCCGACCGAATTTGAGTGTCCATCAAACGGGCCGGCCACTATCTCTCCTGTCATGGCGTTCCACACTCGAATTGTTTGATCGTACGAGCTTGAGACGATGTGTTGGCCATCTGGAGAGAATGCCACAGACATGACCGGACTCAAGTGTCCACTAAAAGGGCCCGCCACCATCTCTCCCGTCATGGCATTCCACACACAAATGGTCCGATCGCTTGATCCTGAGACGATGCGCTGGCCATCTGATGAGAGTGCAATGGAGTTGACCGGACCACCATGCGAAATCACCATCTCTGATGATGGCCAATGAGACAATCGCCCAATTTTGACTCGCAGTGTTCGAGAAAACATGTTTGAATAGTGCATAGAAACAAGAGAAGAAGCCGGCGCAAACGGTAGAGTGGAAAGATAGATATGGGGAGCACTCTTTGCCATGGCTATCCCGAAATACCGCACAAACGCAGAGGCATCGTGGATGAATGCGGTAAATTTCTCTAGCTCTGTCCGAGAAACCTGCTACAACAGTTGTCATTAGTCGTTTGCCTGCCTCCCAGAACTGATGTTCGGACTTACACCTACACCAGAGGCTAGCCACGCATTCACAGATGACAACGCTGGCCGAGCAAGACGCATATCGCCTGTCAAACTAAGAACCTCGAACCAACAGAGAAGTTTCTTTTCGAAGAAATCTCGGAGTTTGCCAAACAGAGCGGGATTCAAATCCAAGATGTTGTAAATGACCATCGTAGAAACGACAGGCGTACAACAGAGGAGGTGGGAGGTGTTCGGAGACGCGGGCTTCAAGGTCCTGAATGTCTTTATTTGCGAGATATGATGATTCGATGTTGCAGATATTAAACCTAAGGTCGCGGAGCACTAGATCGAGACAGGAACGGGCCAATCCATAGTGGGCGTCCTGAAGAACAATAGAAAAATCACCGCTCTTCTCTTTATTTATCAGGAAGTCGCGGAATGATGTATGGAGAGGGACAATCGGGAGGGTGCCATCGGGCGAGTTAACGTTGCTCAGCAACGAGCCCAGGCGGCGAAGCATCATGACAACAGAGTCGGCATCGTCGTTGTCATTGGAGGTGTGTCCCCGTAAAGTGATCAGGGAGCCGATGGAGAGGGGTTCAAATGCAGTAATGAGCTGTCCCACCACAGAGCGGAATAAAAGTTGCGTTTTTCTGTGTGTGATGTATCCCTCAAGGACTTCCTTGTATAACTCGTCCAACGGGTCTTGTCCTTCGCCATCTGTCGTGTGCTTCAAAAGATGGTTTATGCACTCTCTCTTGCTAAGCGCGAAGCATTCAGGAGGATCAAGGATGAATTTGCCGGCAACCGCCGCCCACTGAAATAATCCCTCTGCTTTTCTTGTCAACGCGGCGCCATGCATTTCGAACTCATCTGAAGGAAGTAAGCCCCGAAGGTAGGTGAGTATATCGTCATCCGTTCGTGCTGCCAGCTCAGAATCGTTCATATATTTGATCCTGACTGATGGCGCTCCATCGAACGCAGATAGGATACCACCCTCCGGCCTCGAGGTGATAAGCACGCGAAAGTTCGATGGAAGTCTGGAGATATTTTTGGCAAGAAATGTGTGTAACCCATTTCTACCGGTCGCATCTCCACTCTCGTCCAAGGCGTCGATCACAACAAGAATAGGTCCGATGATGTGCAGGTCTTCAAGCGGTTTGAGGATAAGAGATTCAAAGAGTGTGGGATAGTCGCGGGTACGAAATCGTAGAGATGAGTCGTTCTTAACGATCCTTCCAAGCGCAGCTTTGAACGAAGGATAACGGTCGGAGAGGTCGTGAGCCAGAGTAGTGAAGAAGCGATAAGCCTCGCGTTTAGATTGTTCCTTCCGCAAAAAAATGAAGGACGATGTAAGACGATGCATTTTATCGAAGCGACGCGCGATCTCGTGTGCGATGGACGACTTTCCGGTGCCTCCCTGTCCGAACAGAACAAGACTACGATCCGAGTCAGGGCTGTTCACCCAATCAACGACGAAGTCCAGGAAATCTGTGCGCGTTCCCAGAAGGCAGCCCTTCTCGGGCATGAACCGCGAGCCTGTCCCATACGGTATTTCTCTGATTTTTGCATCTAGCTCTGTGAAATTTATTAGATTGATAACCCACAAGTCAACGGGACTACGTACCGGCGTCTGAAACTTGGCTCGATACCCATTTCAACTGGGTAGCCACCCCGTCAAGCTGACTAGAAATCCTACCGACATTAGCCGAAATTATTCCCACATCGTCCAGAATTTGGAGTGCAGTTATCTCCGTGGTGATGGCGGCCTGATCGAGGAAAGCCTTTCGAAGTTCGATGAGAGTGATACGGAGGTCCTCAATTTGGTTGTCGACTCGACTACCGAGATTGACCAACGTGCGCCTCCCTGAAAATCGCGTGTTTACGTCGGCCAATGAAGTAGGTGAAGACAACGCACAGAATTGCGGGTCCTTTGTATAGGATTGGATGAAGTCACCGCAATTACAGACGTGCTGCAACATGAGCGTAAGGATTTGGGCTTGCTTGGACTCGCGCTTGATGTATTTCAAAATGTCCTCCTGGTTTGCGAAATCAAACGCATCGTACATGGCCACAAGTAGGGTTCTGACGTTTCCGTCACTCTGAAACTGTTCTAGGAGTGTCTAGCATACAGATAAACATGGCATCAGCATCCTTCCGACGGTAACACTAATCAACGCACCTTGGGAATTGCCAATAACAGGCCACATGCCATCTTCGCGTATGGGTGAAGCTGAAAGCGAAAGTCGGCTCGGACTAGCATGATATAAAAGGATATTGTGACGTACTTCTGCAACTGGGCTCACAGTATCCACCACCCACTTGATTCTCGCGACTGCACCTTCCCATGTACTTGAGAGATTAATCGCCTTGGCGGCTTCATCGGCGACACGGAGGGCATTCTCTGCAGGTGACACTGTCGCCCGTATATCGGGAACTGTCGGCATAGGTGTGTTCGTCCCGGTGGGAGTGTGATCCGTCGGAGAAGGAGGTTCGGGGGCAGTGGCAAATACAAATGGAACGGATTTTGTGGAATCATGGATTATAGTGGGCTTCGTAGCTCGTTCTATAGGCGAGACGTCTGCTTTCGTCGCTACAGCGCTGGCGGGATTGATGGGCGAGACCGGATGGGAAGTCGCGTTCGTTGACACGGCAATCGTCAAGTAGAGTATCACCGGCTGGTCCGACTGTCCACCCTCTCCGTCGCCATTGCTAAGGGTGAAAGGAATGTCTACAAAACGAGGCATTCAGCTTCTAGTCAAATGATCAATAATCCTCGTAAAATACAAACCGATCTGGGATTCAGCAGGTATCGGCGATTCATGCATTCCAATAAGTGTATCAGGGTGCGCCATTCGCTTCGCATAAAGACAGAATTTAAGACGTGAAGACGGCTGCACAGAACTGAACAGAACTCTCAGCCGGAAAACGGGATCAAAAACGCATGTCCTACAAGGCGTCAAATGTTTGATCCCATTGAACCGTCTGTCCCTTAATCGAAACGCTTGCTGTCTTCTTCGTTGTTGCTTGATCTGTCACAGTGACGAAGTACTGGTTCTTCAGGCGAAATCGTTTCGAAATCTTAGGAACATTGTGCCCTCGGAGGACTAATAAAGAGATTAAATACTTATCGGGGTATCAACCAGCCAAAAATTAAGTACATACCCGTCACTTGAACACGACGCTGAGAAGGGATACCCTGCGATTGGGCGATCTGAGGGCTGCCCGAAGAAGTGTCTGGATCCAACGTCACGACAAGAAAACAGGGATCTACACACCTTGTTCCAGGAGTTTCCGATCGAGAGTGATCTTGATCTGGGCTGGAGACCCATCATTGGCGGGAGAGTCACAGGTCAGCCGCGGGCATAAACGCACGAGTTCAATATCATCTGTTGGTGTTCCATATATTTTTCAAGGGTCACACAAGCTATACGAGGGTCTTCTGTGTTCTACGCTTGGGAGTTAGAGCGAGTGCAAGTCAGTCGAGCGTTAGAGTAAACACGCTGTCCGCATCATGTCACGCGGGCATTACTATACTCATGGTCAATTCCGCCACGGTTTCTATTCACACTCTTTACAGTATCAATCGCTCAAATATTGAGACCGATATACTCTCAACACCCTGATACGTTAAGTTCCTGATGACTCGCTGAAGGGCTGCCGAAGCAGTTCGCTTAGCAATTCAGCGACCTTAGCCTTCGCATCCTCCCTTTCTCTTAAGGTCGTCGCGAGCTCTGCGTCCCGTCTTTCTACGATCTGTGCCTCGTCCGATAGAAGTAATTGCAGCTTCATGGAATGAACGATAGAAAGCAAAGAGTTAGCTGCCCTGATCTGGGTAGAAGGCTTCAGAGTTCTAGATGTTAGGGGGAAGAAATAAAAGCGACACGGCACCATGGACTCTGCGCGAAACTGCGCTTGGAAAGTCTCTTGTGCAATCTTGAACTTATCTTTGTTATTGATCTGATCGGGGTGGGAATGTTAAGGCGATTCATGAATCAATTACAGGAACGACGCACCGAAGCAAGGTTTACTAGATCGACCATGCCATCGGCGAGCGTCTCTATCTCGACGTCAACCTTTTTATTCCAGTCCTCTTCGACTGCATCAAGATATTCAGCGGAGTTCTGGTCAGAAGCTGGAGGCGCTGCGCCCTGTGGAAGGAGATTTGCGGTTGGAAGCTTCGAGGGACGGGAGACGTCAGACTGCGGTATATCAGACATTCAGAATGACGCCGAATGAGTGCGCGGCGGCGGCTGCCGTTGTTCGCACGGTCACCTTCAACCCGCATGTGCAAGACTTCCGTTGCACCACCTAGCACTCAGTCGCCTGTCGCATGAGTAACACCCCCTAAACATCAGCACATTAAAGTCCTCGTTACTATGTCTTTCCCATATCTTCGCTCGCTTTCGGCTCAGAAAACCGTCACGTACGGTCTAAACGCCTCGCGAAGACCCGTCGAATGTGCCAGGTCTGCTCACAGACAGTTTACCACAACTATGATGCAGCACCCGGCTCGTCTTCGTTCACGGCATGCGTCCTCTGTCGCTCCTTTCCGCCGCGTGAACGCGCGAGGTCTATCCTATGCGTCGATACCCAAGTTCGTGGCGAGGGCTTTCAGAGTACCGATCGCGGGTGCCACGATCGGGGCTGGCGGGTTTACATATGCGAACTACAAGTTTGAAGGTGAGTTGTCTACCCACACCCATAGCTCAACCCAGGAATTTCGCAGAGTTTAGGGAAAAGTCACAAGGGTGGATAACTTCCGTCAGGGACACGGCAACGGATATTTTTGACACAGCAAGTGGCGGTATCAAAGCTGTATCAGAACGAGTCCAGAGCGTGAACTTACCCACTTTGGAGGCCCCGCAATTTCTCAAAGACCTGTTCTCGTCCGGGGAAAACACTCACGGCGAAGGGGATCAAGGTCACAAGGACTCGGGTACTTCAGGAAAGCGTCGGCCAGACGGCGAAGATGCTGCCATTGCTGCGTTGGTCGCTGCCACCATGTCGTCTCCCCGGGATCCTCATGAGGATACCAACGATTTACACACGGACCCACGGCTGAATGGCCTTATGCATCTGACCAAGAAGCTCATAGGAATCAGGACGTTGTTACTCAGCATCGATCAAAGTGATGCATTGAAGCTGCCAAGTATTGTCGTTATCGGGAGCCAGAGTTCTGGCAAGAGTTCCGTGCTGGAGGCCCTTGTAGGACATGAGTTTCTCCCAAAGTAAGCTATGTCCCCTTCTACTCCTCGCATCTCACCGTTCTGTCAGGGGGAACAACATGGTCACGCGTCGCCCTATTGAGCTGACCCTTATCCATACACCGCCTGGCGCAAATGGGCAGGTCGTTGAATACGGCGAATTCCCTTCTCTTGGCCTGGGCAAGATCTCAGATTTCTCGCAGATCCAGAAGACACTGACCGACCTCAACCTCGCTGTCCCAGCTTCAGAAGCCGTTTCAGATGAGCCAATCGACCTCCGGATATACAGCCCGAACGTCCCAGACCTCACCCTCATCGATCTTCCCGGATATGTACAAATCGCCTCCATGGACCAACCAGAGACGTTGAAGGAGAAGATTTCTGCTCTGTGCGAAAAGTACATACGAGAACCAAACATCGTCCTTGCCGTCTGTGCCGCCGATGTGGACCTCGCCAATTCTCCTGCGCTCAGGGCGAGCAGAAAGGTTGACCCTCTGGGACTGCGGACGCTTGGCGTTGTCACGAAGATGGATCTCGTGCCACCCGAGCAAGGTGCAACGATCTTGTCAGGAAACCGCTATCCATTGCACCTGGGTTACGTCGGCGTCGTTTGTAAACCCTCTGGAAAGAAAGGCCGTCGCGAGTCTCTAGATGTCGCTGCACGACGCGGTGACGAGTACTTCCGAGACAACCGAGAACATTTCCACAGTTCCTCAGCTCTTATGGTGGGGACCGACACTCTCCGGAAGCGCCTGATGGAAGTCCTCGAGTCGTCTATGGCCTCTTCACTCCACGGTATCACAAACGCCGTACAGCTGGAACTGGAGGAGGCTCAGTACCAGTTCAAAGTGCAGTATAACGACCGGCGGATCTCTGCCGAATCATACGTTGCTGAGACCATCGACGCCCTCAAGGGACGCTTCAAGGAATTCACGGTTCAGTTCCGCAAGCCTGCGGTGCGCGCGAAACTCAAGAACATGCTTGACGAACGCGTTATGGACGTCCTCGAGCAACTGTACTGGAGCGATAAGCGCGTCGGCGAATTCACCGGCCTTGGAGAAGACAAACGCCTCAAACCAGAAGACGTAGAGCCCTACTGGAAGTACAAACTCGAGGCCGCGTCCTCATTGCTCACCAAGTCAGGAGTCGGGCGCGATGCGACTCTCCTCGTGGCCGATGGTCTGCGTACCCTGATAGATAACATTGCGGCCGGCGAACCATTCAACTTCCACCCACGTGCCAGCGAGCGCCTCGTGCAATTCGCGCACATGATCCTGCGCGACCGCATTCCCCTTACATCAGATCAGGTCGAGAACTGCATCAAGCCTTACAAGTATGAGGTCGAAGTAGACGAGCGCGAATGGGAGAATGGCCGGACGGAAGCTGTCAAGCTCTTTGAACGCGAACTTAACATGTGCGAGGAGAAGCTCAAGGATATCCGCAAGAAGGTCGGCGGCTCGCGGAGGCTTAATAATTTGATGGGGTATGTGCGAACCATCGAAGAAAAAGAACGAGAAAGGCAAAAACGACGCGTCGCACAAGTGGTGGCTGGAGAAGAGGTCGATGATGCCGTGTCAGAGGAGTCATACAAGTACACACCCGGGCAACTCGTAGACGGTATGCATTGTTGGATATTCCTCGTCGACTGTTGCTCACGACTTTTTAGCACGTCACGCCGCCCTATACACCGACAGGCTAGACATCCTCAAGCTCCGTCTCGCTGCTCTCAAGTCAAAGAGGTGCAAAACCGGCCCAGAAAGTGATATGCTCTGTCCTGAAGCGTTTTTGAACGTGGTTGCGGATAAGCTCGCCTACACCTCGTCTATGTTCATCAATATTGAGCTCCTCGACCAGTTCTTCTATCAGTTCCCGAGAGAGATCGACTCGCGGTTACTTTATGACCTAGACCGTAATGAGATTGTCGAGTTTGCGAGGGAAAACCCGGAGATCCGGAGGCACCTGGAATTGCAGGAGCGGAAGGACAAATTAGAAGAGGTCAGTGATATCTGCTTCATGAAACGTCGCTTATGGAACCGCGTTGCAGGTGATGAAACAGCTCAACAGTTTGTCCGTTCTTCGTGCGGACACCCAACCTACGCCACGGCGTCCACGTGGCCTATTTAGCGGGATCCTTTGATGGTCGTCGCGCGCACACTCTTTTTTCCTTTGTACATACACACTCCTCTCAGTCACCGTTTGCACTCGGATACGCTCGAATACTAAGCTCAATAAATTACGCATGGCAACATAAAGGGAGCTCAGATGCTTTCCTTAGCGACTAACCGAGAAGCGACCATTTTTGAGGTGATATCACATGCGTGCTCGTGTGTCATGATGCATGATAGTTCGTCACGCTTACTCAGTTAGCCGGGCATCTAACTACCAGCACCAGCTCTACATAATTGGATTTCTTCCACCTTCACTTCACTCTCGTCTGTCTCTTCTCGACACTACCACATTATGTCTGACATCAAAGTTGAAGGCTACAAGGTAAATAACTATTATTCTTGCTACGTTGGTAAAAGCAAAGGCAGAGACAACGCGTGTCGTCACAGACCTCCGTAATACTGGCCACACTTGGGCAAGTCTTTGACGGGTACAGCGACGAGGAGAAGGCTGCGCAGCTTAAAAAAGTGCGTGCTCGCGTCCGCACCCATCACGAATCATTTCTCATTTTGGACCGCAATGGCAGAACAACGGCGTGTTCGAGTTTAGGGTCAAGGACGCGGCCGGAAAGGAAGCGTTCTGGACGATCGACCTCAAGAAGACGGGCACGGTGAAGAAGGGAGAGGCCAAGTCCCTGGGGCTGAAACCCGACGTGACCATCATTCTGTCCGACGAGACGTTTGTTGACATCGCGGATGGCAAGACGACCGGACAGAAGGCATTCATGACGGGGGCCTTGAAGACGAAAGGAAACATGATGCTCGCCACAAAACTCGATGGTGTCCTTAAGGTAATGCTCCCTACCCCCCCGTCGTCGGTTCTATGAGAGCTAATGGATGTACAGAGCGCAAAGGGAAAGACAAAACTTTGAGACACGCTATGACAGGATACTATATGTTACGTTACTGTAATGGCACGGTCGTCATATTTTAAAGTTTAAGAACGTGGGCGAGAATCGACCCCATTGCGTAGATGCCTCGACTTGTATGGGGTTGTTTCCGATTGGTCAGCTGAGCGTGAACACATGCACCTCGCCCCGTCTTAACCAAGACCGAGACCTCCTTTCAGAATAGCAACTCCCCGAACCAACCCTTGTTCCCCCCTCATCCCATGAAATATATTGAAATTCCTAATCTTTCTCGACTAGCCCAAGCGTTAACGCACGAAGGTCCCGAATGCTCGGTCCACACCCGGATAGAGGCATACAGCTGTAAGAACGTCAAGCGGGACAAGAAGCTCTTTAAGTCTTTGGAGAGTGCGTACAATGAGGAGATATCCCACTCGCCACCGGCACCCTCGTTCATCACCCTCGACCGAGAGGCCGAGATGACCCCTTTTGGTCCCATGGACAAGCACTCGTCGCGCAAGACGCTCTACTTGCTCATCGCGACGCTCAACGTCGCCTTTCCAGACCACGAATTCTCCGACGTCAAGCCTGCGCATTTCCACAAAGAACAGAGCGGGGCAGGCGTCCTCAACGCACTCAGCACGACCCTAGTCGCGCCACACCGCGCGGGCATCCGCGCGCCGCGGACGTACTCCTCGTACCCGCCCACCTCAGGTCGACTTCTTCCCCTCCTCTCTCCCAACGTCGTCGTCGCCCGCGCAGCCGCTCCCGAGTCCCTACGCGCCCCCCAAAATCGTCTCCGGCACACATCCGACGCTCTATCGCGCGCTCGACGAGGTTATCGGCCTCACCGAGTGCGAGGTCTTCTCCTACGTGCCCGACATCGAGTCCGACCCACACGCGAGCGACTTTTCCGACGACGAGGACGACGTCAAGTCCGTCGGCGACTCGGATTCGTCCGACGATTCGGGCGACGAGCCGTTTGCCTTTGACGACTATGACATCGACGAAGCTGCTTCCGTTCATCGCCCGGCCGTCGGCCGTCGCTTGCGCGCACCCGCAGACGATGACTTTCACACGCACACGCTGCTGCGCCGCAGGGGTGCGCTGTTGTGGAGTTCACATTGGTTCTTTTTCAATCGCAGACTAAAGCGAATACTGTTCGTCTCGGTCTGGGCGCGTTCACGAGGCATGACCAGGTGGGGAGACGATGGCCTCCATGGCAGTCCTGGGAAACTCCAGACGATATCCGGAGAGCGGTTTTTGGGTTGGGAGGGTGCAGCCGGTGCAGGTGCACGAGCTATGGGTCTTAGTGCCGCAGCCTGATGGCTTACTTTGGTCAGTTGCTTAATATATTTTTGCGCAGCGCTCACCGTTTTTGGTTCAGTGATGTATCTAGCCTGCGCTTGCTTGATCATACCTTGTATCTATATTTATGTTCTATGCCTACCTCGGAGTTCTGTACCGACTACACGAACCTCGTTTACCTAATGCGCTCAGTAGTTTTCTTGCTTTGGAATTTAACGGCGGTTGTACTCGGCGAAGCCAAAAAATTTCCACTGTGTTCCCCTCGGGTGTTTTGACAAGATGATGATATTGTGGAACATAAAACGATATGTAGATTCGTGGTGAAGGGGGCTATGCAAGAGCGCGGCCTAGCCAGGGTGATAGGCGGAGACATTCTCGGTTACGGTAGTTGCTTCGCCCCTCAATGTAGGTGAGGCACCTCAAACAAAGACGAAATGCAGGATGCCAGGTCGTTGTGTTTCGAAGGAACCGAGACACCACTGCGCTTGCCACTGCGAGCAGTCAGGGGATAAGAAAGCTAGTTGCCACAACAAGTCACCCCGGACATCGAGCGCTAGAAAGGGTGGCAGGGAGGTCATGTACGTCTGCAAGGGGGATGAACAGATGACACACATGGGCTGCCAAGGGTGTCAAGCGCCAGTAGTTCGTCGTTAGCGAGCATTCGAATGTTCCGGAATATTACTTGATACCCAATCAAGTAAAAGCCAGGACCATATTCGTCAAGTCCAGTAGGTCCTTGTCCAGGAATTTGTCTGGAATTTACATTGCATGCCAGGATTTTGCTTTGATGAAATAATTCCAGGAATTCAAGTAACATCAGCAAAACATTTGCTTAATTTTTTGCTTATTCGAGTAATAAGCCATTTAAGGTGTATTTCAGATTAGCTGAGATATAAGTAAGTTAAGCAAATAAGTAGATTCAATTCCTGGATTGGGCTTAATTTCTCACTTATTCACTTGCTTGACCCATCCTTATTTATTAGAAACAGGGCTTATTTCCCAGACAATCAATATTTGGTTAAATATGTATATTTAGAAACACTACAATACATGATACTGTCAGAACCCTCCACCTCACAATGCCAGTCACCTACCAATCATGCATTCAGGTGTGTTGCATGCATACTTTGGGCATGCAACTGAGGTACAGAGGGTGTAACTCCTGTGCCAGATATCTGTCACGAACCTATAAACTCAGGTTGTGACTCGGGCGTCTAAGACCGGTCCGTGTCAGCCCAGTCTTAGGTAATCACCTTCCTAAAGGGGAAATCCGAAGTCGGAGTTCCAATTTCATACTCCGACGATCACGTGATCAATCATGTGACTACTCTCTGTTTATCAAACCACGTGTCTGGCACACGTGCCTGGAATCACCTGACGATCTGGAGTTAAAGATTGTACCACTTCTCGGATTTATCCAATTGGACTGCGGAGCAGTCACACCTTTATGGCATCATATTGCATCATTGACTGCAGAGCAGTCGTACCACTCCTATGAATTATCTGATTGGACACTATTCTTAGATGTCTCTCGAATGTTCCATTGCGCAGCATTCTGCAGCACCCGTCAGGCGGCCCTAAGCCTGCCCTAAACCTACGCACAGACCATGTCCTTAGGTATATAAGCTAGCGCAATACAACGGACAGTCCCTCAGACTGTCCACTTGTGACATCCTCCACTTGCCTCCCTCCCTGCCTAAGTGCCCCTTCAGTTGCCGGACACCACCCTGCCAACAAGCGCCACTACCCCTTAGCTGAGTGCTAAGTACTGTCAAGCGAGCCAAGTGCCTCCCCTTCGAGACTCCGCCCCCGCCTCCTTCATCTTCAACCCCCAGTTTTCCACCTTCGTCGTGATTCCCTGTCAAGTGACAGTGAGTCATCACACTTGGACAGTCTAACCAATAGACTTAACCCCGGGTTACCCTAGTGTCCGACTACGACTACGACTTCTCGCAGTTTGGACAGTGGGACGGAGATTCCTCCTCTTACTACAACAACACCCCTGCCAACATTTCCCGTTACTTCCCTGAGGTCCGCCGGACCCGCTCCACCTCCCTTGTTCAAGCCCCATTCCCGCCGTCACCCCTCTCCCCCCTTGAGTCCCCCTCTGCCTTTGTAGAGGAAGTTCAGGAACAATCCCCCGAGCTTGTGTACCCCGACCCCCCCCAAGAAGATACTCCCCGTGCCTCCCCGACCCCTGCTGTCGCGGTCGGACTTCATGGACGGACTACACGGTACGAAGTTGATGTGGACGCTTACTACTTGGTTATGACTACGGTAGTAAGTCGCTATTAGTCATGGACATTACGATCAGTCAGCACAGTTACGATAGCATGTGATAGTTATCGTGACTCATTCCTAGGATAGTGGTAGTAGGGTTCGAGCTACTAACGCTATTGGACTTTACTTACAAGAGGAGCTTTAAAGCTACCTCTAGAATATGTATATATAGTGGAGCGTGAAGACCAAGACGAACCATCTTGGTCTTCTTCTCAAATACCACTGTCATCACTCGTCTTCTAGAAGGACTCGTCATCCTTCTCCCCTTTCAAGGGACGCCCGTCTTACCGTCTTGACCTACGAGTCTAAGACCCTGGCCCTTTCGACACACCAAGTCGGAGTTGCCTTAGTACTTCTAGGACGGATACTGTGGATCGCCTTAGTGGTATTCTATGGAATTACCGAGACGCTCCAAGTACTGCGTAAACCAGCTAAGTCGTGAACGCCCTCGTACGAGTTCAAGTCGAACTAAACGCTGTGGTAGCGTTACACCTGCAGCTCCTGAAGAGGAGTTTGATATTTCCAGGCAAGTAGCCACCTGCTCTGTGCCTCTTCCCCCACGTCCCGCCACCCCTCTTGAGTATCAAGAGGAAATCGTCATCGTCAACCTCAACAGAAACGAGGTCCCCGCATCATCTCCCTCCCCCACCGCGTCTCGCGCCGTCAGCGCCCCCCCTCGTGTCCCAACTCCCCCTCTCTTTCCTATCCGCCCCCTTACTCCGGGTTCTAACCCTGTCGCCTCCCGTTCTGCCACCCCCGAGCCCCCTATCGACTACGAGCAAGTAGCCAAAGAACCCCCCGTCGCCCCCCTCTCTCCCTGGGACATCCCGGAAAATCAAGGAAAACTTCCCCCTCTACCGCCCCCCTTCCTGCCTTGGTGCAGACCACCACCCTCACCAGTACATCGCCGTACAAACCGTCCAAGGAGAATCTTGGCGCCCCGCTAGCCTTAGTCACCAGGCTGCGATAAATCGGGTCCTGTATTGGACCAACCTCCTAGCCGCCCCCCCTTGTTTCCCCTCCGTCACCCCCTTCCGTCTCCACTCCCTCCACGCCTACGCCATCTACCCCCGCCTCGTCGACCCCACCACTCACCCAGCCTTCCCGCCTCTCTACATCTGCTCGAAGGCCATCTTCGAGACTTCCACGGCTGACCTACTGTTTGGAACGGTTAGGTACGATTTCTGGGAAGGACTTCGCCAGGCATTTGGCCCCCTCTCTCTTGCCCTCAGAGCGGGGTATATAGACTCCTTGGTAACGTTGGAGGTTCAGGACTTTTTTGATGGACGAATTATTACTACTTACGGACATTTGCATTTTACTTTTGACGGACAGATTTTCGCACATAACCAAGCCTACCTCTTTGAGGACATTCTTCGTTCCCACCCCTGTCTCCTCGCTTATTGTCTCGCCCCTCGTATTCCCCTTGACCCCTTCGAATTTTCTTCCACCTTTCTTGACTCTACCCCCTTGTAACCTGAAAATCAAAGTTGCCTTGAATCGTTAACCGAGTGGTTAAGGTCTCCAAGCCAACTAGTAAGTCAATTTCTTTGTTTGGGTCAGTTGGACTGTGAAACCAAGTGGTTTTAAGTGCCTCCAGTTACCCCTACTCCCACGTTTAAACCTACCTGAAGGACAACGACTTGAACGAGCTCGTTTGAACTTCCTTTCTCACAGACAGCGGCAGCTTGCGCGCTATTACCCAGAAGACTCCACCTACGACCTATCTGAAAACTCCTGCATCGATTGTTGGTCGGACCCCCCTTTTGCACTTCGAAGCTTGGTCCATCTATTTGAATTTGGAGAAGTCCTTTTTGAAGACAGCTACGACGACTTTGTCCAAGACCTCTCAGCAGTTGTTGACGCCCTGTTACGTTCAGCCCTCCGACACGCCCCGACACGCCACCACGTGACTCGTCTCCAGTGCAATTTGTCACCTGGAACCCCGTAAACCCCCGACATGCCCTAGACGCCGACGCAATGGCAGCTGAAGAAGCAGAGGCTAGGGAATGCCTTTGGAAGTTCCACCAAGACCGTGCCCTGCATTTACGCGCAGCCATCCTGTCATCAAGATTCATGACTCCCCAAGACCCACCTCAAGGTCCAGAAGATTAGCGCCAGACGACGTCATTGCCCGTCACGTGACCCTGGCACGTGACCTGGCCTAGACTGCACCAGAA
>JAKELG010000266.1:0-51089 GCA_021527035.1 Lactarius vividus | reverse complement strand
CCAAGTACAGGACATTCTCAAGCAGAAAGGGATAGAGCATCACCTTACGATGCCAGGTTCACCACAGTCAAACGGGAAAGCTGAGCAGTTTAACCGCACCATTACAGATAAGGCAACAGCTATGATGCACACTGCTGGTCTGTCTAAAGGCTTCTGGGAGCATGCTTTCAATGCTGCGGTACACATCTACAACCGCTCCCCCACCCATACACTCAAGTGGCACACTCCATATGAGCTCTGGCACTCTGGCAAAGTGCCTGATGTCTCACATCTTCGCGTCTTTGGATGCAAGGGGTACATGCACATACCCGCTGATAAGCGACGCAAATTAGATGTGAAGGCCATTGAGGTCACACTTATTGGGTTTGAGCCCGAATCAAAGGGCTATCAGCTTTGGGACCGACAAACCCGCTCTGTTCAATTGTCCAGGGATGTGACGTTCGATGAGAGTAGCTTTCCTTCCCTGCAGGGTACTGAGACACACCCTGTACATACACCTTCTGCGCCTAACAGCGTAGCCCCACATGTCCACACACCAGTAAACGCCGTGCCTAACCCGCCAGCACCACCACCACAGCGAGCACCCTCCCCTGCACACTCTAACAGTAGTGAGGAGGAGGATGTTGAAGATATTCTTGACCCTAAACCAGAGCGTCCCCCACACGCCACCACCACCTGCACCACCAACTCTGCCCACCACTCCTAAGCAGGAGCACACCACTCCCACTTCTCCACCCCCACGTCAAAGTACAACGCGCATCATGCGCCATGTCCCTCCTCCACCTTCACCAGATATGCCTGGAGGTTTTGAGGATCGTGCACAGCGCAGTCAGCTGTTGCACGAAATGGACAGTGCACCATGACGCTCTGTGTAACGCTACCACTGCATTAGTCCAACTTGGACTCATATAACGGTGTTCACGACTTAGCAGGTTTGAAAGACTCTCTCAGAGTCTCGGTGATTCCGTAGAAGACTATCAAGGCGATCCACAATGCCCGTCCGAGTAGTACTAAGACAACTCCAAGCTGATGACTTGAGAGTGCCAGCGTCCTAGACACAAAGGTCAGGAGAATCAGACAAGGGGGCTCTGAAGGCGCGAAGGCCCAAAAGGGTGAGACGAGATGAGTGATAAGTGGTATTCAGAAGAAGACCAAGATGGCATATCTTGGTCTTCACAGCCCACTATTTATACATATTACAGAGGCAGCTTTGAAGCTCCTCTTCGGTGTACTATCCACTAGCGTAAGTAGCTCAAACCCTACTACCGCTATCCTAGGAATGAGTCATACTAGTTATCACATGCTAGTACTCCTCTTGCTGACTGATCCGTAAAGTCCATGACTAATTCCTACTTACTATTGTAGCCATAACCGTATAGTAAGTGTCCACTTCCGTAGTCTGTAATAGTCTGTCCATTACATTACCCCCTTTTCAGGTGCGATGCCCACATCGCCTACAATCTCCGGATCCACCCATCCATCCCGACTGCACTTCCTCCACTCGGTCCAACACATTCGCCATCTCGAGGCGGAACTTGCTGCGCGCGAGTTCGCCCTTGATGCCTCCCAACGTGGCAGCGAGCTGATGGAGCCGTTGCTCCATGCGCTCCGCCTCATACGCGTATGACCGGTAGTGGTGGATCTCGGCCTTGAGGCTCACGTCGTGCAGCTCCCTGAGGGCACAATCGAAGCGTGGGCGGTTGTGGTATCCGCCGGTGAAGACCATGAGGTCCTCCTGGGGATAGTGGGGCTTACCTCGTGCCCTCACCTGCGGCTCGGCATACAATGGCTTGGAGTACACCTTCTCACTATCCTCCACCAATCCCAACACCAGGGGGTCCGCGTTCATGATTGTCTGAACGTATGCGGCCTGGCGGGTGCGTCCTTGTCCATCGGTGATTGGGTAGTGAACGAAGTCCTCCCCACAATTGTACTTGTATCCGTGAGGAGGGGGCCCTAGGGTGCGGTGGCAGAGTTGGAGGAGTGGGAAGAGGGGAGGAGCATCAGCTCTAACTCCTCCTTGGTACAAGGGGCGCCCGGCGGTGTCGCAGGCGTAGGGGGTCTCGCGGGGGTCGTCAGTATCGGTGGCAGTGACGATGAGCAGGTGCTCATCTGGGTAGTAGTCCTGGAGGCTGCCTCACGCCTGCTCCAGTATCGTTTCATCCGCTCCTGCGCCCCTCACTTCCGTCGCTCCATCATCTCCAACCGCCGTTCAGTCGCCCTCCGAAATTGCTCCCTCTTCCAGTCCTCCGCTATTTGCCTCCACTTCTCCTCCCACTTCCAGTCTTGCCATTGAGACGTCGCCGGTGACAGGTTCCTCGGTCCACTGTTCCACTCAGACCGGGAGAGGTCGAGGTGAGGACACCTCACTGTCACAGAGAGCTGCGCAAAGCCTATCAACTTCGGGCGTCATGAGCGGGACGGTGTTGAGCCGCTGTCCGTCTTCAGTGACGAGCCACCAGCTCGTGACGTTGCTGGTGTCAGCAGTGTGTTCAGCAGGGACGAGGCTTTGAAGAGCGGTGATGAGCTCTTGACTGGTGATGGGGCTCGTGTTTGAGGCAACACGAGCGATGGCGTTGGTGGCAGAGGGAACGGACATGGTTGTGAGTAGGGAAGAGAGGAAGCCAGAATGTCTGAGGTGAAGGGGGAATGGGGATTTTGATGATATCCTTTGGGCTTTTGAGCGTTGTGGTGTTCGGAGATTTAAGGATTGGTACTCAGCTAAGGCCTCGTCTGCGAATACGTCATCCTTATCGACCCACTGATTCTCCAAGTCGGGGTATCCCTTCCATTTGATCAGATATTGGAGGCGCTTCCTTTTGCCAAAATGCCGGTGGTCTAGAATCTTCTCAATTTTGTATTCTTCTTCTCCTCCTACCAGATCTGGTGGTGGGCGCTGGAAATTTTCTCCGTGCATGATGGTTTCGCGATAAGGCGTGAGAAGATTGATGTGGAACACGGGGTGGATGCTCCATTGCATGGGAAGTTCCAATCAATAATTGACCGGTGATAGGACCTGTGTGATTTTGAAGGGCCCGTGCCGTCTTGCCACTAGTTTGGGTGTCGGTTGATTGGTTCGTAGGTGTCGTCCTTCCAGCCACATGTAATCCCCTGTTTGCAGTTTGGGCGTATCTTGGTGTTTAATCCATAGAGATTGTGCCTTTTTGATAAGTTCTTGCGCTTCTCTCCGCGTTTTGCGGAATTGGTCAATCCACGTGGTCACCTGTGGGATTGGGGACGGCTTATCAAGCCAGTCAGCGCGTGGGTCGTAACCCATAAGGAGTGAAAACGGGGACTTCCTTGTCATTTCGTGGGGCCAGTTGTTGTGCACGAATTCCGCTATAGGTAGGAAGGTCACCCAATTATCTTGACGCTCGTTGGCCCAGAAGCAGAGATACTGTTCTAACCATTGATTGGTCCTCTCAGACTGTCCATCAGTTCTGGGGTGATAGGCCGTGGATATATTCTGTTGGATTCCCAGGATTCGGCATAGCTCTCAGGTGAATTTGGATGTGAATCACGGGTCTCGGTCACTGATGATTTTGGACGGTAGTCTGAATCATTTGAAGACGTGCGCCGCATAGACCCCGGCGGTTTCTTCTGCCGTGATTTCTTCGTTGCAGGGGATGAACACGGACGCCTTACTGCAGTCGTGATCGGTTACCGTCAGGATAGTGTCATACCCTTGTGATATAGGAAGCTTGGTGATGAAGTCGAGAGTGATGGTTTCGAACGGGAGTGCGTCCTCTTTTGGAGTAATAGGCATCAGCGGGGCTCTCGTGGGACGCGTATTAACCTTGTGTCGTTGGCATTCCGCGCATCCCTGTACGTAGTTTCGGACATCCGATTTCAGTTCTGGCCACCAGTACCTCCGTTCTACCAGTCTTGTGGTTCTTGCGATTCCGGGGTGTCCGTGTACCGGTGGGTCATGGTGTGCTGCAATGAGTTCTTGTTTTTCCTCTAGGGTTCCGGTGATTACGTACTTTCCCTGTCGGTACCATGCTCCGTTAACAAATTTCAGCTGTTGGGGGTCTACCCAGTATCGTAGAATGACCTCTGTCTGCGGTGGGTCTTGCGCGGCTTGTACTGTTATCGTTCTTGCAAAGACGTCCTTTGGTAGAACGGTTACGTTTTCATTGTCCCGCTCTCCTTGGTCGTAGTCTGGCCGTCTGGATAATGTGTCGGTGCGGCCGTTTTTCTTTCCTGGGAAGTGGTGAATTTTGAAGTTGTACTCCATGAGTTCGAGTACTTCCCTGGCAACTCTCCGACTTATCTTTTGTGGCGTCTTCCAGTATTGGAGGTTCATATGGTTGGAGTAGATCTTGATTTTGTGTGGTGATCCCGCCAGTAGTGGTCTCCAGTGTCGAAGTGCTTTGACGATTGCGAGGAGTTCTAAGTCATATATGTCGTAGTTCCGCTCTGCTTCATTGAGCGTGGCCGAGTAGTAGCCTATCGGGTGTCGCTTGCCGTCTTTTTTCTTTTGAAGTAGGACTGCACCTGTTGCGAATCCCAAGGCATCTACTTCCAGTTCGAATGGGTCGTCTAGTTTGGGGTGGGCGAGTACTGGTTCTTCCGTAACTAGAGCTTTGAGTTTTCGAAAGGCTTTGTCTTCTTCCTCCGTCCATTTCCATTCCGTGTCCTTCCTCGTTAGTTTGTTGAGGGGTTTGGCGTGTGTAGCGAAGCCGCGGATGAAGAGGCGGTAAAAATTACAGAAGCCTAGGAATGAGCGTACGTCACGGACCTTCGTGGGTGTTGGCCAGTCTTTGATACCTGAAATTTTTATTGGGTCCATGCATGTTACCCCCTTTTCAAGGATTACCCCCAGGTAATCCATTCGTGGCTTATGGAAGAGGGATTTCTCCAGTTTGAAGTAAAGGTCATGTTCCATAGTGACTTGTAGTACGTCGCTTATGGCGTCCTCGTGTTCTTGGTGTCCTGCCGGGTCTCAGGTTGCTATGCCTATGTCGTCCATATAGACCCGTATGGTCGTGCCCTTGGCTTCATGTTTAGCAATGGTGTCTCGGTAAATGGTGTTCATCATCGTTTGGAAGGTTGCCGGGGAATTCATGAGTCCAAAGTACATGACTGTAGGTTCGAAGAGTCCATACCGCGTTTTAAATGCTGCTTTGTGCTCATCTCCCTCTCTGATGCGTACATTGTTGTATCCCCACCGGACATCTAACTTTGTGTACGTGTGTGCTTGACTGAGGTCCGCGATAAGGTCCGAGATAAGAGGGAGGGGGTACTGGTTGCGAATAGTGATGGCATTTATCTTCCTATAGTCTTGCACCAGTTGTAGTTTCCCGTCCTTCTTTTTGATAAAGAAGAAGGATGATGTGTAGGGAGATTTGGATGGGCGGATGTATCCCTTCTTTAGCTGTTTGTCCAGGAATTCCTTGAGTTTTCCATCTTCTTCTTGAGTCATAGGGTAGATTTTGCAGTCGATTGCAGACGGAGTGCCTTCCTTGAACTCTATGGCATGGTCCCATGGTCGAGAGGGGGGAAATCGGTGGGATGCTTCTTCATTGAAGATTTTTGCGAACTGTTGGTAGGCCAGGGGGAGTTCTACTTTGTCTTGGAATTGTTTGGCTTCAATGGCGAGTTCCGTGGCTGTGGCGTGTAAGCGACTTTCCTCTCCTAATTCCACCATGGCATCCTCTTTTTCTTCTTTGGTCATGACGCTTCCTATGACGTGGTTTTTGTAGTTTGGGTTGATTGATCAGATGATGATGGGGAGCATCTTTTCGTGTATGGTGGTGTATCTCCAGTTGATCATGGGTTCATAGGTTGCCAGCCAAGGGTATCCGAGTACCAAGTCTTCGTCGCCTAGGTTGATAACTAGGAAGCGCATCTTTTGCCATTGTTGGTTAGTCTGAACATCGAGATCTACAAAGTGGGTAATACTGCCTGCTTTGTTTTCTGTATTGTCTATGTTCCATATTTTTTTGGGTCGGTCTAGTGCTTGTAGTCCTAGACCCATCCTTTTGGTGAACAAGGGGCGTATAAAGTTGTCCGTTGCCCCTGAGTCTACTAATGTTTTAATGTCAGCCATGGCGTAACTTGTACAAATCGAGACTGGGATTCGAAGAGATCGATAGTGAGTCATGATTACAGAGTTACAATTGACTGCCCTCACCCAGGCCAATGGGTTTAGGCGTTCTGAAAACCCTCCTTTCCCCACATTTCTTGGAGGATGAGGTCTTTTACATCATCCGTTTCTCCTGCTACTCCTGCCAGCCAGTCCTTGGCTCGCTGTTGTGGGGGTGCTGTACCGGCTGCTCTGGCCTGCACTGGCAGTTCTTCTTGCGTATAGTAGTCGGTTTCAGTCATCCAACTTGTGGTTGCCCTTCGACGTGGCTGTGGGCAGTTGCGTGAGAAGTGTCCGCTCTGATTGCAGTTGTAGCAGACGACTGTCCTCATGTCTCGGGGTGGAGCTCCTCCTCCTCTTCTGTATCCTCCTCTTTGCGGCCTCGGAATAAACGGCCTGTTGGGGTCTCCCACCTCCGCTACTCTTGCACGAGTTCTATCTGCTGAGGTGTCCATAGCATTGGGGTCGTATCTAGATGGGGGTGGTCCTCGTGGTGGGCCCCAGTTGGGGGGTGGTGCCCTCCAGCGTGGTTGGGCTGATGACAGAGGCATCTTGGTTTTGAAGTTGTCGAGGCGCACTTTCATGTGGATGTATTGTTTTTGGCGGCGTAGAGCGCATCTCTTCCAGTCCTCAAAGGTGTGGGGTTCGTCTAGTTCGTACACCTTCATGAATAGGGCTCTCAGTAGTCCCGCCATGAATCGGTCGATGGTTTGGCGGTCATTCAGGTTGTAATGAGCCTTTCTTGCTAGTTGCTCAAACCGAACCATGTATGCATCAATGTCCTCTCCCGTCATTTTAATTCCCTTCTGTAGTTCCGCCTGAGCTTGTTCTTCCTCAAGTATGTTTGAGAATCTTTTGGCGAATTCTGTTGCAACGTGGTTCCACAAGGTCTGGGAGTACTGGTTTACTCCTCGTCGTACTTCTCGGTTCAGCCATTCTAGTATGGTTAGCGTCCATTTGCTGACGTTGATCCCCTTTACGTATCCCAGAAAAAGGAGGGATTGTCGGTATTCATTTTGCATAATGGGGGCATCCAAGTTCATTCCCCAGTATACATGCCATTGCATGAGGAACACTTCATATTTAGTTCGGTCTCCATCGAATACAGTCGGGGGTTCACCTGATAGTCTATCTGAGCCATGTCCTGCCCCTGCTCCTGGTAGTGGTCCTCCTCCCGGGGGTCCGCCTCCTCCTGGCGGCCTTCCGCCTGGGAATCCTCCTCCCGTTGGACCTTCTCCTGGAAACCCACCTGGGAGTCCTCCTGGTGGTGGCGGAGGTCCTTCCGGTGGATCTGGTTGGTCTGGTCCTATAGCTCGGAAGATTGCTGCGTCATCTGCTGTCATTCGGTGCCCTGTGCTGGGGTTGATAGGGTTTAAGATAGCTTCTGCTTCTTCTCTAATACGCCGCACTTCTTCGGTTGCCATCATTTTGGTTGCTGTAGCCATTGGGCTTCATATGTGAATCTCCTTGGGTATGGTGATGTGTAGGGACTCAGCTATGTGGGCCAGTAGGCTCAAATCGTCTCCTGTTCCTGGTCGGATTTTGCTTTCTGTGGCCGTGTGTTCTTCGCCTAGTTCTTCGTGACTTGACTCGGATGGTGCTTGCTCTCTTGGTTGTTCTTCTTCGCTTTCACTACTGCTACTACTGTCCCCGTCTAGTGATCCCCAGTCGTCTCCGTGGAGTTCTCTTGAATCGATGTCACAACGATAGTGTCTTCCTACCGGTCTGACGATGTTCCAGTGATTGTCTATGGGGTTCCACGTAATCTCCGTCCAGCAGAAGTTAGAGTAGTTGAACTCAACTGGGCAGTACCTGATGGCTTCTCCTGGGAAGTCGACGAAATATCCAGTGTCTCCTCTGTATTCTCTCCACCTAGCTGCGCCTAGGAATCTTCACGGTACTGATCTTTCCCCTCTAGTTTCGAGATTGTAGGGTCGGAAGTTTCTCCACTGGTCTCTTGTGGTGAACGCCACGATTGGGAGATCTTGGTCTTAATGTAACGCTACCACTGCATTAGTCCGACTTGGACTCGTATAACGGCGTTCACAACTTAGCAGGTTTGAAAGACTCTCTCAGAGTCTCGGTGATTCCGTAGAAGACTATCAAGGCGATCCACAACGCCCGTCCAAGTAGTACTAAGACAACTCCAAGCTGATGACTTGAGAGTGCCAGCGTCCTAGACACAAAGGTCAGGAGAATCAGACAAGGGGGCTCTGAAGGCGCGAAGGCCCAAAGGGTGAGACGAGATGAGTGATAAGTGGTATTTGGAAGAAGACCAAGATGGCGTATCTTGGTCTTCACAGCCCACTATTTATACATATTACAGAGGCAGCTTTGAAGCTCCTCTTTGGTGTACTATCCACTAGCGTAAGTAGCTCAAACCCTACTACCACTATCCTAGGAATGAGTCATACTAGTTATCACATGCTAGTACTCCTCTTGCTGACTGATCCGTAAAGTCCATGACTAATTCCTACTTACTATTGTAGCCATAACCGTATAGTAAGTGTCCACTTCCGTAGTCCGTAATAGTCCGTCCGTTACACTCTGCTTGTGTTCCTGTGCCCAATCCCTGCTACTTCATGGCAGATAATGTGGCACAGCGCGGCAGAAGGCTGGGATATGCGGAGCTGTTAGCTGCAGCTTATGTTGGCAGAGACCCTGAAACCTATGCAGAGGCCATGCGGTCTGTGGATGCAGACAGGTGGACTGAGGCATGTCAGTATGAGATGGACGCACTCGCCAAGAATGGCACATGGGAGTTAATGGATCTCCCACCTAATCACAAGGCAGTAAAATCCAAATGGGTCTTCAAGCTCAAGGCGGATGGCTGCTACAGAGCTCGCTTGGTGGCTAAGGGATTTACGCAGATCCCTGGCATAGACTTTGATGAAACCTTCTCCCCTGTCGCACGATTTGAATCACTACGATTACTTCTAGCGTTGGCCGCGCTGGAGGACTGGCACATCCATCAGATGGATTTCAAGTCTGCTTTTCTCAATGGCATACTTGATGAGGAGATTTACATGGAGCAACCACAAGGTTTCACTGTCACTGGCTCCGAGACGAAGGTATGCCGCCTAGTTAAGGCGATATATGGTCTCAAACAAGCCTCCCATGCATGGAACTTGCAATTCCATGGAGTGCTCATTGCACTAGGCTTTAAGCGGACGTTTGCCGATGCAGGCGTATACATGATGCCTCAATGAGAGGGGGATGGTCCACTCTTCGTTATCGTTTACGTTGATGACATCACTATCTTGGGTGCTTCTCTGGAGAACATCAAGCGTTTGAAGTCAGACCTCTCTGAACGCTATGAAATGACAGATCTCAGGGAGATAGAATCATATCTTGGTATGCGTATTGTGTGCAACCGCTCCCTCAGACGCATTGAAATAGACCAGTCTGGCTATATCAAGGATGTCCTTGAATGCTTTGGCATGACTGATGCCACTCCACACAACACACCCCTACCTGCTGGTGCTGAAGAGCACCTAATTAAATATACTGGCCAGGCCACTGCCTCGGACATTACGCACTACCAGTCACTAATTGGTAGTCTGCTGTACATTCAGATTGGCACTAGACCTGACATTGCTTTTGCTGTATCACGTTTGGCGCAGTATGCAGCAAATCCTTCCCCCCAACATCTACAACTAGCACAGTATGTTCTGTCCTACTTAGCAGGAACTGTGGACATGTGCATTGTCTACGATGGCACCAGTGGAGATGGCCTTCATGGCTATAGTGACTCTTCCCTGGGTGTTACAATTTTCCCTTTTCTTTCCTTTGGACACTTCCGTTCCCTGCTTCTTACTTCCATACCCCACCTTGATACGCCCATAACTCCTTACACGCCCAGCCGTTTCTGATGATCTCTTCGCTGCACGATACGTCTTTACGCCCCCTTCCTTGTATATCAAAGTTCATGGCGCTCCGGTCTCAGCTGACTCGCACATGACTCCACACAATCACCATACCTCCTACTATAGCCATGCCTTTGTTCTACTTTAACTCAGAACCTACATATCGCGCCATATGTTTGTTGCGTACAAACATCCTGTACTAGTATATAAGTCGCACGCTACCTAGCTTGTATGGTAGACTTGACTTCTTGTGTAATACCACATCGTTGTCACTCCACGAACAACTTTACGCTTGCTGTTTCGCTTGAGCACAACTTTGGTTCGCCTTTGCGCTTGAACCCCTGAACTTCCCGATTATCACCTACGTGTCTGAGGAGACTGTGTGGTGCTTATTCATCATCAAACTTGGTCTTAACCAACCACCTCGTATCCTGTTACCTTGGCCAGAGCGACTTAGTGACGTGCACGTCGCACATAACGTTCCTGTGGTAACGTTACACTGGGTGACCAGGTTGATGATAGACACTCCACTTCGGGTTATGTGTTCCTTTTAGCCAATGGTGCAATAAGCTGGTCTTCGCGCAAGCAAAAGACAGTGGCCCAAAACACTACAGAGGTGGAATACATGGCCATGACCAACGTGGCCAATCAAGCCGCTTGATATCAGAGCTTCCTTAAGGAACTCGGGTATGAGGTTGACAACCCCATCCCACTACATGGTGACAACAAGGGTGCCATTGATTTGGCCTTGAACCCTGTCACTGGGAGGCGATCCAAGCACATTGCGATACGGCACCATGTCATTAGGGAGTACATTGAAAAGGGCACCATCACTCTAATCAGAACCCCTACGCTGGAAATGGTTGCAGATGGCTTCACCAAGTCACTTGCTCGCACCCTGCTCCACCAACACAATGTTGACATGGGCTTGTGCTAGTCCCAGATTGCTGATCACGGGGAGATGTTGATAAGTGACCTGTGCGCACTTAGCGGCTCTATGGACATGCAGATAACGGACTGCTTTAGATTAGATATACAGGACTTATGTAGATTAGATGTATGATCATCAACGATCTTGGACCTTTACTTTAATCTATGACATCACTGTACAATGACATCACATGGACTACTCTAGACTTGTTATTGTACTACACTTTTGAACTATCCTTTTGTTATATCTTTATTGTGATGTCACTATGATATCATCCTTGTTCTGGATTCCCTATTGTACTTATTGTCTAAGTACTTCCCTTTGTTCTGACCCACTCATTGTTCCAGGTCTTATTGTATTCTGTCTATTGTATAACGCCCTTATTTGTACAAGTGCATCATTGTCTCTAGACCATATAAATAGTGTACCATGTATGCCCTGATAGCCCCAGTTCTCACTCTGTGCTATCAGGTATGTTTCCTACTCTTGTAATACCACCCAGTTCTCACTCTGCGCTATCAGACATCTCTAAGCTTACCTTGCAAGATCTCTGCTTCCCTGTGCCTCACATATCTCACCACAGTACCTTTTGATTCACTGTGAGTATGCATCTCCACCTATGCTGTTCATCAGCTATCATGATTGCCCCCGCTTCAACCGCACTCTCAATGAGCTGCACGATGTAAGCCTCAAGGCGGAGGTGCATCGGTACAGGGCGTACGTGTACGAGGCTGAGCAGATGGAGCAACGGCTTCATCAACTCGCCACCGCATTGGGAGGAGTCAAGGGGGAACTCGCACACAGTAAGTTCCGCCTTGAGATGGCTAACGCACTGGACCGCATCGAGGAGACACAGTTGGGGTGGATGGGAGGATCAGGGCTTTGCAGGCGGCATGGGCACCGCAGCTGAAAAGGGGTGATGTTATGGTATGAGCACGATGGACTCAGAGTCGCAGTATGAAGGGAAGTGGATGCTTACTATATGGTTATGACTACGGTAGTAAGCAGGTATTAGTCATGGACTTTAGCATCAGTCAGCATGGGTTGTGTTAGCATGTGATTGTTAGCATGACTCATTACTAGGATAGTCGTAGTAGGGTTCGAGCTACTTACGCTACAGGATATCGGACTCGTAGGGGAGCTTTAAAGCTACCCCTTTATGTGTATAAATAGTGGCTTGCAAAGACCAAGATATGCCATCTTGGTCTTCTTCCAAATACCACTTCTTGACTCATCATCTTGGGCCTTCACGCCTCAACTCTGTTGAGCGGGCAGCACTAACAGCGAGATAATAATAGCGAGAAGCTAAGGGACAAAAGCAACTTCAGAGGTAGAAGTAACTCTATTAGCAGCACTACACACCTAAGGGACAAAAGCACTATAGTAGCGTCAGTAAGGTAGTGAGGCTTAGAGTACAAAGGGGCACTTACACTTCAGAGGTAGAAGTAACTCTGAAGTGTGAAGGCGAAAACAGCAGTCCTTATATACAGGACGCTTAGCTAATAATGGTCTGTGTGCACTGGTGACTCAAACAAAATACACCTGGTCTGTGCGCCAGAGGGAGAAATGCCATTGGAGGGCAGAGAACAATAAGACCGCCTAAAGCGGTTAAGTCCGGTATCTTTACAATAAGAACAATAAGAACCTAATAAGGATCTATACAAATAAAGATAAACAATAACCGGTCCGTACAAGTCCGGAAGTCCAAATCTAACCATAAGGGTCAGATACCGTATAAGGAAGGGAATGACTCGATCATATCCCACGAGACATGTGACTTGAATCAGTCGCGTCTCAACAAACTCTCTCTTATATTTTGTCTTGGCCTTCATGCCTAAGACAGCTGGTGAATTCACATCGACAAGTCGTTGTCATTCTGGTATTATCAGCAAGAGTTGCGTGGGTTGCCTAAGTAGTATTCTTCGGAATACTGGAGACCTACTGACACGCATACTCACCCTGCTAAGTCATGAATGCCCTTCATTGAGTCCTAGTCAGACTAACGCTGTGGTAGTGTTACATCATACATCTAATCTACACAAGTCCTGTATATCTAATCTAAAGCAGTCCATTATCTGCATGTCCATAGAGCTGCTAAGTGCACACAGGTCACTTATCAACATTCATCAGGAGTATCAATTCTGGCAGAATCCTGGTGTCAGCCAATGCCAGCTGTGGTATGAACCATTAAAGACTCTCACCACTGATTGGGCTATCAATTATATAAGCCACCTCTGACCATTATGTGTATGTATTGTATTTATAATGGTAAAAAAGAGAAATTTCTCCCAGAATCCAGTAAGGCTCTGTACACCAGAATACAAATAATCAATATATTTCCTTTTTTGCCCACTCACAAGCCATCAAGCCCTACCTAATCTAGTCATACCTAATTGAGCCTGGCTTAGCCCAGCTTAGCCAGCTTATGAGCTGAGCTGAGCCAGTTTTGGTCATGAGCTGATGTGTCAGCTTGGCTCAGCTCAAAATGGCTCAGCTTAGCTGGCTCAGCCAATTTTTGAGCTGAGCCACAGCAACACTACCTACTAACAGCTCTTGCTGATGGCTGCAAGTGGCGTTCTCAAGATACATGGAGGTCCTGGTGTGGGAAAAACTGCTGGTGGTGAATTGAAACCTGCCATGAATAACATTTCACCCTCTTTGATGGAGGTCCACTTGAGATATCCATAACTGTGCAACAAATTAGCACTCAGCTCATGTGTAACACTACCATGGCATGAGTCCAACTTGGACTACAAAAAGGTGTGCACAACTTAGTGTCAAGAGAAGGTAGATTCAAGTGTCTTGAGTATCCTGTAAGCAACAATAAGTGCAACCTTAAATGCCTGGGCAGTTATTGTGATGACTGTGAGGACTGGGAGCAAAGCCAGATCCTATCCTTAGACTCAAAGGTCAAGGTGAGAGGTGTACAAGAGGCACAAAGGCCCAGAGATTGACTTTGGAAGAAAGTGGTATTGGAAGAAGACCAAGATGGTGTATCCTGGTCTTCCTAGGCCACTATTTATACATATAAGAGGATGCTTTAAAGCTCCTCTATGAGTCCAAAATCCAGTAGCATATGTAGCTTGAACCCTACTACTGCTATACTAGTAATGAGTCATAGCAACTATCACATGCTACTACGACCCTTGCTGACTGATGAGTGAAGTCCATGACTAATTCTTACTTACTATTGTAGTCATAACTGTATAGTAAGAGTCCGTCTTCGTCGTACCGTAACATCACGAACACGCTTACAAATAGGTAAGAGAGTTCGTCCATGACCTTTCCTCAAGTCCTCGAGCTCTCCGAGTCCCAGACCACTGCCACAGCCGCGCCGCCAGCATCAGTCCTGAGTGTGCGTTCGTGCATCAACCTTCATATATGGAAAGTATCTTGAGTGGGTCAGGCGGGAGCAAGAACTTCCCACCGCTGGTGTATTAATTCAAGCGTTCAATGCAGGGACGTACATATATTTCCTCGAACAATCACCCATTCTGATGATTGTCTCACCAGTAGGTGAAGCAGTGCAGGGAAGAACGTGAAATGGTCGTCGTCGTCGTTCGTCATACCACTAGGGGTCATGAAGAAATACAACCATTAGAACGCACGAACATTTGAAGTGAATCCAGAACGGTGCGCAGGCCAACTGGGAGATCTCACTCATTCGGGTTATATTTCTCACAGATATCGTTTTTTGGCGAGCTTGCGCCTGAGGGAGCTGGATGAGGCTGAAATGTGCTGAAGTGCGCAAAGTCAAAAGACTCCGAGTCGACTCAGTGTTGAAACGTTGAAGGCTCGACATGTGCAGGTAGTGTGGTTGCGGTAAAAATGACGCAGTTAATGTGTCAGTTCTCGATTCACGTTAGTTGTACTGTGCTAAGGCTCGAGAATGAGCCCCCAAAATGTAATCACTTCGTCACTCCTGTTCTTCGTGCGCTCGTATACCACTATTTTCTACTCTAGTTCGAACCTAATCCGGGTTGCATGACAGGGGGAACAGGGTACCTTTCTCTGTCGAAAGCTATTACACTGCCTGAGAGCGACGTGTCTGAAGAAGCTGAAGCTGGTGGAAGACTCTCCAGAGCAGCTGCGTTAGTGCTTGTGTCTGTTGTATCTTGTAAACTGCACGGGAGGGTGGTACCCGTGCGTATCTTGAGCTGGGTGAACGTAGCAACACCTCTCGGTCCGTTGAGCGTCTCACGGAGGTGACTTCGTGAGTTCAGGCTAAGATAGAATATCAGAAATCAGGGAGATCATGAAAAATAACGAACAAAGAAGACACACATGGTCATGAATGCGCAGAAAGCGAGCCGAAGCATGATGAAGAGGGATGGGACGTATATGAGGGTATTTGGATATTTGGCGAACTTCGTTCAAGAGTTAACATTTGACCAGAGGCAGGGGTAAAGGTGAACAGTACCGAAATGAGGCAGACGATAGCAAACACTCTGCAGAATAGCACCATTGTCAGAAAATAAGTTGATACCAATTGGCGGACTGGCTCACAAATGAAGGGTGCCACAGTTGATAGAATAGATCGCGAGAAGGTTCAACACATTTTTTGTTCTAGAGAGAGGGCCAGTATAAACAAAGTATCGGCGATTTGCAATGTTTGAGTATAAACGTACCTCCGGAGTTGAGTGCGGTTACTCAAGAGGTAATAAACCATTCCACTAGTAATGAGTGCATCGCAGAGGACCTTGCAAGATAATGAAGCAAAGAAAAACCCCTGGTATGGACGGCAATTAGAGACCACGGCCCATATCATCTGACAAGGAAAAAACGTGCCTCAAAGTTGCCCGAGTCGCGTATGTGCTTCAGGCTATATGCGGAACCTGTGAGAAAAAACAAGGGAACGAACATGTGCAACAACGGCTAACGCTTTTGCACCGAACACTGAATACGAGGGCAATGCCTTAGCGGTCCACGAATAATGGGACAGAAGTGAGAAACATACACATCCCTAGGACTTACATAGCCGGTTGAAAGTAAGGCGATAGTCTAGAGGAATGCTACTGCAGAGGGACTCACCGAATTCTGTCAGCGACGTGATGGACTACTCACGTGAGTGGGTGCCAGCTCCAAATGAATTGAGTATACGTACGATTGCTGCTGGCAAGTATGGAGAACCCCCGCCCACTGGAACAAAGTAAGTCTTGCGAAGGAAAAGGCCAGTTAACTCACGATGATAGATCCTATATGCATAAAAGCTACGTGCTTTCAGTAAGAGTTGCTTCACGAACTCCATATGACAACGTACTGCTGTACAGAGACTCCCAAAATAACTGATTACGTGTGTATAAGAATTGTAGACAAAGTTGGTCAGACTGGCGCACGGGAAGAAAAAGCCATTGCCTTGAGAAATTCGTAAGTCTCAGACGAGCTCTGTGTCATGGCAGACGTACACATAGACTCCTAGAAGGCCTATAAGAACCTCAAATAGCACAGTACTTTCGGAGTGGCTTACCATGGGTTGGATACGATGGATCGATAATCCCCAAAATTTGTGATGCAAAATCGATAAGTTGTATAAATACAGAAAACTAGGTTGACCGTGTCGACGAGCCTAGTCGAAGATGATGTTAGTATCATGTATTCGACAACGAAGCTTTCGAATGTATACATCATAAAAGCGACCTGCAAAACTTCATTAGTAAGATCCTAAGCATAGGACACAATATACGGAAGGCCTTACAAAGGACCTTAGAGGCCACCGATCCTGTGAGCAGTGACTACTGTAATAGGAATAGACTTGCAACCAAGTGACACCGTAGACACTAGATTGGCGCGATCAGGTGCTGCGACAGTGATTACGGAAAATGAGAGGTACATAGACGAGAGGACGGTGCCTATGAACAATGCCCCAAGGGTGTTGTCCACAGGGATTAATGCAGGCATGCGGATAGAAGTCAAGGCAGAGAAAACAAGAAACGACAGCAACGGAAGGGGAGAAAGGGCTGGATATAAGAGAGGTCGACTACCCGACTCACAGCGTTGTTGATAAAGGCTTCTGTCATGGAGCTGGGCCAGCTGGCACAAATGAGGCGACGGATGGGCAACAAGAATGATCCCATCAGGAGTGCCAGTGTATGCACGTATGTCTCAAGCATTGATTTCAAGTCGGCACGGGCACTGGCGGATAATTTCCCACTGGAGTCCTCACTGGCAGCCTGGTGGGAGTCATGCCGACCGTGTGGAAAACTTAAACAGCACTGCAATGCTGCCCGTCAGATACATGCCACAATTCTGTTGCCACATATCACTAAAGAACACCAGCTCGGAAAATGGGGGAATGGCTCGAGTCTCAGGCTACTAACCTTCTCATGTCGCACTGTGGCACCTTCGACCCCTGCTACTAGTAATTGTGCCACTGGCACCAATCAAAGTGCCGTTCTCCACATCAAGCGCCATTTGCTATTCGCTACCGGCAGCCAGGGCCCGAGCCGGGCTTGGGCCGGAAGCTGGCCCAAAACGGATGCTGGGACCGAGTCGAGAGCAGCCCGGTAGGTCTCCCCGAGCCCAAGTCCTAGCCTCTGTTTTCTGGTGCCACAAGGCCTAGGCCCACAGATTCGCAACTCCTGGTTCACAGGGTTCTCACTTTATCGGCTAGACACCTCAGAAAACTATATCGACATATGACCTCTAAGGATGGTGTCGACATGTGTGGCACGTGGCGCCCATCCCCCCCGCATTGTCCCCAACTTTATCATGCCCTATATGGGTAATGACCATCTACACCGACGGCTCGTAGATGCACTCGTTCCAATTCATATCCATCCACGATCTCATCGCACTCATGAACTCGTCTGAGGCCGACCCCGTCAACCTCAGCAATGGCAAAGTTCGAGAGTCGAGTTTACCCAGCTCGGCGCAAGCGGATCTTCTACATGTACGTCCCGATCTTCATTCAGCCCTCGCTTGCTATGATAGCTCCAGTTCAAATCCCCAGTTCTCGCGTCTGAAGACGGCCCTGGGTCATCACCCACGAGGCCACGACTCACAGGCCTGTGCACCCCGCTTACACGTTCCGACTCTGACCGAGTTCTGGTGCCGCCGCTTGCTCGGATTCTGAGTGATTATTTCCGGAGGTGGCTGAAACAGCGTCCCCAACGCCCTACTGTTGATGCAGTGCGGCGGCGCGTGCTACCTGAACTACTTGGCCTTGGTCAGCCATTTCTCTGTTATATCTCTTCTTCAACGTGGTACCACTATTCATCGCAATCTCACTTGTCGCACTACTGGGCCTTGCGCATTGTTAGTTTACTTATGACACTCGCTGACTCGGGGTGGAGCATATTCCCCGTTCACCTTGTGCTGACCACGAGGGAAGACATTCGCCAAGCACGGCCATTCGACAGGCTCCTTGCTCACTACTGACGGAGCAGCCCGCTTCCCCCAATTCAATCGTGTATATATTCGCGTAGCACTAACAATTCCTGTAAATACCGCGGGATACCCTGAGCCAGTCTGGGATTGAACGGGGCGAAGCGAAGCGACCTCGCGTGTTAACACCCACATCCGATGATCGTTTCCAACTTGTGAAATCTGAACCACAACTCCGAGAGGGACCTTTCCCACGGTTGGTTTACCTGATGGACAAGAGATTGTAGGGATAGAAATCGAGATATGGTAGTACCAGCCCCATGAGAAAAGATGCGGCCATATGCTTGTGCGCCACATAGTTAGCATTACCAAGTAACTGGCGGCCTCTCTTTGCGGCGAACGAATTCTCTAGCCACTCAGTCCTCCGCGGAGCGCCCGAGTACAAACATTGTAGGCGCACAATGCTTTTCGTGAAGTCGGATTAAGTGAGGGAGGAAGCACGGTCGAATGTGAAGGCGGCAAGCCATAAGCTCCAGTAGCACGGCCCGCTTGTCCTCCGACGGCTGCCAGGTATTTGAAGTAGGTACCCTTCTCAATAAGAGTTTATGGCCACTGTACTGACTCGCTGTGTATCCCGGAGCGATCTAGATATGACGTAGAGTTTGGTTGCCGTGCGCTGCAGGCTGTGCAGAAACTCTACCTTCAGAGGACGAGGGCGTCTCCGAAAAACTCATTGCTTCGGTGATAATCTCAAGGCAGGCACGAAGGTTTGCACAACATGCAGTCCCAAATCGGAGTTAAGAGAAGCTAGAGCTCAACGTAAAGCGGTCACTTTGCGGAGATACAGGATGCCAGAAGCAGTTCAAATAGAGATCAATGGGGTGATTAGTAGGAGAAGGATGGTAAAGAGACGAAACACGGCTGTCTTCCCCTAAACAGGACCTATCGGACATGTATGCTATGGGAGCGGGTCATCATGCATCACGCATCATGATCAACTCACGAAGGGGTTGACAAAGAGCTATTCTTGGGTCCGGTCACTCCGGTGTCATGCGTTCCACAGAGGTTCTATTTCTAAGGGCAAGAAGGGAATAAGGGAAGTCAGGGCGGCCGGGGACCGATGGGTCGAGGGAGATACTGTGATCTTGCGTAATTATTATACAGCCCGAAGAGAATAGCCATTTACAGCAGCAGACGGCAAGACGCTAGCACATGGAAATGAATGCGTCACGACGGCATAGACACCATCGTCTCGTTCCGGAAAAAATGAAGTTAAAAACACGAAACGGGAACACGACAGCTGATATCCTACAGGATGGGAAATTGAAGGCCGTAACTAAAGAACAAGATAATGTACGCTGGTCATAGCTCTTTTACACGCAAAACTTGCCTCCTGTCGTGCAAGGTCGCTTGGGGCGTTGTCGACAGGTACCCACAACGTCTGTGGCCAGTGCAGCGTGCATCTCAGGCGTGATTCGGGTTGCAGACTGACGGAAATTGGCGAGATTCGCGAGAGCAGCGAGGCGTCGTTGTAACACTTCAAACGCGTTTCCAATTTCCAGCCATGGGCAAACTACCAGTGTGCTCACGTGACCAACACACTCTGATTCTGACGGTCACGGTGTCCTCCTCTCGATCTCAGTACCTGCTCGTTTGTTTGCATCTTCGTGTAATAGAAAATTCTCAGAAGATCTTCCAGATCGCTATCATCAAATCCTAGCGAGCTTCACCACCCGTATCGTGGTCTTTCTTGTTCCGTGCTCGGTGTAAGTCCTTATACATGAAACTGTCCATGCTTGCGGTCTATTAACTCTTTCCCGTGCTCCATTACTGAAAGAGCACTCCGCCTTCCGGATGACCAGCAGGGTATCTCCTGCAGTTCGTGCAAAGCCTGTCGAATAGATTTGGTAGTCGTTGAGACGTGTCTCAGCCATCTGTAGACTTCTAGGACAGGGTCTCTTCCCCGGATAGGCGAGCCATGGGCTTTCCATGCTCCCTATCTCCCGTTGCGCGGAAAAGGTAAGGGCCCAGCTTCGTTGCCTTTTTTTTTGATCCATTTTTGTGCGCCTGAGGGTGGAGTACCCTATGTAGCACTACACAAACGATGTACTACTCGACCATGTTTCCCTGGTTCCCAGTGGCCTCGCTTTAATATCTTATGTCTCCCCCGTTCCCCGGATGGGGAGCGGTATAACTCCTTGTCAAGCGTTGAGATTGGTGGGGCGCTCGTGGCGCCGGGGCGTGAGGTGCAGTTGCGTTTGTCTTGGGCTGTGGTAGAATGGCTGCTTCCTACGTCTTCCGCCTTTCTCTTCGTGTCTTGAGCGAACCTGAGTTGGTGGGTTCGGCAAGTTGTGGAGGTGTATGGGCATGTACGTCATGTGGTGATATGCGTGTTATGACGTTCGGGTTTGCTGATGTGTGTTGTTGTTACTGGCGCTTCATCCCTGCGTTCCTCTCTCTCCTCTCGTGTTCCCCCTTCAGTTCCCCTCCTGCCCTCGTTGCCATTACATGGCAGGCCTGGTGCATACGAGCTTGACTTGAGCCTCGTCTATGTCTTTTCTTATCCCTAGCGTGGGATGGAGATGCATGTCCAAACGGATATGTTCTACTCGGCAGCTGTTATCCTTCCAGATAAAGCTGGACGAATCCTCAACGTTGGTGGTTGGACGCAGAGTTCATCGCATAGTCTCCGACTTTATACACCCGACGGATCGGCTGGTGTCAATGGCACGAACGACCGGGAGGAAGACCCAAGCAATTTTCAATTTCAGGTGAGGGCAGCACACTCACCCTCACATTATGCACACTGGTTCATCAAAATTTGTCTCTATACACAGTGGCTGTTGGTATTCGACCGCACTTGTTTTGTCCAACGGCAGTCTACGCGTTGTTGGTGGCGAGAACAACGAAAATGGCCCGCCTAACCCGACGCTTGAGATCCTTCCTCGGTTCCCCGGCGGCGATACACTGGTACTCCTAAACTGACTGACGCGTACAGGCCCAGACAACCAGCATCCCTTCCTCCACATTCTTCCAAGCAGTCTCATTTTCGTTGGTCTGTCGGAAATGCTTTCCTTCCCAAAACCATTGACAGACGGTGACAGGATACTACAATGAGGTACGCCTTCTTAACCCCGTGACCGTCGCCATTCTCAAAGTTCTCCCCAATATCCCTGGTTCCGTCACGAACCCCCTTGCTAGTCACACGTACCGGTACGAAGGCGTCTCTGTTCTCCTGCCCCAACATGTTCCATATACGGATGAGAGTCTTGTGATGACCTGTGGTGGCTCTTGTCGGCAAATAGTGCGCGATGCCCTTTTTGCTTCGCGCCTCGCACCCAGTCTACTTTAGCACAATACATCTGTCTCTCGCCCCCGTTCCTGTCCCCCTCAATATACCTTAGACTACTAGCATGACAACCGTACGTATACATTCAACCCCGTAGTATAAATACTTCCGCTCCCTCGTACTTAGCACCTCAGACATCGCTCGTACACGTGCGATCCTGAGGTGGGCTTACTCTACCACTCGTTTACTTTTCCCGCACGCTTACGCCTAGATAGATTCTGTGTACTATCTAGGTAAATACACTCGAGACATCGCTCGTACACGCGCGATCCTGAGGTTCTGTGTTCTATCTAGTTCGCCCCGCGCGTGATCTCCGAGCTCCCGAAATCGTCCATAACCTACAGCTCTGACTCCGGTGACCATGCTCTCGACAATTGTGTTTCTATCCAACCTGAGGCAACAAACCCAACTTTGGTCATCGAACGCATGGTCTGTACAGTTTTCCACCCATCCGACCATCGAATGACGGATTGCTATACAGCCCTCTAAACGTGTGGTGCCTTGCATGGTGGCACTCCTGAATGACACGTTCGTGATCATGAATGGCGCGCAACAAGGCGCTGCTGGTTTCGACGGCACAGACGACCCGAATTTATCCGCGCTGCTCAAGGACCCGTCTCAACCCGTTGGGGCGCGTATCTCAATCCTAAACACCATGACGATCGCACGGATGTACCACTCGTAAGCAACACTGCTCTCCGATGGGCGGTCTCACCTCCGGCAGATTCACAAATTCCAGCACGCCAATCTGCTTCTTTGCATCTTCCATACCCTCAGTGAGTGACATAAACACTCTATGCTTAGCCGAAGCGCGTCAGTTTCTACTTGTACTGCAGCTGCGTCTGAACGAACATAGGCAAGGGCCTAGTGAGGGGAGGCCGCGTTCGAGGTGGTTGAAGGAGCTGCAGGTCAAGTGATAGGTGCCGTACTTGAGAGGCTAAGTGGGCCCCCGGGAGGGGAACTCGAAGCGCACAATGCAAGGCGAGTGTGAACACGACTCGGAAACGCGTCAGGCGGAACAATCCTTACCCCGGGTCTTCAAGGTTCCTATCTGACCATGAACAAGTGGACCTGAAGGATATTTGTTGAGAGTTCGGTATGGATCTTCCGAGTCGTCACTGCTTGTATTCTGACAGACAGTGTTCTTGCAGTCGCTCACGTACTCAATCGCATGCGGGGTCAATTGTGGACTCGGAGCTAAAAAAAAAAAAATAGACACAGCAACGAGCAGAGAGGACCCCATCTGACAAAGTCGTGCAATGGTACAGCTTCCAAATGATAGTGGATGCGTGTTGGAGGGTTGATGAAGACGAAACGAACACTGATAACATGATTCAGACTTTTTCCGGAAAGGCGTTGGCTAATACTTGATTTTTCGCTATCCACACAGTAATTGCATAATTCCTGAATAGACATAAGGTTTGATTAGAATTATTTTCTAATTAAGGATTGTGAGAAATATTAACGTGTTCTATATAGTCACTGCTTTTTCCCAGTGTTTGCGCGAAAAACGAAGAAAACCATTTCAATGTTCAACGTTCAACGTTCAACGTCCAACATTTCGTTCGTACGGGGGAAAGTTCGAAAGTTTTTCCTTGAAGGAAAGCCAATGCAACACAACCTCCTTGATCGGTCATTCAAGACATACAGTACGTGTAGTCGTGTAGTCATCATGTGAACATCAACATCAAAATGAGGCGGCGTTGTCTGATTGTAGTTTCTCCCTCCCGGTCACGCACGTGCCTTCGCCACCGTCTTTATGTCCTGCTACTACTCCCCACGCGCACCTGATGTACGAAAGTTTGTGCAGGAACACGCACTGGAGACTGATGCTAGACTGCTGGCGCATTCATGACAGCGGGTCTGGGATCGGAAGAATTGTTCGAGGACTTGCAGAGGGGTCGTCAGTGAGCCCTCACGTATTTGGAAGGGTGTTCCCAAGCTGAGCGCTGAGCGCTGATCTACTGCACAGCTATGGATATCTGTCTTGTACGCTGCACCAGAGGTGACTCGGAAGTGGTACGCATTGTCACCTTGTTAGCCTACTTCCTGCTACTGTGCCTTTAGACACATTGAATTTACTGACTGTTAAAAATTCTCTTTCTTATTATGGTTTACTTCGTGTCCGGTAAGTGGCTCTGATAAACGGCTGTACTGGTCCACTGTTACGCATCGATGTCTACATGGTCAACGTGACCCCCGCTCGGAACCAGCGGAAATTCACCTCTGCTGACTTGAAACATACGCTCCTGATGGGATCATTCTTTTTAACCTTCCGTCCTCACCTTATTTCAATTTATTAGTACCGGCTCCATGACAGAGGCCGTTATCAACAGCTTTGTGAGTTAGGTAGTCGACCGTTCCTATCGCCTACCCTTTCTCCCCTTCCGTTGCTGTCGTTTCTTGTTCTCTCCACCTTGACTTTTATCTGCAATGCCCGCATTAATTCATGTGGACAACACCCTTGGGGCGTTATTCATCGGCACTGTCCTTTCGTCTATGTGCCTCTCACCGTCTGTACTACACTGTCATAGTACCTGAATCGCCCCAATCTAGTGTCTATGGTGTCACCTGGTTGCAAGTATATTCCTACTTCAGTACTAGTCATTGTTCGCAGGATCGGTGGCCTCTAAAGTCCTTTGTAAGGACCCCCACGTGCTATGTCCCATACTCGAGATCTTAATGAAGCATTTGCAGGTTGCTTTCATGATGTATACATTTTTGAAAGCTTCGTTATCAAATACATGATACTGATGTCGTCTTCGACTAGGCTCGTCGACACGATCAACCTAGTTTTCTGTATTTATATGACTTATCAGTTTGGCGTCACAAATTTTGGGGATTATCGGTTCACCGCCTCCCACCCATGGTATGCCGCTCCGAAAGTATTGTGCTAGTTGAGGTTCTTATCGGCATTCTAGGAGTCAACCCGTACGTCTACCACGACAGAGCTTATCTGAAACTTACAAATTCCTAAAGGCAACATCTTTTTCTGCCCGTGCGCTAGTCTGTTGTGGCCATTTTGTCCGCAATTCTTATGCACATGTAACCAGTTATTCTCGAGGTTTCTGTCCAAATGTACGTTTTCAAGGGGAGTTCGTGCCAGCGAAGCAGCCCTTACTGAAATGGACGTAGCTTCTATGCATATAGGATTTATCGACGTGAGTTTACTGGCGTTTCATCTATGTGAGACTTATTTTTAGTCCAGTGGGCGGGGGTTCTCCATACCTACCGGCGGCGATTGTATGTATACACAACTTTGATTTATGAAGAGCTGGCACCCACTCACATGAGCAGTCTGTCACCTCACTGACAGGACTCGGTGAGTTCCTCTATATTAGCATTCCTCGGAAATTTCACCTTATTTTCAATCGGCTTTTTTAAGGTATTGCAATCGGTATGTTTCTCCTCTCTTCTGTTCATCTCCTTGTGGGGCTAAGGCACCAGTACCCTCGTCTTCAGTATATAATTCAAAACTGTCAGCCGTTGTTACACTTGTTCGTTTCTTCGTTTTTCTTACAGGTTATGGATATAGCCTGACGCACATACACGACTCGGACTCGGACAACTTTGAGGCACGTTTTCTTCTCGTCTGATTATGTGGGCAGCGGGGTGTGGTCTCTAATTTCCGTTCATACCAGGCGTTTTTCATTTCTGCATTATCTTGCAAGGTTATCAACGGCGTCCTCATTACTGGCGGAATGGTTTATTACCTCTTGAGTAACCGCACTCAAGTACGGAGGTACTCTCACGCCCGAATATTGCAAAGTCTCCAACGCTCTGTTTATTGGCTCTCTCTCTAGAACAAACAATGTGCTGAACCTTCTCGCGATTTATTCTATCAATTGTGGCACACTTGAATTGTGAGCCAGTGTCAATGGGTATCAAGTTGTTTTCTGACAATTATGTTGTTCTGAAGAGTGTTGTCGGTCGTTTGCCTCACATTGGTACTGTTCACCTTTAGCACATGTCCTCGATCAAACACTGTTAATTCGTTGAACGAAGTTCGCCAGGTATCGAGATACGCTCATATACATCCCATCCCTTTTCATCATGTTTCGGCTCAATTTCTGCGCGTTCATGGCCATGTGCGTCTTCTTTATCCGTTAATCCTTTGCGACCTTAATTCCTGGCATTTATTTCTAGCCTGAACTCACGACTCTACCTCCGCGAGACCCTCAATGGACCGGGAGGTGTTGTTGCCACGTTCACCCAACCCAAGGTACGCACGGGTACCACACTACCGTGGGGCGTGCAAGGAGCAACGGAAACAGGCACCAACACGACTGTCTTGAAGAGTTTTCCACCGGCTTTTGTTTCCTCCGACACGTCGCTCTCAGACAGTGTGATAGCTTTCGACAGAGAAAGGTACCTGGTACCCCCTGTCATGCGACTCGGATCAAGTTCGAACTAGAGTAGAGAAGTGCGATGTACGAGCGCATGGGATAATAGAAGGGACGAAGTGTCGCGTTTTCGAGCCTTATAACTATTCGCACTGTACAACTAACATAGATCGAGAATCTGAACTGACGCATTCAACGCGTCATTTTTACCGTGTACATCTCGAGCTTTCAACAGTGAGCTGACTCAGAGCGCACTTCTTCAGCACGTGTTAGACACTGTCCATCTCCTTGGAAGTTCGTCGGACCACAGGAGTCATACGGCTATTAGAATGCACGAACGAACCCTGCAGGCCAACCTAGGCCGGGAGATCTCTCACAGACATCGACCACCATGTTTGCGATTCTGGCGAGCCTTCGCATCACCATTTTACGCTCTTCCCTGAATTCCTTGGAGATGGCTATCAGGATTGGTGATTGTTTGAGGAAATATACGCAGGATATACCCCGCATGGTGAGGGACAGTGACGATGCGTGAGATCTTCGTTGCCAGAGCAGTTCCCTCCTTTAGGGGAGCTAGAGAAGCCTGGATCGCACTCATTTTAAGATCATTGGACGTGGCGATCTGCCCAGGATTGGATAGAGACGATATCGGCGCCAACTTGACCATACCAATTAGTAGGTGCCAGTGAGTCCCCGCCAAAATAGCCAGTGGGTGGCTTGGAAGCCAAGGACCACGCTGCGGTCTACCGTAGGACAATTACTGTAGTATGAACCCACCTCGTGGGCGCACACACACTACGTCTTGTGTGGTTGTGTTTGTATTTCACGAGCATTGGTGCGCATCGATGCCAGTAGCAATGCGTCTTCACTCGCACTGTAATCGCACTGCACAGAAGTTGATGACCTCGGCCCATATGTCGCTCTGCCTGTCCTTTGTGACAGCGGCGCTCTATATGGACCGGACTACCAGGTATATTGCTAGAGAAACATGTCCCTCCTGATCACTACTTAGTTCACTGTTATTTTTTATTTTGTTTCCAGTGACACGCGATGGCGTTTTGCTAGAACAGCCTAAGAACGGGCGCGCTGCACGCATGAGGTAGTGGTGCGCTCCGCATCTGTCTCGTAGACGTTGTCCAGAGAGGTGTTTTCACTGTTTCATAGTGCGCGTGATGCGCTACAGATGAAGGGGCAGGGCATACACTGGCATTTGGCAAGTTCTTCACCCCTGGCGAAACGGGGTCTCGGCTACTCCCTCAGTCTGATCGCGTATGTATTCGTGTGGCAAATTCCGGCCATTCTGGAACTCGGTGCCAATGAAAGCGCCGGGAATCAGAAGGAGGAGACCTCGAATATCGATGGCGTCGCGTGTGTGAAGTGAGGTAGTGTTCGCAATAGCTCGCATATCCCTCGTCGCCACAAACCATAGAAAATCTGCCTTCCGAGGACGAATGAGGCGAAAATGTCTCGCGATTTGACAATTATGAACCCTGAGCGTTCTCGCCTGCATGCAACCTGTGTACGTTGCGCAGACATCTCCAATGTCTGGAATCAGATAGAGAATACTGGGCGCCTGGATCCGCACCATCTGACAACCTTCGGGGATTGCTAAGTTACAGTAGTTAATTACTGGTGACAGCGCCACGTGTCGAGAAGGGGTTCGTTTACGTTAGGCACGAGGAGATGCACATGCCTCCAATGTTAGACTCGGAAGCCGCAGTGATAGAAGCTGTCAACTTTCCAAGAGACACTTCACTAATTTGGGGAAGTGGAAAATGATAATCTTTGTCCGTGCCTTGCATTGTTTTCTCCTTGCTTCCTCAGCAGATATCCTAATGTTGGCCGAGGCATCAGAATGGAGATCTATAGTGCATTATGCCGAAACAAACTCACTCTTATCTGCGGCGGGTACCTTCTCTGGCAGGGCCTCAATGGACAGGAGACTGCAGTCGAAAAGACTTGCCTTTTGTACAAGGATATGAAGTAGACGACTCACGCTCTCTGGACAGATACGAGTGCTCGCCGGGAGAAGCCGCAGACCAGATCCGAGTTCGGGTCCGGTGCAACCCAACCCGTTTCCCCAACCGAAAACTTCTCTTCGCGATCAACAAACTGTCTAGTTGATTGATCCGACCTCAGCGGAGCGCGGTGCAATGTGCTTCGTGAGGCACTGATACGAGTCAGGAGGAGGAAAAGCGGGGTAGAACAAGTGAACGCTAAGCCAAGACGCTTTCGTATTTGGGTGTCGCTAGCTGCCTTACTCAACGAGAGTTTGGGACCGCTTGCTAGCTCGCTACATATCTTGGAACAACTTCATTCTGAGCTGGGCGACATAGGGACTGGGAGTCATATGGCCTAGGTGTATAAGTACATGGGGTCTCCACCTTCGAAGCGCAGGAGACGTCTCGGCGGCAGAGAACTGGGTGCCTCTGCAACGGTGCTAAGAACACCGAGGACGCAAAATTATTGTTGTTCCATAGCACGAGATCAATAGAAGTTGGAACCCAAGAGATGCAGGAGATACTGGGCGACCATGACGTTTGCATGGAGCTTTGAATAGTAGCAAAAAAATGACAACCAACAAAGCTAAGTGGCGAAAGAGCGACGGTCGACTTCCTCAAAGTAAGGCCTACCAATATGCGCTGTTTGGAAGGTGTTGTTGTCTACATCATGATGCGATGTACTGTAGTTGACCCAGGGGTTCACACGACGCATGAGACGCGGCCATTTATTGGTCTGTCGTTATGTGTGGCCGGTATCAATAGAGGGAGTGAGATCGCCTACAGCATAGGTCCAGGGACGCTAAAAAGCCGCCCACAAAAGGAGAGTGCGTTTCCTAGGTGGCACGTTGGGATTCCATTATCGAACCCCAAAATCAAAATCCGGCATGTGACATCCGATCAGAGAAAGCATTAGCGATACTTGACAGGGCTCGCATATAACGCACTATCTCCCGCTTTGTAAGGTCGTTTGATTGATGTCGGTGGCTGCTCCCCGTAGATGACGAGGTTGCCGGAGTTGATGCGTAGTACAGTAGATAATAACGACACCCTGTGAAGTAGGACGGGAACACCTCGGGATTCGTTCGGGAACATCCAAGCTCCAAGCCGGTGTGGGTTTAGTGAGGTCACCGGCGCGACCACGTGACCAACCCACCCCACCGTTTCCCACAGCCACAACTTGAACAGACAGATCTGATCCGTCTCACTTAATTCTCCTCTCAATGGACTGTTCGGTTTCTGCCTCTCCGTGCATATACCAACAATAGGACGCTTCTATACAACCATGAAGCATTTGATCTGAGCCAACATTCATTTATTGATGCAACGATAGTAGCGCTTCTCCCAGATCGCCGCTGTCAAAGCTGCGACCTTCTCCACCCGCATCGTGGCCACCTTTTCCCTCATGGACCAATGTGCTTCTTATGCATCAAACCGTCCGTGATACACGGTCTGTCTATTAATCCCCAAATGACTACTTGTACTCAGGAGCGCTCCACCTTTCCGCCTCACTCACCGCTTCGTTCCCATAGTGATTGCAAAGCGGGTCCAGAGCCCCGTCCTCAACTTGAGCGAACACCATAAACCCCGGGACGTATCGCGACCATTCTGTAGGCTCCTGGTACCGTTTCTTTCCTGGAAAGGTGAGTCGGCGTCGTGCATTTGGCCTCGTGTCACGTTCTTCTAATGATCTCTTTCCCCCCTGGACTCGAATACTTTAAGTACATCGTTCCATTCTTTTCAAATTAATTTTCGTCGGTGCATCTACATGGCGAGTATGATGCGTTTTGCACCCTTTCAGCTTGCCTCTTTGCTTGCCGTTGTGCCAGTACGCATTCAGCCGTAACTTGCGTTTTTGTGAGCACTCACGCAACGACAGTTCATACATGCGAGCCCCTTGGAGTCTCATCACAACAGACCTCTCTTCAGTGGTACCCATCACCTCCACTTCCAGCAACACGATGTCCTCCCTCCAGGGTGGGCCACGCTGGGATGCTACACGTGGGTTCCACGCGCTGTCTTACTATGATGGAACATTCTCTAACACTTAATCCACATTAGGGTGTACGTTTTTTTGCGCATGAGGAATGTTTTTTACTAAAAAAAGAGAAATAACTCAGGGACAACATGCAGTCGCGTATCTTCCAAACGGAGCTTGCGGATAACCAAAACGTGACGATCGAGAGCTGCGTTGCCTCGTGCACAGCTCAGAACTTCAAGCTTGCCAGACTGGAATACGGTGTACAGTGTCGTACGTTTCTCCGTCGATCTATTGTCGCGTCACGATTTAATCGGCGCCACCTCCTCCACTTCACAGTCTGCGGTGACAATATTGTAGATGGTGCTCTAACGGCCCCCGATTCTGACTGCCAACGACACCGGGATGGTTATAAGATGTAAGCTGTCTAGTTTGCTTCTGTGGCTCGTGTAGACTCGGTAGCTGAAATAAACTCCAGCGAAGCACGTGGCGGATTGAACCGGGTCTCTGTTTATGCGTCCAGGGCTGCACCGACCGTGCAGACGACAGATCTTCCTGGACAATGGCAATATTCTCGATGTCTAGCGTGCGTTCGTGTCCACATATATTCAGTGTCGTTACTCACGATTTTCTGGATCATCAGTGAACCTGCGCCTAATCATGTGTTCCCGTACCATATCATCCTCACAGACAATAACTCGGCTCAAAACTGCCTTTCTCAATGCTCGGCATTTGGATACCCTGCCGCGGGTATGGAATTTGGTCACGAGTGCTGTATGTGACCCGCTGTCTCGTGGCAGAGCGTTAGCCCCCGGCTTACAGAAACGCGCACTTCATTTAGGGTGCGGCGACGTCGCGGATATCACTAACAATGGTGGAACAACTGCCCCCGAGAGTGACTGCACGATGGCGTGTTCTGGTGATTCTCTCCACCTTTGCGGAGATGCTTGGAGGCTCCAGCTCTATCTTTGGAACGGCACCCTTAACAATTGGGGCACACCCACGAACATTGGTCGCTATGAGGTATTCGCATTTTCCTCGCCTATATGTACTTGTGCTGAAAGCTCCTCGACGTAGTACCTGGTGCCCGGCCTTGTACCTCCACTGCTCGCTACCGTCGGCATCAACGGAAAGGTTTCCTTCCTCGAGAAATCCGGAACGTCGGAGTTCCAAAACTCCACCGGCGCATACGAGCTCGACTTGAGCCTCGTCAATGACTTTTCTCATGCCTGGCGTGAGATGCATGTCAAATCGGACGTGTTTTGCTCGGGTGCAGTTGTCCTTCCAGATAAGGCCGGACGAATCCTCAACGTCGGTGGTTACTCGCAAGATTCGACGTTTGGTCTCCGACTTTATGCACCTGACGGATCGGCTGGCATCAATGGCACGAATGATTGGGAGGAAGATCCAGCCAATTTTATACTTCAGGTGGGGCTCGTCTTCACTTCCAACACGTCAGTTCTCAAAGAAGTATTCTTACACAGAGTGGACGTTGGTATCCGACCGCACTCGTTTTGTCCAATGGTAGCATTCTTGTGATGGGTGGCGAGAACGGCCCGAGTGGCCCACCCGTCCCGACGCTTGAGATTCTCCCTCGCATACCTGGTGGCGATACACAAGTGTTCCTCGACTGGCTTAACCGCACAGATCCCAACAATCTGTATCCCTTCCTCCACGTTCTCCCGAGCGGTCCCGTCTTCGCCGGTGCGTTAAAGTGCTTAATAGAATCGCCTTAGCTGACATATGCTATAGGGTACTATAATGAGGCGCGCCTTCTTGACCCCGTGACCTTTGTTACTGTCAAAGTTCTCCCCAATATCCCTGGCTCCGTGGGGAACTCCCTTGCCGGTCGTAATTACCCGTTTGAGGGCGTTTCGGTTCTGCTGCCCCAGCGTGCTCCGTATACTGATGAGACTACTGTGCTGATCTGTGGTGGCTCTGACTCTAGTGGTGATGCTCTCGATAATTGTGTGTCCATCCAGCCTGAGGCAACAAACCCAACTTGGGTCATTGAACGCATGGTCCGTACAATCCATCTGACCATCTGACCATCGAATGACGAGTTGCTGTCCAGCCGTCTAAACGCGTGATGCCCTGCATGGTGGCACTCCCGGATGGCACGTTCATGATCATGAATGGTGCGCAACAAGGCGTCGCTGGCTTCAATGCCGCGGACGATCCGAACTTGTCGGCACTGCTCTATGACCCGTCTCAGCCCGCCGGTGCACGTATCTCAATCCTAAACACCACTACGATCGCGCGGATGTACCACTCGGAAGCGACACTGCTCCCTGATGGGCGGGTGCTCGTCTCGGGTTCGGACCCGAACCCGTATGATGCACCGGAAACGCGCAAGTTCCCGGAGGAGCTTCGGATCGAGGTGTACATACCGCCATACCTGAACGAGGGTCTCGCGCAGCCTGTCGTGACGATCCCGAACACGGACTGGGCCTACGGCGGGCAGTACCAGATAAACGTGCAGCTGTTCCAGGGCCAGACGTCCGGCATGCGAGTGTCGCTCGTCGCGGCGACGTCGAGCACGCACGGAAACGTCATGGGCGCCCGCACGATCTTCCCCGCCTTCTCGTGTTCGGGAAATAATGTTTGTACCGTCACTGCTCCGCCAAACGCGCGCGTCTCGCCGCCAGGGTGGCACCAGCTGTTCGTTCTGGACGGTACGACGCCATCGCATGGCGTATTCGTCCGGATTGGAGGCGACCCGGCAAGCCTCGGGAATTGGCCTGCTCTGCCTGGCTTCAATCCTCCCGGCGTCTGACATATTGCGTACACATACTAACCGCATACTGGAATACCCCGCATTTATTCTTCTCGTTTTTTGTTTGTCTGTTTTTCCTAGGACATTGACTTTCGTCTCATTGCTAAGCTTATCGTCGTTACTCGCTCTCTTGGATGGGGTAGGTGCACTGCTGTAGATACCATAAAGGACTGTAGTGTTAGTACTTGGAATCTCACACTCTTGTCATCCACCCTTCGGCGCACTCAGTTCTCGTTACCTTCGCCCCTCAGAGTTCCAGTAAACTTGAGTCCAAACACGAAGGCTCAGAGATCGGTCACAGGTACAATATTTGATGAGTTTCTAGAGCATGTAGTCGCTCCCCAGCCACGACATTCCTCAATGGCTCCCTTAGCATCAGGGAAAACCTCCCGTGCTAGCGAGCGATAAATTATCAATAATTGGAGTAAGAGAGATAATGAACTACTAATCGATGCTAAAGAACAAATAATAACTGGCGTGGTCGATAATTCCCAGTCAAAATCCCGATGTATTGATTTGAAAGGAATTGAATAAAAGTGACTGGGATTGAAATGGCCATGCGGAAAATGAAATCTATTGATTCCATTGGAATCATCATATTCCAAGTCATATTCTGTAGAGTTTCAGATTATTCAATAATATTCAATGTGAATGAATGCATGTGTGAATGTTACATTAGGGTCTTTCAAAGTTCCCTTATTTGTCTCATTACCTACCCATTATGATACCATTTTGTGAACCATTAATTTGGAAAATGATATCAAAAATGGGACAAATAATGTGATTTTCTCAGGACAAGAGTGGCTCCTTTTTTACAAAACAGCATTATTTATATTTCATTAAGGGGGGCTGCTAAAAAATTGGAGTTAGATTTGTTTTTATGAGGACAGCAAATATGATTACATTTTATGAACTCTGAAGCAGAACAAATAATTTGGTCTAGTGGAGATTGAAAAAGATTTACCCTGCCAAAATGTTGCCAGGGGCACCAAGGCACAAAAATAATGCATTATGATCTCATTATTGGCATTTTTTTTTTTTTGGGGGGGGGTTTCAAAGTTGGACATTATTGGTCCATTTTTATTTTATTAAATTTCACATTATCATCCATTTTATACCAAAAATGGGCTTAATGGACATTTTAATGGGTTTAATAATGGACTGAAATAAGGGAACTTTGAAAGACCCTATTCTGTCTTGCAGACTGCCTGAATGTTACATCCTAGCAGGGATGTGGGTTTGAGTATAACGTTACCACAGGAACATTATGTGCGATGTGCACATCACTAAGTCGCTCAGGCTGAGGTAATGAGATAGGGAATAGTCGGTTAGGACTAAGTTCAATGATGCACAAGCACCACAGTCTCCTCGGACACATGGGTGATAGTCGGGGAATTCTGGTGTTCAAGTGCAAAGGCGAACCAAAGTCATGCTCAAGCAAAATGGGCGAGTGTAAAGTTGTTCATGGATTGACAACGATGTGGTATTACACAAGAAGTCAAGTCTACCATACGAGCTAGGTAGCGTGCAACTTATATACTAGTACAGGGTGTTTGTCTGTGACAAACACATGGCGCAATACATGGGTTCTGAATGGAAATGGAACAAAGGTGTATTGTAAGTGTTACACTACCACAGCATCAGTCTGACTTGGACTCGGTAAAGGGCGTTCACGACTTAGTGGTTCTCGTAATACAACTCGTAGGTCCTTAGTATTCCTTGGAACACTATCAAGGTGATCCAAAGGGACTTGACAATGAAGACCAAAGTAACGAAGACTTGGTGATACGAAATGATGACGGCCTTAGACTTGAAGGTCAAGGGAAACTCAGGGAGATGAAGCATGAAGGCTCAGAGAGATGAGAGTAGTCAAGTGGTATTCCGAAGAAGACCAAGATGGCTTATCTTGGTCTTTGTGATCCACTATTTATACATATAGAGGGGTAGCTTTAAAGCTCCCCTATGAGTCTGATATCCTGTAGTGTAAGTAGCTTGAACCCTACTACCGCTGTACTAGTAATGAGTCATACTAACAATCACGTGCTAATACAACTCATGCTGACTGATGGTGAGTCCATGACTAATCTCTGCTTACTACCGTAGTCATAACTGTATAGTAAGCGTCCACTTCCCTCGTGTCGTACTCCAGAGTCCAAAATGCTCGTACTGTGACATCACCCCCTTTTCAGCTGCAGTGCCCATGCCGCCTATGAAGCCCAGAACCTCCCATCCATCCTAACTGTGTCTCCTTGATGCGGTCCAAGGTGTTAGCCATCTTGAGGCGGAACTTACTATGCACAAGCTCCCTCTTGACTCCTCTGAGCACGGCGGCGAGCTGGTGGAGCTGCTGCTCCATTCGCTCAGCCTCGTACACGTATGCCTGATACCAGTGTACCTCTGCCTTGAGGCTCATGTCGTGCAGCTCGTTGAGAGCGCGGTCGAAGCGGGGGCGGTCATGATAGCCGCCTGTGAAGAGGATCAGGTCCTCCTGGGGGTAATGGGGCTTACCCGTGGCCTGTACTTGTGGCTCCGTGTACAGTGGCTGCGAGTACACCTTCTCGCTGTCTTTGACTAGCCCCAGGACAATGGGGTTGGAGTTCATGATGACCTGGATGTAGGAGGCTTGGCGTGTCCTACCCTGGCCGTCGGTGATAGGGTAGTGGACAAAGTCCTCTCCCTGGTTGTATTTGTATCTGTGGGGCGGGGGGCCCGAGGGTGCAATGGCGGAGTTGGAGCATGGGGAACAGCGGGGGGTGCATCCACGCGCACACCTCCATGATATAAGGGCCTGCCTATGGTGTCGCAGGTGTAGGGGGTCTCGGAGGGGTGGTCAGTGTCGGTGGCAGTGATGATGAGCGGGTGCTCAGCTGGGTAGTAATCGTGGAGGCTGCCTGTTGTTTGCTCCAGTACCATCTCATCTGCTCCACCGCCCCGTCCTTCCGTTGCCTCATCATCTCCGACCACCGTTTGGTTGCCCTCTGAAGCTGCTCCTGCCTCCAGTCCTCTGCTACTTGCCTCCACTTCTCCTCTCTCTTCCAGTCTTGCCACTGCAATGTTGCTGGCAACAGGCTCCTCTTCGGTCCACTGCTCCACTCAGACCGGGAGAGGTCGAGGTGAGGACACCTCACTGTTGCAGAGAGCGTTACGAAGCCTATCGACTTCGGGTGTCGTGAGTGGGACAGTGTTGAGGTGTTGCCCATCTTCGGTGAGGAGCCACCATCCCATGGCATTGCTGGTTTCGGAGGCGTGCTGGGCTGGGATGAGGCTTTGAAGAGCCGTGACGAGCTCTTGATGGGTGATGGGGCCCATGTTTGAGGCAACATGAGAAATGGCATCGGCGGCAGAGGGAACAGACATTGTTGATAGGAGGGAGTGGATGAAGCCAGTGTGAATGAAGGAGGGAAGTGATGATGGAGATTGTTATGATCTGACGCTTTGGACTTTCTCTGTATGTGACTTTTGTTATCTTGTTTCACTTTGCTCCATTTGTCTTTCATTTTGTTACTAAAGGGGCTATCAATGTTAGCCACCCTAGACTCCGCTTCTACATCAGTGCCTTATCTTGTTTTGGCTCTTTACTTCTGTGTGGACTTGTGTTCATGTTGTTTGGAACCTCGTCCTATTTAAAGCTGTACTTTACACTGTAGGAAGCCAGACTTGGCTTCGTTTGCAATCTAGCAACCTTGCCTTCACTCTTTGGTGTGATTTAGCCTTTCCCCTCTTCTTGTGCATCCCCTACCTCTGTCCCTAACCCAGACACCCTCGAAGTCTTTGCAGTTGAACTATATCAACACGTCACACCTGTTAGACTCTGTGTACTTGCAAGACTGAGTATAGAGAAGTGCCAGACACTTCAGGCGAGGAGCCCTAACTACAGAGTAGTGGCACATATCGTGCCACACCCCAGACCACTTGTATTTCATAGCAATAAGACAATAGACGTCTTTGCTTGATACCTGTGTGATATCGAACCCCTTGAACCCATGTCCCTGCTAGGACGTAACAGAGATGATTGCGTTGTCCTCCCTGCTTTTAAGTTGCTTGTGAGTCGGGGATTCAACAATTTGTACTCAGCTATGGCTTCGTCTGCGAACGTGTCATCCTTATCGACCCACTGATTCTCCGAGTCTGGGTACCCCTTCCATTTGATTAGGTACTGGAGGCGTCTCTTTCTGCCAAAGTGCCGGTGGTCCAGAACCTTCTCGACTTCGTATTCTTCTTCCCCTTCTATCAGATCTGGTGGTGGGCATTGGAAATTTTCTCCATGCATGAGAGTTTTGCGATAGGGCATGAGAAGATCGATATAGAACACGGGGTGGATGCTCCATTGCATGGGAAGTTCCAATTGGTAACTCACTGGTCTCTTTGGATCGCCTTGGTCACATTCCAAGGGATACTTAGAACTTACGAACGATATTACGAGAGTCGCTAAGTCATGAACGCCCTCTACCGAGTCCAAGTCGGACTAACGCCGTGGTAGCGTAACATTAAGACCAAGATCCCCCAAACGTGGCGTTCACTACAAGAGAACAGTGGAGAAACTTTAGACCTTACAACCTCGAAACAAGAGGAGAAAGATCCATACCACGACGATTCCTAGGTGCAGCAAGGTGGAGAGAGTACAGAGGCAACACCGGATACTTTGTCGACTTCCCCGCTGACCCTATCAGATACCGCCCAGTTGAGTTCAACTACTCAAACTTCTGTTGGATGGAGATTACATGGAATCCCATAGATAATCGGTGGGACGTTGTACGACCAGCTGGAAGACACTACTGTTGCAACATTGATTCAAGAGAACTCCAAGGAGAGGACTGGGGTTCGCTTTATGAAAGTAGCAAAAGCGAGGACGAAGAAGAACAGCTGAGGGAACAGGCACCCTCCGAATCAAGTCACAAAGAACCAGTAGAGGAACACACAGCAATGGAAAGCGAAATATGACCAGGAACAGGAGATGACTCAAGCCTACTAGCCCATATAGCTGAGTCCTTACACATCACAGTCCCAGAGGAAATTCACATTAGAAGTCCCATGGCCACAGAAGTTCAAACCATGGAAGAGGTTCGACGCATCCAAGAAGAAGCCGAGGCCATTCTCAACCCCATCAACCCCAACACCGGACATCAAATGACTGCAGACGACGCAGCATTGTTCTGAGCCATAGGACCAGATCAACCAGACCCCCCAGTGGGTCCACCACTGCCACCACCACTGGGTGGACTACCAGGAGGATTCCCCAGACCAGGACCAGTAGGAGGAGGATTCCCAGGAGGAGGAAGACCACCAGGAGGAGAAGGACCGCCAGGAGGAGGCGGAGGACATGGATCAGACAGACTATCAGGTGAACCCCCGACTGTATATGATGGGGATCGTGCTAAATATGAGGCCTTTTTAACACAATGGCATGTATACTGGGGCATGAACCTGGACGCCCCCATCATGCAAAACGAATATCGACGATCACTCCTATTCTTGGGATACATCAAAGGGGTCAATGTCAGCGAATGGACGCTGACCATGCTCGAGTGGCTAAACAGGGAAGTACGAAGGGGAGTAAGCCAATACTCTCAAACCCTGTGGAACAACATCGCCATGGAATTCACCAAGTGATTCTCCAACATCCTGGAAGAAGAACAAGCTCAAGCAGAGTTGCAAAAAGGAATCAAAATGACAGGAGAGGACATCAACGCGTACATAGTCCAATTTGAAAGACTAGCACGAAAAGCTCACTATAATCTCAACGACCGCCAAATGATCGACCAATTTACGGCGGGACTACCCCGAGCCCTCTTCATGAAAGTATATGAACTAGACGAGCCCCACACATTTGAGGACTGGAAGAGGTGTGCCTTGCATCGACAGAAGCAGTATATTCACATGAAGGCGCGCCTCGATAATTTCAAAGGCAAGACACCCCCATCATCGGCCCAACCCCGCTGGAGGCCACAACCCCCCAATTGGGGCCCACCACAAGGACTGCCACCATCCAGATACGATCCAAATGCGATGGACACCTCCACAGACAGGACACATGCAAGGGTGGCCGAAGTAGGAGACCCCAATAGGCCGTTTATTCCAAGACCCCAACGTGGAGGGTACGGAAGAGGAGGAGGACCTCCACCTTGAGATATGAGGACAGTTGTCTGCTATAACTGTAACCAGATGGGACACTTCTCACGAAATTGCACCCAGCCTAGAAGGAGACAAACCACTAGTTGAGTAGCAGAAACCGATTACTACTCCCAAGAAGAACCCCTGGCACAAGTCAGAAGCACTATTATGGTCCCACCGCAGCAAAGAGCCAAGGATTGGCTGGCAGGAGTAGCAGGAGAAACAGATGATGTCAAAGACCTTATCCTCCAGGAGATGTGGGGGAAAGAGGGTTTTCAAAATGCCTGAACCTGGCGGCCTGGGTGAGGGCAGTTAACTGTAACTCTGTAATCATGACTCGCTATCGTTCGCTTCGAATTCCAGTCTCGATTCGCACAAGTTACGCAATGGCTGACATTAAAGGGCTCATAGACTCCAGAGCCACCGACAACTTCATATGCCCCTCATTTGCAAAAAGAATGGGACTTGGTCTCCAGACATTGGATAGACCCCAAAAGATATGGAACATAGACAACACGGAGAATAAAGCCGGCAGTATCACACACTACGTAGATCTTGAAGTCCAAACTAATCAAAAACAACAGAAAATGCGGTTTCTAATCACTGATATTGGAAACGAAGATCTGGTACTTGGATACCCCTGGCTCGCCACCTACGAGCCGACAATCAACTGGAGATATGCGACCATACATGAAAATATGCTCCCTGTAGTAATCCAGTCCATCAACCCCAATAAAGAACACCATGTCATAGGAGCCGCGATCACTGAAGAAGAAAAGCAGGACATAGTAGAAGAACTAACGGAGGAAAGCCACCTGCGCACTACTGCGACAGAACTCGCTATTGAAGCTAAGCAGTTCCACGACAAAGTAGAGCTCCCCCAAACTTATCAGCAGTTTGCAAAAATCTTCAGCAAGGAGGTGTCCAATTGATTCCCCCCCTCACGACCATGGGACCACGCCATAGAATTCAAAGAGAACACACCACCGGCCATTGACTGCAAAGTCTATCCAATGACCCAAGAAGAAGACGGCAAACTCAAGGAATTCCTGAACGAACAGTTAAAAAAGGGATACATACGTCCCTCTAAATCCCTCTACGCGTCCTCCTTTTTCTTTATAAAAAAGAAGGACGGGAAACTACGACTGGTACAGGACTACAGGAAGATCAATGCAGTCACGATCCGCAACCAATACCCCCTCCCTCTCATTTCTGACCTCATCACGGACCTCAGTCAAGCACACACCTACACAAAACTGGACATTCGATGGGGATACAACAACATACGAATACAAGAAGGAGACGAACACAAGGCAGCATTTAAGACACGGTACGGACTCTTTGAACCCATGGTTATGTACTTCAGACTCACTAACTCCCCAGCGACCTTCCAAACGATGATGAACACGATCTACCGAGACACCATTGCCAAGCACGAAAGCAAAGGAACCATCATAAGAGTCTACATGGATGATATAGGCATCACAACCCAAAACCCGGCAGGACAACGAGACCACAAAGAAGCAGTCTGCAACATACTACAAGTAGCCATGGAACACGATCTCTACTTCAAACTCGAGAAGTGCCTATTCTACAAGCCGCGAATGGATTACCTGGGGGTAATCCTTGAAAAGGGGGTAACACGCATGGACCCAGTAAAAATTTTGGGCATCAAGGACTGGCCAACACCAACCAAGGTCCGTGACGTACGCTCATTTTTGGGCTTCTGCAATTTTTACTGACTCTTCATTTGCAGCTTCGCCACACATGCCAAACCTCTTAACAAACTCACAAGGAAGGACACAGACTGGAGATGGACTGATGAAGAAAACAAAGCCTTTGAAAAGCTCAAAGCCCTAGTCACAGAAGAACTGGTACTGGCACACCCAAAATTGGATGACCCATTTGAACTAGAGGTAGATGCATCAGGATTCGCAACCGGAGCGGTACTCCTACAAAAGAAGGAAGACAACAAGCGACATCCCATCGGATACTACTCTGCCACCCTGAATGAGGCAGAGCGAAACTACGACATATACAATGTACGTGCTTGTGAGCGCGTGCGTGAGTTAAATGTGGGCAGAGGGTGGTTAGAAAGAGAGAGGAGGAGTTAGGAAGAAAAGCAGCCAGAAAAGATGGGGAAGAATAGTGAGAATTGTGAAGAGGGGAGTGCCGAAACCACGCGAGAACATTTGCATGAAGTCGGAGGGAGTCCACAAGACAGAGGGAAACGAAAAACTATAGTTTCCTTACGAAGGTCAAGAGGACAATCGTGAGAATTTAACAACCTAGAAGGGAACAATAGAGATTTAGTAAAGCAATCACGGAAGAGATGTGAAAGTCGATCTTGAGGGAGAGGAGAGTAAAGTGAAAAAAAGACAACAAATCGGGTGCCTTCACGTTAAGGCCTGACCTTGAAAGTCGTTTAGATCGCACGAGAGAAAGAAAGAATCAGACGAGGACAGAAGAGGGGGGGAATCGACAATGACATTTCAGACGCAATCATGACAACCTTTATACATTGAGTCAGTAGCTAAGGTAAATGCGCTTTGAAACCATCTAAGTCGAGATTTGTGAGAGACGAAATGTAAGATGGGGAAAAGTCAACGGAGGATCGTAAGTAGGAAGGGAGTTGGAGGGTGAAAACACAAGGCAGACACGAGGCAAGAAACATGAGTTACGGGTAAAATAGGGTGTCCGGTGAACAGAGTCACATGGCCAAATGACAGCGCCAAAGATATTGACGACGTGCACTACGAGTACAAGGGATGGTCAGAAAAGAGTAGGTAAATCAAAAATAAAACTGGGCGCGCCTGTGCCCGAGACAGAGAGCGCGAACTAGAATGATCCATCGAGGAAACGAGGCTTGAGGCATGACAACATGAAGTTGATTGACCGAGGGTGAAAATATGGTGAGGACGGAGGAAACGACGAAAGGAGAGTGGGTGGGAGACACATGGAACGCTTGAGGCCGTCGGTGTCGCAGTTCAGGATGAAGTTTACCACACATGGATAAGATGTGGGTATCCGACGAGGGTGGGAAAGACGGGTCGACGAGGCAAGGAACGACGAGATGGTGGATAGAGAAAGACATGAGACGAACGAGGCGAGACGGAGTGGATAAGGACAAGTGGGTGAGATGGTGGCGATTGTTACGTTTCGTTCTTGGACTGCCCAGCCCGGTTGTGAACTCTGACGTACTCGTGATGACTTGGTATGTCAGTAGTAATACGTCATGGACTTCGGATCTTGTTACCTCGTGTTCCGGCTGACTGATACTCTCTATTGTTGTACGTGATACATCTTATGCGCCCGTCTCCAAGTCCTATTGTTGTACGATACTGGTATTACGCTGTGGATGACTGATTCCTAGGATCCCTGTCCTAGGATTTACGCTACTTACGCTATTGGCTACATACGAGTTCGAGTGGAGCTAGAACTGGCTCCCTTACATGTATTTAAGCTCGTAGTATTATGGACCAGGATCCCCATCTTGGTCTTCTTCGAATACCACATCTTGACTCATCTACTGTGCTAAGAGTCTATCCGACTCTTAAGTGAACTAGCTCTGGCATATCCCTTTGACCAAGAAGGGATCCCTGTGACTTCCATCCCCAGTTCCTCTGCGAATGGTGGATACGCCGACCGTCTCTTACCCACCCGGTACCACGTGTCATCTCATCTTTGAATATCTCAACTCGCGCACCGCAAGGCCTTACAAGTGCTACTACATTGTCGATCACCCTAGTTGGAGATATATTCGTAAGGTCCCAGCAGTCCCCCTGAACGTACCACTTGACCTCCCCCTCTATACTTACCGCGACCACCTTGGAGCATATCAGCGTCACCCCGCGGTATTCCCCGACTCCCCCAACAACCACCGTTTCCGATCCGAAGGGAACCCACGTTATACAGATGCCTAAGTCAGGCCAATGTCCATGGTAGACGTTACAGCGATGGCTGAGATAGGGCGTGACTGGTGACGACTCAGCGGAAGTTGAAATGGATGGAAATGGCCGGTTTCGGGCTCAGAAGCCGAGCTACCATTACAACAACCTGGAACTTCTTGCCATCGTTAAAGCGCTCAGACATTGGAGACCACTATTGGCGGGATCACCGCACAAGATCAAGATCTACTCCAATCATATGAACCTCCAATACTGGAAACTCCCACTGTAACGTTACCACAGGAACGTTATGTGCGACGTGCACGCCACTAAGTCTTTCAAGCCGAGGTAACGGGACGTGAGTTAGCCGGTTAAGGCCAAGTTCGATGATGAATAAGCACTACACGGTCTCCTCAGACACGCGAGTGGTAATCGGGGGTTCTGGGGTTCAAGCGCAACGGCGAACCAAAGTCGTGCTCAAGCGAAACAGCGAGCCAAAGTCGTTCGTGGATTGACAACGATGTGGTATTACACAAGAAGTCAAGTCTACCGTACAAGCTAGGTAGCGTGCGACTTATATACTAGTACAGGATGTTTGTACGCAACAAACATATGGCGCAATACGTGGAGTCCTGAGTAAAAGCGGAACAAAGGCAGAACTATAGTAGGAAGTACAGTGATTGCGCGGGGTCATGTGGGAGTCAGCTGAGGCCAAAGCGCCGTGAACTTTGATATACAAGGAAGGGGGCGTGAGGGCGTATCGTGCAGCGAAGAGATCATGGAAAACGATTGGGCGCGTGATGAGTTATGGGCGTAACGAGATGGGGCACGGGAATAAGAAGTAAGGAACGAAGGCGTCCATGGGGAATAGAAGGGAAGATCGTAACATTACCCCCCTGTCAGGCCTGAAGTCGCCACGACTTCAGTCACTGCCGATGTAGTCGTACACGTCAGCGCTGGGGTCATTAGTCTCGTCGTCCCGGTCATCCACCGGGCATACATGTCGACGCAGGAACAAATACCTGCCTCGCTCTCCGCACCGCCTACACGCTTCGTACTGTGGGCACTCAATCTCGTCATGCCGCGCATCGAATCTCATGCACTTCCCGCACCAGCGAGGACGCTCCGAGGGTTCCTCAAACGCCGGAGTGGTGGGCGCGAGGCGATGGATAAGACAGTTAGCCGACTCATGAGCCCGGCTCGCGCACCATGTGCACACCCCAAGCGGTGGTCGATTCGGACACTCACTCATCTTGTGACCCCGCTTTTTGCACAGATAACACTTTCGTCGTTTCTGTGTGCGGCTGGGCCCGTCCATAAGGCGGGGCATCTCGACTGGCCCGCCAGGTCGTGGTACAAGAGGGAGCTCAGGGCGGAGATGTCGAGGGCGTACCAGGCGGGTGGTCAGCTCGACGAACTTGTCGGTTATCAATGGGATGGCGCCTGCATATTGCAGGCGTTTGGTGATGCCCTCCAGCGTGGTATCTAGGTGGAACTGATCCCGCGTAGCTTCTTGCTCGAGTCGTCGTAGGTCCGCCCGACGCGCGTCCAGGGCGATCTTGTCCCCGAGGCACTGTCACAACCTCGCAACCTCCGCCAATAGGCGGGGGTTTTTGAGTTCGCTCAGGACCTCATTGATGGTAACGGCGCGAGGATCTTGCGGACTAAAGACAGCGAGCTGATGAGGGGAGATAGCGGGGTGCATAGCCGTAGGACGGGGCGTAGACAAGTAGACTTCTTGACAGTAGCACGCTTTACCTCTCCCCAAGGTTCCAACGATCTCGCGATAGTCCCGACGATAGTAGATGTACTTCGCCAGGACTTTCGTGATGTCATCTTCCAAAGGGATCATGAGGGGAAAGAAGAATGGGGTGTCAGGGGCGTTAAGGAAGAATGGCAGTCCCGGGTCGTCGGATTCTTCGTCGTCCCCTTCATCGATCGGTTCCTCGTCATCATCAAGAGATGCGAGACGAGGATCGGGCCTGAGTCGACGCGGGGGTATAGCTGGTGTCAGAGAGTAGGGATGGGGGAGTTCCGAAGCTAGTTGCGACATAGGGACGACTGGTGTAAAACCCGGGGGAGCTTCGAGGAGGGGAGCTACTGCCGGTTCGAGTGGTGGCGGGGACGAAGGAGGGGGTGTGGGACTAGTCGGTGAAACGTTGAGGGCGATGGCTAGCACGGGAGTGGGGGGTCGAGACGGGACCACCGAGTATGGAGTTCGAGCTATGAAGGGGGTTGGAATCCCTTCGGACTGCGAAGGAACTGTAAGACGTTCGAGGATGATAGCAGATGGGGGCCGTGGGCGGTCATTGGCTGGGGCAGTGTTGGAAGTGGGAGTCGTCATGGTAGATGGGGATATGGAAATTGCTCCCCGTCCTCTTTATAGCTTTCTCCCTACTCCATTGGCCGTTGGGTTGCGGTGATAGAAGTTGGCGATTACATCTGGCGCATGTTTGACGTGGTCAGCTGGTTCCCAGGAGCTGTCACTCATGGGAAAGCCCTTCCACTTGACTAGGAATTGTAGTTTGCGCCCACGTCCGTGGAGTCGCGATCCCATGATCTGCTCCACTTCGAATTCTTCTTCTCCGTCCACGAGGTCAGGGGGAGGGCGTGGGAAGTTTTCCCCGTGTAGTTCCGTCTCCTTATATGGTGTGAGGAGGTTCGCGTGGAACACTGGGTGTATCCTCCATGTGACCGGTAGCTCCAACTCGTACGTCACTTCCGATAAGGCCTTCTTGATTCGGAACAGGCCATGACGTTTAGGGGCTAGTTTTGCGGTGGGGTAGAACGTTCTCAGGTTCGTTCCTTCTAGCCAGACCTGGGCCCCTTCGGCGTAAGGGATGAAGCGGGTTCTTCCCTTCTTGGCCATGAGGTCTTGCGCATGCTTAATGCAATCTTGCGCGTGCTGCCGCCGTACAACCATTTCCTCCAGTCGTTGGTCTACTGACGGTGTTTGCGTAGGTTTCGAGACCCATGTTGTTCGTGGTTCCCACCCCATGATGAGCGAGAATGGGGAGTGCTTTGTGGTTGCGTTTGGCCAGGAATTGTGCGCGAATTGTGCCACCGGGAGTGCTTCCGCCCAATTGTCCTGCTGAACGTTGCTCCAATGACGTAGATACTGTTCCAGCCATTGATTGGTGCGTTCCGACTGGCCATCCGTTTGGGGGTGATATGCGGAGGAAATGTTCTGCCGTATTCCCAGCGTGCTACACAATCCTTTCATGAATGCGGACGTGAATCGTGGGTCTCTGTCGGTGATGAGCTTGCGAGGTATTCCATAGTGTGGGTATACGTGTTGAAGGTATAGTCGTGCTACTCCTTCAGCTGTGATGGTTTCATGGCATGGTATGAAGATCGCAGCTTTCAAACAGTCATGGTCGGTGATCGTAAGGATGGAATCAAATCCTTGGGACGGAGGTAGCTTGGTGATGAAGTCCATAGAAACGACTTCGAATGGTTCTGCTTCCGGATCAGTGGATATGGGGAATAAGTGGGGTTTTTGTCGGTGGGGGTTAATTTTGTTGGCCTGACATATGGCACATCCTTTGACATACTCTTCGACGTCTTCTCGTATAGTGGGCCACCAGTAGTCGCGTCGTACTAGTTCGCATGTGTTGGCAATTCCAGGGTGGCCCATGCTTGGAGAGTCGTGAAAGAGAGTGATTACCCCCCGCTTAAGATCGTTGTCCCCGACAACGACTAATGCGTCATCTTTCCACCACAGCCCATCGTGCTGCTTGAGGTTATGGTGTTCGGCCCATCGTGCCGCTTCCTCCTTACCAGCGTTCTGAGCCACCTGGGACCAAATGTCCATATCACATAATGACATTTGGGTGGCTCGAATGAACCTTTCCGCTGGTAGGACGATGACGTCAGTGTTGTCCCCTTCGCCGGACTCGTAGTCCGACCGCCTGGACAGTGTTACGTTTCGTCTCGGACTGCCCGGACCGGTTGTGGACTCTGACGTGCTTGTGATGACTCGACACATTAGTAGTAATACGTCATGGACTTCGGATCTTACCGCCTCGTGTTGTGCTGACTGACGACTCCTATTGTTGTACGTGATCGTGATTAGGCTTGCTGACTGATACTCTATTGTTGTACGTGTTTCGGATTACGATGACGACTGCGCATTCTATTATTAGGATACGCTACTTACGCTACTGGCTACTTACAAGTTCGAGCGGAGCTGGAACTAGCTCCCTTACGTGTATTTAAACTCGTAGTACTACAGACCAGGATCCCCATCTTGGTCTTCTTCGATTACCACTCTTCACTCGTCTTCTGTGCTAGGAACTCGCAGCGTCCCTAAGTGAGCTAGCTCCGGCATATCCCTCAGTGACCAAGAAGGGATCCCCGTGACTTCATCTCCATCTTCCCTCGTGAATGGTAGATCAGCCGACCGTGACTTACCCGCCCGGTACTACGTGTCATCTCGTCTTCGAATACCTCAACTCGCGCACCGCCCGCCCAACTCATTGCTACTACATCGTCGACAACCTCCAGTGGGAGTATATCCGCAAAGTCCCAAGTCCACCACCCAACGTTCCTATAGCAGAAACGTTGTACACCTACAGGGACTCTACAGGCACGTATTGGCCACATCCCGCAGTCTTTCCCGAGCACTCGGACAACCACAGATTCCATCCCCAAGGGAACCCACGTCACAACAGCGTCTAAGTCAGACGAACGTCCGTTGTTACGGTCCGAGCCTCATGGACTCGCATTACGGTACGAGGATTGAAGTGGACACTTACTATACGGTTATGACTACGATAGTAAGCGAGTATTAGTCATGGACCATTCGCATCAGTCAGCACGAGTCGTACTAACACGTGATAGTTAGCATGACTCATTACTAGGATAGCTGTAGTAGGGTTCGAGCTACTTATGCTACAGGACAGTACTTAGAGAGGAGCTTCAAAGCTACCTCTGAAACATGTATAAATAGTGGCTTGCGAAGACCAAGAAGAGCATCTTGGTCTTCTTCTCAATACCACTCTATCCCTCATCTTCTAGGAGGCTCTAAACGCCTTTTCCCATTTCCAAGGGACGCCTGTGTTACAGTCTTGACCTTCGAGTCTAAGACTCTGGCCCTTTCGGCTCATCAAGTCGGAGTTGCCTTAGTGCTGTTGGGACGTGTACTGTGGATCGCCTTAGTCGTATTCTACGGGATTACCGAGACGTTGCGCACGTCAGGTCGACCAGCTAAGTCGTGAACGCCTTCATCCGAGTTCAAGTCGAACTAAACGCCGTGGTAGCGTTACATTAAGACCAAGATCACCAACCGTGGCGTTCACAACAAGAGACCAGTGGAGAAACTTTCGACCCTATAACCTTGAAACCAGGGGAGAACGATCAGTACCGCGACGATTCCTAGGCGCAGCTAGGTGGAGAGAATACAGAGGAGACACTGGATATTTCGTAGACTTCCCAGGAGAAGCAATCAGATACCGTCCAGTTGAGTTCAACTACTCCAACTTCTGCTGGACAGAGATTACGTGGAACCCCATAGACAACCGGTGGGACGTTGTCAGACCAGCAGGAAGACACTACCGCTGCGATATCGATTCTAGAGAACTTCACGGAGACGATTGGGGGTCACTAGACGGCGATAGTAGCAGCAGCGAAGAAGAGGAAGTACCCAGGGAACGCGCACCCTCTGAATCAAGCCACGAAGAACCAGCAGAAGAACACACGGCCACAGAAAGCGAAATACGACCAGGAACAGGAGACGACTCAAGTCTGTTGGCACACATAGCTGAGTCACTACACATTACAGTACCAGAAGAAATTCACGTCCGAAGCCCTATGGCTACAGTAACCGAAACACAAGCGATGGAAGAAGTACAACGCATCAGGGAAGAAGCCGAATCCATCCTCAACCCCATCAACCCCAACACCGGACACCGAATGACGGCTGACGACGCAGCCCTCTTTAGAGCAATAGGACCAGACCATCCGGACCCACCGGAAGGGCCACCACCACCACCAGGAGGACTCCCAGGCGGATTCCCAAGCCAAGGCCCGACCGGAGGAGGATTCCCAGGAGGAGGTCGACCACCAAATGGAGGAGGACCTCCAGCAGGAGGACCTCCAGGAGGAGGACACCCAGGAGGAGGACACCCAGGAGGAGGACACGGATCGGATAGGCTATCAGGTGAACCCCCGACCGTGTTTGATGGAGACCGTACTAAATATGAAGCATTCCTCACGCAATGGCACGTCTACTGGGGAATGAACCTCGATGCCCCCATCATGCAAAACGAGTACCGACGGTCCCTTCTCTTCCTAGGATATGTTAAGGGAGTCAACGTCAGCGAATGGACGCTATCCATTCTTGAGTGGCTCAATCGGGAAGTACGACGAGGGGTCAACCAGTACTCCCAGACCCTATGGAATCATGTAGCGGTGGAATTCGCAAAAAGGTTCTCAAACATCCTTGAAGAAGAACAAGCGCAAGCCGAACTACAAAAAGGGGTAAAAATGACAGGAGAGGACATCGACGCGTACGTGGTCAGATTCGAGCAGCTGGCAAGAAAGGCTCATTACAACCTAAACGATCGGCAAACTATCGATCGGTTCACCGCGGGACTACCACGAGCCCTATTCATGAAAGTCTACGAACTAGACGAACCACATACGTTTGAAGACTGGAAGAGATGTGCACTGCGGAGGCAAAAACAATACATACATATGAAGGCACGACTCGACAATTTCAAAACCAAGACGCCCCCTTCATCAGCCCAACCACGATGGAGGCCGCAACCTCCCAATTGGGGACCTCCACGAGGACCACCCCCACCCAGATACGACCCAAATGCGATGGATACGTCCGCCGACCGAACGCGCGCACGAGTAGCGGAGGTTGGCGATCCGAATCGCCCCTTCATCCCAAGACCGCAAAGAGGAGGATATGGAAGAGGAGGAGGACCACCGCCTCGAGATATGAGGACAGTCGTTTGCTACAATTGCAATCAGACGGGACACTTCTCACGAAATTGCCAACAGCCGCGCCGTCGAGCCACCACTAGTCGAATGGCAGATACCGACTACTACTCACAAGAAGAACCGCCTGTGCAGACCAGAGTCGCAAGTTCGGCGCCACCCCAGCAAAGGGCCAAGGATTGGCTGGCAGGAGTAGCAGGAGAATCGGACGATGTAAAAGACCTCATCCTCCAAGAAATGTGGGGAAAAGAGGGTTTTCAGAGCGCCTGAACCCATCGGCCTGGGTGAGGGCAGTCAATTGTAATTCTGTAATCATGACTCGCTATCGGTCTCTTAGAATTCCAGTCTCGATTCGCACGAATTACGCAATGGCCGACATCAGAACATTAGTAGACTCCGGGGCAACAGACAACTTCATACGCCCCTCGTTCGCAAAAAGAATGGGTCTTGGACTCCAGATATTGGACCACCCCAGAAAGATATGGAACATCGACAATACAGAAAACAAAGCGGGCAGTATCACCCACTTCGTCGATTTAGATGTACAGACTAATCAACGACGACAAAAGATGCGTTTCCTAGTCACCGACCTCGGAAATGAAGACCTGGTACTCGGATACCCTTGGCTGGCAACATACGAACCAACAATCAACTGGAGATACGCCACCATACACGAAAAAATGCTTCCAGTCGTTATTCGATCAATTAACCCGAACAAAGAAGACCACGTAATAGGACGCACAATGACAGAAGAAGAAAAAGAAAGCGCGATGGCAGAGCTGGAAGAGGAAACCCACCTACGCACCACGGCCACGGAACTAGCCATCGAAGCTAAGCAGTTCCACGATAAAGTAGAACTTCCCTCAGCTTACCAACAGTTCACGAAGATTTCAGCGAAGAAGCATCCAATCGATTCCCCCCTTCCAGACCATGGGATCACGCCATCGAATTTAAAGAAGGGACCCCACTGGCGATTGACTGCAAAGTCTACCCCATGACACAGGAGGAAGACGGCAAACTCAAAGAGTTCCTGGACGAACAACTGAAGAAGGGGTATATTCGCCCATCGAAGTCCCCTTACGCCTCCTCCTTCTTCTTCATCAAAAAGAAAGATGGGAAACTACGACCGGTGCAAGACTACAGGAAGATCAATGCCGTCACGATTCGCAACCAGTACCCACTGCCTCTCATATCGGACCTCATCACGGATCTCAGCCAGGCGCATACCTACACAAAACTTGACGTTCGATGGGGGTACAACAACGTCCGCATAAAAGAGGGAGACGAACACAAGCCGCCTTCAAAACACGGTATGGACTCTTCGAACCCACGGTTATGTACTTCGGACTCACCAACTCACCGGCCACATTCCAAACAATGATGAATACGATCTACCGAGACACCATCGCAAAACACGAGGCTAAAGGGACCATCATACACGTCTACATGGACGACATCGGTATAGCAACCAGAAATCCGGCAGGACAAA
>JAKELG010000265.1:0-51174 GCA_021527035.1 Lactarius vividus | reverse complement strand
CAACCCGTGCCCAGAGCAGTCTACTGTGACCAGATAGACCCAATGAAGGCAAGCACACTGTATGCCGGCTTTACGGACACTACAAATGTACCACGACTGCACAGATTCTGCTTACGAAGGTCCACAGGCAGAGAATGAGGTGGATAACACTAGGGACTGGTGGACGTCTACCACCTAGAAGGGAAGCACACGACTGGTGAGCGAAGATGACTCAGGAGTGTGGAAAGAACTTGTCCTAATGTAGCGGTATGACTATCAGCTACGCCAAGTCAAGTGGAGTTGAAGGGAACTGTCAAGGGCGAAGACTCAACGTCGGCGCGGAGATAAATCACGCGCTAAAACCTACAGGCAGCGTGGAGCGTATGTCAGCGTAAGACCTTTATTCAAGGTCTAAGACAAGGTGTCACACGACGGCAGGCTGAGTGGAGAACCAAGAGGACAAGTTAGATAGGCAGAGGTAAGGAAATACAGAGGAATGCGCACCTGAGTGGAGAACCAAGAGGACAAGTTGGTTCCACTCAGGTCGCTACAGGCAAGCTTAAGTATCTACTGCGGCTGAGATTAAGTCGGAGCTTGAACACTGTTACTAAGTGTAAAGTAAGTAGCTATGACTAAAGAGCTGACGCGTCGTGTCTATTAATAGCCTTATCTTTAGTGCTGACTGATGCACTGTCATCAAGGCTGACTACGTATGACGTGTCGCTGAGTAAAACTTAATACAGCGCGTAATACATGCCTACTAAGCGTATTCTAGAGCGTACTAGAAGGTTCTATCCTTATCTACCAATCGGAAGTGTCTGTCCATATATAGAATGTGACCATAAAGGGATATCCCGTATATGGGAGTACTTTCCCATGGTCACGTGATCAAAAGTGCACGATATTTCACGTGACTAACTAGGGAACGTGATGGCAGGTCACGTGATCTACAAAAGGCGAAATGAACGCGTCCGTGACAGTTTGCAGCCTCAGCGAGGCTCATATACTCAGCTTCTGTGGTGGACTGTGCTACCGTCTTTTGCTTTCTGGTACACCAAGAGATGGCACCATTTGCAAGTAGATAGACGTAGCCTGTAGTGGAGTGGCGATCTTCCTGGTCACCCCAGGAAGAGTCGCAATAGCCATGAAGGCCTTCTCCACCATTCCCTCCAGAGTAGCGCAACGCGTAGTCCTTTGTAGTATTAAGGTATGCTAACACGTATTTTGCTAAGCGGAAATGCTGCTGAGAGGGATTGGAAGCAAATTGGCTGAGGCGCGCAACAGCGAAGGAGATATCAGGTCTGCTTCCAATCTGCGCATATAGCAGGGACCCGATTATCTGTTGATACTTCTTAATATCAGAAGTAGAGGCTTGATCTTCGTATTTGATCAAGTGAGCCTCCGCGCCAGAGGGAAGAGGGGTGTATACTGGGTTGGAATCCCTCATTCCAAACCGTTCAACTACGTCTGAGATGTAATCTGACTGGTTGATCATCATAGTGCGGTTAGCACGATCTCTGGTGATGTTAACACCGAGATATGACTGAATCTCTCCCAGATCGGTCATCTCATATCGGCTTGATAGAGACGCCTTCAGATCATTGATCTTATCGAGCGAGTTGCCCAGTATAGTGATATCATCTACATATAAGATGACGAAAAGTGCATCACCCCCCTCTTGGAGATGATACACATATACTCCTGCATCAGAGTACGTCCGCGTAAAGCCGAGTTCACTAAGAACTCCATGGAACTGTAGATTCCATGCGCGGGAAGCCTGCTTCAGACCATAAAGGGCTTTCTGAAGCCGGCACACCAAGTGTTCTTGACCAGCAGTGACGAAACCTACGGGTTGCTCCATGTAGATTTCTTCGTCCAGTTCTCCATGAAGGAAAGCCGATTTGACGTCCATCTGGTGGATCTCCCAATCCTCCAGAGTGGCTAACGCCAATAGTAGTCTTAAGGACTCAAATCGGGCGACTGGACTGAAGGTTTCGTCAAAGTCCACCCCCTCTAGTTGGGTGAACCCTTTTGCCACTAGCCTAGCACGAAAGCGTCCATCCGCTTTCTTCTTAAAGACCCACTTGCACTTCACCACCTTCCTTCCAGCAGGAAGGGGTTCCAGCCGCCAGACCTGTAGCTTGTCCAAGGCGTCCAGTTCATACTGGCATGCCTCTTGCCACTGGTCGGCGTATTCAGACTCCATGGCCTGCCTGAAGGTCTGAGGATCCCTATAGCCAGGGGCCTCTGCCGCATTCAGCAGGTCCATCATGGTAAGCCTACTGCTCCCTTGCATAAACTCGTCATTATCCTCATTGTAGTAGCGAGGATTCTGACGCCGCGTCCTTGTGCTCCGCCTGGGGCGAGGAGGCGAAGACACCTGCTCAGTCCTGGGACTCCTAGGAGTCTCAGCAGGAGGACTGATATCCCTATTGAAGTTAGGGGCAGGTATCGGCTGGGTCACCATAGGTGGCCAGTTACGCCTAGAGCGCGAAGGACGAGGAGGGGTAGTCGTAGGGGGCGCAGAGGGTGGGGTCTGATATATAGTCTGATCTCCTGGAGCAGGGTGGGTGCTGGGTGGGGTGCTAGGCTGTTGTTCCTGCGGAGGGGCTTCCTCCGGCACCTGCGTAGTAGGCGGGGCCATAGTAACTGGCGGCGCCTGAGGTGCTGTGGCAACAGCTGGTAGAGGCTGATCAAGCACTCTTATATAAATGGTACCGCCGGTGGAGTCAATTACCTCCTGCTCCGGCACTGGTGTGGTATACTGGTGAGGGATCAGGTCACCGCGGGACGGAAAAACGCTCTCGTCAAACGTAACATCTCGAGAAGAGACGAAGCGTCGGCTATGTCTGTCCCATAGTTTGTAGCCCTTAGAAAGAGCTTCATAGCCCACAAACACGGCCTCCTTTGCTTTAGGATCTAATTTTTGCCGGTTGTGTTCTGGTACGTGATAGTAGGCTTTGCAGCCGAATACTCTAAAGTAGGAGACGTCTGGAACCGTACCGTTCCAGAGCTCCAGCAGAGTCTTCCACTTATTAGAACGAGTGGGAGTGCGATTGTAGATATGCACAGCAGTCTCAACTGCTTGTTCCCAAAAGCCAAGGCTAAGGCCCGCATGATGAAGCATGCTGGTGCCTTTTTCCATAACCGTTCGGTTAAAACGCTCGGCTCTCCCATTCTGTTGTGGAGAATATGGCATGGTGAGACGATGCTCAATGCCCGCTTCCAGAAGTATGTGCTTCAGATCGTGATTGACATACTCGCCACCTCGATCAGAATGTAAGGATTTGATGGGCTTGTTGAGTTGTTTTTCAGCCCACGCCTTATAGTGTAGGAAGGCGTCCTTAAACTGATCTTTTGACTTCATAAAGATGACAACTGCTGCTTTTGAGAAGTCATCTATGAAGGTGGCGAAGTATTTGTTCCCCTGAATAGAATTACTCTGAAGGGGTCCAACAAGGTCACTATGGACGATCTCGAGGTGATCCTCGGCACGCTTCATGGAAGCAGGGAAAGGAAGGCGGGTGGATTTGCCAAGTTCACAGCCATGGCAAGGTCCCGTCTCCTCTGGTTCATTGTTTATGACAAGGCCTTTTACAGCCTCGGGAGCATGCGTCTTCAGCGCTTCTTTGGACATGTGTCCCATGCGCTTATGCCAAACATCAAGGCTAGCAGATGCAGGTGCTTTGACAGTATTTAGTTTATGACTGTCAAGCCAATATAAATTGGCAGCCTTGTGTCCTTCCGCTATGGTTTCCCCCTTTGTAGCGAATTGCGAAGGAGGTAGAGTCAAATGAAACTAAGGCGCCCTTATCTGTCAGGGCACTAGTGGAGAGGATGCGCGAATGCGTGTTTGGGAGATGCAACACGTTGGAGATTTTGAGGTCGTAGCCTCTGTTGGTTCGGATTGTTATGGTACCCGTTCCAACACTCTTTAGCAGAGAGCTGTCTCCTAGCAGAACTTCGATACCTTCGTGAGGTGTATAGGTATCGTAGTCTTCAATGTATGGCGTGAAATGTGTTGAGGCTCCACTGTCCATCATCCATCTTGACTCTATATGCGCGGTTTTGTCACGCATCATGTAAAGGGAAACCTGAGGTGCCTCATGCACCTCCTCTATTTTGCCAGAGCCATTAACTATAGTAAATAGTCGGCTCTTTGGTATAGGTATCGTAGAATTTAATCTATCTGCCGGAATAGCCTCCGGCGCGGCGACAATGAGGTTTTGGGCAGCTTTCCTCAGCTGCCCAGCCTTCCCCTTCTTTGCGTTCTCCTGGTCCCTTTTTAATTTAAAGCAGTCCGGCTTTTTATGGCCGGGCTTGTGACAGTAATGGCAGATAATATCCGCCGAAGCGGAACTGCCTGAATTGGGCGATGGTTGCGCCTTTGGGGGGCGCGAACCAGAGGCCCGGTTGATGGGGGCCACCTTGTTAAGGGTGGCGGAGGGACCGGAGAGGCGTGATTCCTCATTGATGAACCTATTGATCAGGTCCTGAGGAAGTAGATTGGCAGGGGGTCCTGCAGCCAGTATGGTGCCGGCGATAGTGGAATAAGATGGGGGGAGGGCGTCTAGCAGAATGAACGACATCTGCATATCGGAGACGGCCATCCCGTTTTCTTGAAGGGTGTTTTTGAGGTCCAACATCTTTTGTAGCTGAGGGAGGAAGGGACGTCCTTCCTCCAGCTTGGTGTTGACCAGTCCCACCCATAGATTAAAAGTGGCCATAGAGCCAACGGCACCATATAAGGCTTCTAGCTGCACGAATTTGTCATGGACGCTGGGGAAGAGGACTTGGGATGTTATCCCTGATAGTACCTCTGTTGTGACAGATAGATATAAGAGGCCGATGATGACCTCCTCTTGTTTTTGCCACAAGGCCAGCATGGCCAAACCTGCGTCCGTCGGTCCGGTGGGACCAGCAGCACCTGCTGGTAGGGCAGGGTGCTGGGGAATGGCACCGGGGTTATCGTGCGTGAGATGCCTTGAGCAACCATTCATGAGCATGAGAGATGTGAATGTCTGGGCCCAGGTTTGCCAATTAGTACCGTCCAACTTGGCGAGTTGGACAGAGGGGGGAAAGACGAGAGTAAATTGAGCCATTTGAGATGTTGATGTGTAAAAATCTGGTTCCGAGGAGCAGTCAGAACCAGTCCAGATCTTGATAGGAAAAGTAGCGGTCCAGCCATAGAAGCGCTATACTCCGTAACACTCAAGGTGTCACGCCCCAGGTGTGCGACTTTGGAGTACCAACTTGTAAAAAGTACTAGGTAATGTAAACTAAACCCCTTCTTAGGACTAGCCTGTTACCACGTGGATCTTGCAAGAAGAGCAAGCAGTCTTAGTGATAGCTTTAATCAGGGTCAAGCAGAGTCACGTCTGGGGTACTTCCCGGCGAAGGGTTTTCCGGAGAACGTGTCCTAACCTTTAGGCAGTCCTCAGGGGCTACTCAGGTTCACTGGTAGCCCTAAGAGGGGCAGTGCCCTAGAGAGGAGCCAACAGCGAGTTCCAAGAGGAAAGATGAGGATCAACTCCAACATCATTTCCAATTGCCGTCTGTGGAGTCTCTAGACCAGACCAATAAGGGTCTTAGCACTGATGTATAGTACTTTTACTTATAGTAGCGACCCCTAGTTGTGTCAGAGGGAAGGACTTCTGGGTTTGACTATTAACCAGGCCTTCACACCCCTTAAAGAGACCCAGGTATTAACCGAGTATCTCCCAACCATTAAGGTGGCCTATAGCCGCAAGGGTCTTCCCCTATTGGCCTAATAAATCCGGACGAAAACCGGGAGGTAGAAAATAAGTAGTGAGGAAGTGCGCACAGGGGAACTTAAGGTCGCGTCTGCTGACTTAACAGCTCCCTGGCGCCTTTCGCGAGAACCTTCATAAGAAGGCTAGCCAATATTGGCACGACATTTAAATAATGCTGGTGGACAAGAAAGGAATGTGCCGAAAGAAAGAGGATAGAGGATGCTCACTGAGTGGGAGAGATAGTATGAAAGAGGCGAGTGTAGAGAGAGCAAATGGCACGAGGTAGATCTGGAACACGGCTGTTAGTATGAGCGTTCAGGGCCCATAACCTGTTGAGCTGGCAGCACTAACAGCGAGTAAAGGCAAGAGCAAGGCTAAGACAAACAAGTAAACTTCAGAGGTTGAAGAAACTCTATAGCAGCGCTACACACCTAAGACAAACAAGTAACTATACTAGTGTCAGCGTAAGGTAGAGAGGCTTAGTAGTAAAGGGAACTTACACTTCAGAGGTTGAAGAAACTCTGAAGTGTGAGGGCGAAAACAGCAGACCTTATATACAGGACGCTTAGCTAATAATGGTCTGTGCGCACTGGTGACTCAAACAAAATACACCTGGTCTGTGCGCCAGAGGGAGAAATGCCATTGGAGGGCAGAGAACAATAAAACCGCCTAATGCGGATGTGATCGGTATCTTAACAATAAGAACAAGGAGAACCTAATAAGGAACTACAAAATAAAGATAAACAATAACCGGTCCGTACAAGTCCGGAAGTCCATAATCTAACCATAAGGGTCAGATACCGTAAAAGGAAGGGAATGACACAATCATATCCCACGAGACATCACACTTCAATTTGGTGACGTCTCAACAATCACCATGTTTCTTACTATAGTAGTACCTTTGTTCTGTTTTTGCTCAGAACCCACATATCGCGCCATATGTTTGTTTTGTACAAACATCCTGTACTAGTATATAAGTCACACGCTACCTAGCTTGTACGGTAGACTTGACTTCTTGTGTAATACCACATTGTTGTCAATCCACGAACAACTTTATGCTCGCTATTTCACTTGAGCACAACTTTGGTTCACCTTTGCACTTGAACCCCTGAACTTCCTGACTATCACCTACATGTCTGAGGAGACCATGTGGTGCTTGTTCATCATTGCACTTAGTCTTAACCGACTACCTCGCACCCCGTTACCTCGGCCTGAGTGACTTAGTGATGTGCACGTCGCACATAACATTCCTGTGGTAACATTACATTAAGTCAAGTCTCTCGCAACCCTGGTGACTAGTAGGAGTCACACGAAATTCCAGCCACAGTACATCGATCGGTACATAACTGATGAACTCTCCAGCCACAAAAAGGGCGCAGTAATCTGGGAGGAAATCCATAACCAAGAGGGGTACTTCATCTTTGATGCCAAAAACCAGGAATACCACCAAGTCCATTACTTTGATGACCTTCGTATCTGGGCTTACATTGACTATGACCCAAAACAAGGACGGTGGTACGCCTACAAAGCTGTCCCTCCACAATTCGGCACAGGACCCCTTGGGTCAACCAACATCACAGGAATTAATGTCGACCCAGACGAATCAACCACCCTCACTCCCGTACAGCCAGAGATGGCCACCAACACTCAGGTTGCCACCAGCCTTACTACCACAGGAGCCTCTGGCTCAGGCAGTGGAGGACCACATGCTACAGGAGGTCGATTGGCTGCTCAGACGGGCGGAGTGACTCATAGCTCTAGCACCCAGCCGACGACGGGGATGAGCAGTGGCCCAACTGCTGGACCTGGTGGAGGCATACATGGTAGCGATGGAGGCCCACCGGGCAGTGGTGCCCCTGGTGGCAGTGGAGGCAGTCCGGGTGGTGGAGCCCCTGGTGGTGGCACCCCAGGAGGAGGTGTGCTCCCCATGGGCCCAGCTGGGGCAATACCAGCACCGGGAGAGGGCAAACTTGGGGGCAACCCACCACCCGTCTTTGATGGAAATCGAGAGGAGAGTTGAAACTTTCTTCGATCCTTTTGAATTTATCAAGGAATGAACCCAACTGTGGACCAGCTTACAGTACCCTACTCGCAAGCCATGACCTTCCTCTCATACATGAGGGGGCATCTGGTAGACGATTGGGTAGATGAGCAGACCACGTGGCTGGACACCCAGATAGCAGGAGGGGTACTGCATAACGAAGAAAACCTATGGAACACAGTCCTTGATCGGTTCACGAACACCTACACCGACACCACTGAATGAACCAGAGTGCGCCAAGACATCGATAGGCTAAAGATGATTGGTGAAGACATCAACACGTATATCGCGAAATTCCAAAACCTTGCAGCAGAAGCTGGCTATAATCCAGACGAAGCCAATGTCATCGAAAAGTTCCAAGCAGGACTCCCCGACAACCTCATAATCAATGCAATACACTTCCAACACCCTGTTACATGGGATCAGTGGAAAGCAGCGGTGTGACTCCAGCAAGCCAAATACCTTATGCTGAAGCCCCGCCTCATGCACAACTGACAAAATGAGAAACGGGGGGTCACACCTGAGACCAGTGGGTCCAAACCCTTAACAAGGCATGTGACCCAAACGCCATTGATATTAGCCGCACTAGAGCCCATGCAACCCTCACAGACACTGAGAAGCAAAGGATGGTCATGGAGGGGAGATGTTTCCGATGTGGAGAAAAGGGTCATGTGTCACATAATTGCCCACAAAAAGGCACTCGCGCTGCTCAGACCACAAGCGACGGAGGAGCGCCTCCTCCCATCCCCACTACCTCCACAGTATCACCTCCCCCCCTCGTTACTCGAGTTGCCATATCAGCAAACCACATACTGTCGAATGATGAGGTAGCTGACACTCAGATCGCAGCGCTGGCCGCTCAACCAAAAGAGGTGCGGGACCTCTTGGTGGAGAAGCTTTTTGGAGGAAAGGATTTTCCAAATGCCTGAACCCATCAGCCTGGGCAAAGGTGTTACACGTGTATTATAGCAGATATTGATCTATGCGAATCCCAGTTCTCTTCAAATCTGCAAACACAACAGCCAAATGACAGGTCCTATTGGACTCTGGAGCAACCGACAACTTTATTTGTGCAGAATTGCTCAAACAAATGCATCTCGGAACCCAACCTGTCTCTGTTCCCATCACTATATGGAACGTTGACAGAACTTACAACCAAGACAGCGTGATAACCCAGTACACTGATTTGGCGGTGTGGACTGGTGAGCACATGAAGACACTTCATTTCCTGGTAACCAATCTAGGAAAGGACGAAGTGATCCTGGGCTACCCCTGGTTCTCGGCCTTCAAGCCTGAGATAGAGTGGAGAAACGCCACACTGAACGAAAACTTCCAACCAGTCGTAATCTCCAGCCTGAACCTCCAGAGCGACGCCATGCCCATAGAAGCTGCCATCAGAGCCCTACAGGCATATGAGCTCGACGAGGAGGCGTGGGAGCAGGTTGTAAACAAAGAATCGGAGCCAAGCATTACCTTCCTACGAAAAACGACCACCGCATCAGAACTCACTCAGCAGGAAGCGGCTAAGAAACAGATCCAAACATTCGAGGAAATGGTTCCTCCAGAATATTGGTCACACCAAAAGGTGTTCAGTGAAGAGGCATCACATTGATTTCCCCCATCCCGTATATGGGACCACGCCATTGAATTACTCCCTGACGCGCCTACCACCCTTGACTGTAAAGTGTACCCCCTAACTGCAAACGAAGGAGAGGCACTTACAGCCTTCCTGAACGAACAACTTGAGAAGGGATACATTCATCCTTTGAAGTTCACCTACGCATCGCCCTTCTTCTTCATCAAAAGAAAGATGGGAAACTACGCCCAGTACAAGATTACCGACGCCTCAACAAACTCACTGTAAAAAAACCACTATCCCCTTCCCCTGATCCCCAAACTCGTCAATCGCATCCAAACCACACGGTTGTACTCAAAGTTAGACATTCGATGGGGATACAACAATGTTCGCATTAAAGAGGGAGATGAGTGGAAAGTGGCATTTAAAACCAACCAAGGACTATTTGAACCACATGTCATGTTCTTCAGCCTCACCAATTCCCCTTCCACCTTCCAAACAATGATGGACACCATATTCCATGACCTCATTCTGACAAATGAGGTTGTTGTCTATATGGACGATATCCTTGTCACCACCACCGACGACAAGGATCACCACCAAGGAGTTCTCCATGAAGTACTACAACTTTGTGAGGAGCACGACCTTTATGTGAAGCCGGAGAAATGCAAGTTTGAGGTCTACAAAACCGAGTATCTGGGTCTTATTATTGGCCATGGACAACTGCGGATGGACCCTGTCAAAGTTTGAGGAATCTGGGAATGGCAACCCCCGAAAAGCCTCAAGGAGGCTCATGCGTTCCTAGGGTTCTGCAACTTTTACTGAAGATTTATACGAGGGTTCTCCCAACTTGCTCGACCCCTTCACGACCTCACAAAGAAGGATGTCCAATGGCACTGGGGTGACACACAGCAAAACACCTTCAAAGACATTAAGAAGCACATATGTGAAGAACCCGTACTCTTATTCCCAGACCTTGCAAAGCCATTCAAACTGGAGGTTGATGCATTGAACATCACAGTAGGGGCGGTGCTGAATCAACTAGGTCCCAACCAAAAGTTCCACCCCATAGCATTCCACTCTGAGTCATTCACTGGAGACAGAACAAAACTACGACATCTATAACTGGGAACTGTTAGCCATGGTTAAAGCGCTACGAGCGTGGAGAACATACCTCGTAGGGTCCCCCCATAAAATTATTATTCACACCGACCACACCAATCTCCAATATTGGAAGGAACCCCAGAAGATCAACCAGAGAATTGCGCGAGAGTTCCTGGAGCTGTCAGAATACGATTTCATTCTGAGACATGTAGCAGGAACGAAGAACATGCGTGCAGACACCCTGTCCAGGCGGTCAGATTATGAGTCTGGCGAAGGGGACAACACCGATGTCATTGTCCTACCAGCTGAACGGTTTATCCAAGCCACCCAAATGTCAATATGTGATATGGATATTTGGTCTTGAGTGGCTTAGAACGCTGGTAAGGAAGAAGCGGCATGATGGGCTGAACACCACAACCTCAAACAGCATGACGGGCTGTGGTGGAAAGATTATGCATTGGTCGTTGTTGGGGACAACAATCTTAAGTGGGGGGTAATCGCCTTCTTTCATGACTCTCCAAGCATGGGCCACCCCGGAATTGCCAATACACACGAACTAGTATGACGTGACTATTGGTGGCCCACCATACGAGAAGACGTTGAAGAGTATGTTAAAGGATGCGCCGTATGTCAGGCCAACAAAATTAACCCTCACTGACAAAAACCCCACCTATTCCCCATATCTACCAACCCTGAAGCAGAACCATTTGAAGTTGTTGCCATGGACTTTATCACGAAACTACCCCCATCCCAAGGTTTCGACTCCATCCTCACGATCACAGATCATGACTGCTCAAAAGCCACAATCTTTATACCCTGTCATGAAGCCATCACCGCCGAGGGGGTAGCACAGCTATACCTCCAGCACATTTACCCACACTACGGGATACCCCACAAGCTCATCACAGATAGGGACCCACGATTCACATCTGCATTCATGAGGGGGCTGTGCAGTATACTCAGAATACAACAAAACATCTCCTCTGCATATCACCCACAAACGGATGGCCAATCGGAATGTACTAACCAATGGCTGGAACAATACTTGCGCCATTGGAGCAATGTGCAACAGGACAACTGGGCAGAAGCGCTCCCAGTGGCACAGTTTGCGCACAACTCCTGGCTGAACGCTACAACGAAACACTCCCTGTTCTCACTCATTATGGGATGGGAGCCACAAACCACTTGGGTTTCAAAACCCACCCCAGTACCGTCAGTTGACCAGTGTTTAGACGAAATGACCACGAGGCGGCAACACATGCAAGATTGCATCAAACACGCACAAAACCTTATGGCAAAGAAGGGAAGAAGCCACTTTATTCCCTACGCTGAAGGAGCCCAGGTCTGGCTGGAAGGGACAAACTTGAGAACCTTCTACCCCACTGCGAAGCTGGCCCCCAAACATCATGGTCCCTTCCGAATCAAGAATGTTACGCTACCACAGCGTTAGTCCGACTTGGACTCGTATAGTGATGTTCATGACTTAGCAGGTTTGAAGGATCCCTTGAGAGTTTCGGTGATTCCGTAGAATACGACTAAGGCGATCCACAATACTTGTCCCAACAGTACTAAGACAACTCCGAGTTGCTGCCTCAAAAGTGCCAGTGTCCTAGACGCGAAGGTCAGGAATGTAAAGGTCTGAAGGAAGAAGGCACGAAGGCCTTTAAAGAGACGAGTGATAGAAGGGTGGTATTTAGAAGAAGACCAAGATGCGTATCTTGGCCTTCGTATCCCACTATTTATACATATTGTAGAGGCAGCTTTAAAGCTCCTCCTGTAAGTAATGTCCTCTAGCATAAGTAGCTCGAACCCTACTACCGCTATCCTAGGAATGAGTCATACTAGCTATCACATGCTAGTATTCCTCCTGCTGACTGATCGTAAATGTCCATGACTAATATCTACTTACTACCGTAGTCATAACCGTATAGTAAGCGTCCACTTTGAATCCCATACTTTGTATTAGTCCAATGAGTCCAATCGTGACAAAGAAGGCCTTATCAGCGGTGACATATAAGTTGGAACTACCAACCACGTGGAAGATACACCTGGTGTTCCACGTGAACCTCCTCACACCATACAAGGAGATGGAGCTGCACAGGGAAAACTTCTCACGTCCTCCCCCTGATCTCATGGATGGAGAAGAAGAATTCGAAGTGGAGCAGATCATGGGGTCGTGACTCCATGGGCAAGGGCGCAAACTTCAATTCCTAGTCAAGTGGAAAGGCTTTCCCATGAGTGACAGCTCGTGGGAGCCAGCTGACCATGTCAAGCATGCGCCGGATGTAATCGCCGACTTCTATCGCCGACACCCGACAGCTGATGGAGTGGGACAAAAGCTATAAGAAACAGGAGGCAACCTCTTAATCCTCATCCACCATGACGACTCCCATCCCCCACAACACTGCCCCAGCCAACGACCAACCTTGCCCCCCATCAGCCCTGATCCTCAAACAACTCACGGTTCTCTTGCAGTTGGAAGGAATCCCCACTCCGTTTGTATCCCAAACGCCATACTCAGTCATCCCTTCACAACCCCCGACCCCTGTCCTTGCCATTGCTCTCAACGTTTCCCCTACCAGTCCCACACCCCTGCCATCCTCTCCACCACTGCTAGAACCTGCAGTTGCACCCCTCTTGGAGGCACCCCCAGGCATTACACCTGTCGTCCCCTTGTCGCAGCTTGCATCTGAACTACCTCACCCCTACTCGCTGACACCCGCCCCCTCGTCAAGTACGACCGGACCCTCGGCTCACATCTCTAGATGACGACGAGGAGCCAATTGATGAAGGGGATGATAAGGAGTCTGACGACCCTGGCCTTCCGTTCTTTCTTAACGCCCCTGACACACCGTTCTTCTTCCCCCTTATGCTCCCACTTGAGGATGATATCACAAAAGTCCTGGCAAAGTATATCTACTACCGCTGCGACTATTGGGAGATCATTGGAACTCTGGGAAAGGGGAAACCTTGCTACTGCCAGGAGGTTTATCTGTCGACACCTCAACCATCAGCCATGCACCCGGTCATCTCCCCTCACCAACTCGTGGTCTTCAGCCCACAAGACCCCCGCGCTGTCACTATTAACAAGGTACTGAGTGAGCTCAAAAACCCCTGCTTGTCCACAGAGGTTGCGAGGTTGCAACAGTGCCTCGGGGACAAGATCACTCTGGACACGTGATGGGCAGACCTGCGGTGCCTCAAACAGGAGGCCATAAGGGACCAGTTCCACCTAGATGCCAAGCTACAGGGCATCACGAAGCGCATGCAGTATGCAGGCGCCATCCCCCTCATCACTGATAAATTCATTGAGCTCACCACTCGCCCTGTACACCCCTGCCACTATTTCCCCGAGCTCCTGATGAACAGCAGAGATGGACAGCATACTCACAGTGACAAAGTAGACTGTGGTGAGATACACTGAGCAGCTGGAAGCAGCAGAGGGGGATCTTGCAAGGGAAGCTAAGAAGAAAAGAAGTGGTTGTGGCACACAAGCAGTGAGGAACTGATGTGGACCAGGAGCGTACAAGCTACACTACTTATACTTTACAGAGGTTGACACTGATACAAGGAGAGTAACACAGAGTCACGTATTACAAGGAGCATTGTTCTTAGTATGGGACAAGAGGAATGTACAGAAGGAGAACAAGGCGATAAGAACAAAAGGAATCCAGACCAAGATGATATCATAGTGACATCACAATAAAGATAGAACAAGGAAAAGTACAAAGACGCAAAGTACAATGTAAAGTCCAGAGGAGTCCGAATGATGTCATTGTACATGATGTCATAGATAAGAAGGAGGTCCGAAATTGTACAGATCAAATATCTAATCTACAAGTCCTACAAATCTTATCTAAAGCAGTCCATGCTGCAAGTCCAGTCTGTCCAGAGCCACTAAGTGCACATAGGTCACTTATCAACAGCTCCCTCTTGTACCGCATCTTGGCGGACCTTCAGAGATGCCCTGCCTTGTGGATGGACCCAGTCGAACTCAGAAGTGGCGTAAGTGTTACTTATGCAAGAAAAGGGGCCACAAGATGAGTGAATGCCCTAATCGGCCTCCAGCTGGGGTATGCACATGGTGCACAAGTTGGGTTCACATGTCTGAGAATTGTCTCATTCATTGACTTGCACCTATCACTCCCGCCTTTGAGGAGCCATCTGAATGCCCCCGCTGGTGTGGGAAGTGCCTGAGGTTCGATGCACGGCATGATGAGATCGAGTGCCCACAGTACAAGATGTGTAGGAAGTGTGGGGAGCGCAGGAGGTATTTGTTCCTTCGCCGACACGTTTGCCCGGTGGATGACCAGGATGATGAGACTAATGACCCCAGTGCTGATGTATACAATTACGTTGGCAGTGACTGAAGCCATGGCGACTTCAGGTCTAACAGGGGGGTAATGTTACAATTTTCCTCTTCTTTCTCTTGGACACTTCCATTCCCCACTTCTCATTCCCATACCCCACCTTGATATGCCCATAACTCCTTATGCGCCCAGCCGTTTCTGATGATCTCTTCGCCGCACGATACATCTTTACACCCTCTTCCTTGTATATTAAAGTTCACGGTGTTCCGGTCTCAGCTGATCCGCACATGACCCCGCGCAATCACCATGATTCTTACTATAGTAGTACCTTTGTTCTGTTTTTGCTCAGAACCCACATATCGTGCCATATGTTTGTTTCATACAAACATCCTGTACTAGTATATAAGTCACACGCTACCTAGCTTGTACGATAGACTTGACTTCTTGTGTAATACCACATCATTGTCAATCCACGAACAACTTTACACTCGCTATTTCGCTTGAGCACGACTTTGGTTCGCCTTTGTGCTTGAACCCCTGAACTTCCTGACTATCACCTACATGTCTGAGGAGACTGTGTGGTGCTTGTTCATCATTGCACTTAGTCTTAACCGACTACCTCGCATCCCGTTACCTCGGCCTGAGTGACTTAGTGACGTGCACGTTGCACATAATGTTCCTGTGGTAACGTTACAGGGATCCCCTTGGTCTCGAAGGGATATGCTGGAGCTAGTTCACTAAGGGACACTAGGCCCTTGTATGGACGAGAGGATGAGAGTGGTATTCAAAGAAGACCAAGATGGGGATCCTGGTCTGTACTACTACGAGCTTAAATACACATAAGGGAACCAGTTCTAGCTCCGCTCAAACATGTAGGTAGCCAATAGCGTAAGTAGTGTAAATCCTAGTATGATGATCCTAGGAATCAGTCATCCGTATTGTAATGTCATATACGTACAACAATAGAGAGCATTGGTCAGCATAGTAATCCTCATTGTGTACAACAATAGAAATCATCAGTCAGCGAAACACAAGGCAACGAGATCCGAAGTCCATGACACATTACTACTGACACGTCAGGTCATCATGAACACGTCAGAGTTCACAACTGGGCCAGGCAGTCCAAGGACGAAATGTAACAAGGACAACTGGGTGGAAGCACTCCCTGTGGCACAATTTGTGCACAACTCCTGGCCAAACGCAACCACAAAACACTCCCCATTCTCACTCATCATGGGATGGGAACCTCGAACCACATGGATCCCAAAACCTACCCCAGCACCATCAGTCGACCAGCATTTGGATGAATTGACCATGAGGCGACAGCATGCGCAAGACTGCATCAAACACGCACAAAACCTCATGGCCAAGAAGGGAAGAAGTCGCTTCATCCCTTACACCAAAGGGGCCCAGGTCTGGCTGGAAGGGACGAACTTGAGAACGTTCTACCCCACTGCGAAGCTAGCCCCCAAATGTCATGGCCCCTTCCAAATCAAGAAAGCCTTATCGGCAGTGACATACGAGTTGGAGCTACTGACCATGTGGAAGATACACCCGGTGTTCCATGCGAACCTCCTGACGCCTTATAAGGAGACAGAACTACATGGGGAAAACTTCCCACGCCCCCCCCAAACTTGTGGACGGAGAAGAAGAATTTGAAGTGGAGCAGGTCATAGGGTCATGACTCCATGGGTGAGGGCGTAAACTCCAATGCCTAGTCAAGTGGAAGGGCTTTCCCATGAGTGACAGTTCATGGGAACCAGCTGACCACGTCAAGCATGCGCCAGACGCTATCGCCGACTTCTATCACCGAAACCCTGTGGCTGACGGAGCAGGACGAAAGCTATAAAGAGGATGGGTAGGGAGCAAGAGTTTTACCCACCAACATGTTGACTCCCACCACCTCTCATACCGCTCCCACCAGCGATAGACCTTGCCCCCATCTGCTATTATCCTTGAACACCTTACTGTCCCTTTGCAAGAAGAGGGTATCCCCACCCCATTTGTAGCACACACCCTGTACTCTGTAATCCCCTCCCAACCACCTATGCCCGTCCTAGCTATAGCATTCAACATCTCCCCCACCAGTCCCACACCACCACCATCTTCCCCACCACCGTTGGAGCCCGTAGTAGCTCCCCTCTTAGAAGCCCCACCAGGTCTCACACCAGTTGTCCCAATGTCACAGTTTGCGTCTGAGCTGCCCCATCCATACTCACTGACACCCTCAGTACCCCCTCGTCGACTATGACCGGATCCTTGGCTCGCATCATTAGACGACGACAAGGAACCAGTTGATGAGGGGGATGACAAGGAATCGGACGATCCTGGACTCCCGTTTTTCTTAAATGTCCCCAACACTCCATTCTTCTTTCCCCTGTTAATCCCACTAGAGGATGACGTCACAAAAGTCCAGGCAAAGTACATTTACTATCGCCAAGATTATCATGTGGTTATCAGGACCCAGGGGAGGGGGAAGCCCTGCTACTGCCAGGAAGTTTATCTCTCGATGCCACACCCCACTGCCATGCACCCAGTCATATCTCCTCACCAACTCGCCATCTTCAGCCTGCAGGACCCCCACGCTGTCACCATCAATGAGGTGCTGGGCAAACTCAAAAACCCCATCTGTCGGCAGAGGTTGTGAGGTTGTGGCAGTGCCTCAGGGATAAAATCGCTCTGGACACGCAGAGGGCGGACCTGCGCCAACTGGAGCAGGAGGCTACTCAGGATCAGTTCCACCTAGACGCGAAGCTACAGGGCATCACGATGTGCATGCAGTATGCAGGCACCATCCCCCTCATCACCGACAAGTTTGTCAAACTTATGACACACCCTGTGCGCCCCTGTCATTACTTCCCCGAGCTCCCTCTCATGCCACGGGCCGGTGGACCACTCAAGATGCCGCGATTAGTGGATGGTCCTAGCCAAACACAGAAGAGGCGCAAGTGCTATCTGTGCAAGAAGCAGGGGCACAAAATGAGTGAGTGCCCTAACAAACCCCCAACTGGGGTCTGCATGTGGTGCGCTAGCCACACCCACAAGTCCGAGAACTGCCTCATCCACCAACTCGCACCTATTACACCAGCATTCAAGGAGCCTTCGGAGCGCCCCCACTGGTGTGGGAAGTGCTTGAGGTTCGATGTGCAACACGATGAGATTGAGTGTCCGCAATACAAGGCATGTAGGTGGTGTGGAGAGCACGGGAGGTACTTGTTCCTTCGGCGGCACATGTGCCCAGTGGATGACCAGGATGATGAAACTAACGACCCCAGCGCTGACGTGTATGATTATGTCGGCAGTGACTGAAGTCATGGCGACTTCAGGTCTAACAGGGGGGTAATGTTACAATTTTCCCTTCTCTTTCCCCTGGGACGCTCTCGTTCTTTGCTTCTCATTCCCATACCTCATCTTGATATGCCCATATCTCCTTATGTGCCCAACCGTTTCTGATAATCTCTTCACCGCACGATACGTCTTTATGCCCCCTTCCTTGTATATGAAAGTTCACAGCGCTCTGGTCTCAGCTGACCCGCACATGACCCCACGCAATCACCATGTTTCTTACTATAGCTATGCCTTTGTTCCGTTTGTGTTCAGAACCCATATATCGCACCATATGTTTGTTGCGTACAAACATCCTGTACTAGTATATAAGTCACACGCTACCTAGCCTGCACGGTAGACTTGACTTCTTGTATAATACCACATTGTTGTCAATCCACGAACAACTTTACACTCGCCCTTTGTAACGTTACCACAGGAACGTTATGTGTGACGTGCACGTCACTAAGTCGATCAGGCCGAGGTAACGGGATGCGGGTCGGTCGGTTAAGACCAAGTTCGATGATGAATAAGCACCACACGGTCCCCTCAGACATGCGGGTGGTAGTCAAGGGTTCTGGGTTCAAGCGCAAAGGCAAACCAAAGTCGTGCTCAAGCGAAACAGCGAGCGTATAGTCGTTCGTGGATTGACAACGATGTGGTATTACACAAGAAGTCAAGTCTACCGTACAAGCTAGGTAGCGTGCGACTTATATACTAGTACAGGATGTTTGTACACAACAAACATATGGCGCGATATGTGGGTTCTTAAGTAAAAGCGGAACAAAGGCGTAGCTATAGTAGGAAACATGGTGATTGCGTGGGGTCATGTGCAAGTCAGCTGGCCCCGGAGCGCCGTGAACTTTGATATACTGGGAAGAGGGCGTGCGGGCGTATCGTGCAACGAAGAGACTATCAGAAACGGTTGGGCGCGTAAGGAGTTATGGGCATATCAAGGTGGGGTATGGAAGTAAGAAGCGAAGAATGGAAGCGTCCAAGAGAGAAGAAGGGATAATCGTAACACCCTTTTTGCTTGAGCATGACTTGGGTTTGCTTTTGCGCTTGAACCCCAGAACTTCCCAACTATCACCAACGTGTCCAAGGAGACCGTGTGGTGCTTGTTCATCACCAAACTTAGTCCTAACTAACTATTTCTTATCCTGTTACCTTGGCCTGAGTGACTTAGTGATGTGCACATCGCACATAACATTCCTGTGGTAACGTTACAGTGGTAGTGGCCATGGCAGGGGATTGAATGTGAATTTCTTCTGGGACTGTGATGTGGAGGGACTCAGCTATATGTGCTAGTAGACTAGCGTCATCTCCTGTTCCTGGGTGTATCTTGCTTTCCGTTGCGGTATGTTCTTCGACTGGTTCCTCATAGCTTGACTCTGATCATGGGTGTCGCGGTCGGACCTTGTGGATTTGTAGTATGGTGCAAAAGATGAAGTGGACACTTACTATATGGTTATGACTACAATAGTAAGTAGGTATTAGTCATGGACTTTACGGATCAGTCAGCAGGAGGAGTACTAGCATGTGATAGCTGGTATGACTCATTCCTAGGATAGGGGTAGTAGGGTTCGAGCTACTAATGCTAGTGGACAGTATCTCTGAGAGGAGCTTTAAAGCTGCCTCTGTAATATGTATAAATAGTGGACTACAAAGACCAAGATACACCATCTTGGTCTTCTTCTGAATACCACTTTCCTTGTCACTCGGATCTCTTGGACCTTCGCGTCTCACCCTCCACTCCTATTATCCTGACCTTCGTGTCTAGGACACTGGCGCTCTCAAGTCGTCAATTTGGAGTTGCCTTAGTCATACTCGGACGAGTGTTGTGGATCACCTTAGTTGTTTTCTATGGGATCATCGAATTGTTCAAGGGCTTCTCCAAACCTGCTAAGTCATGAACGTCTCTATACAAGTCCAAGCCAGACTAACGCCATGGTAGCATTACATTAAGACCAAGATCCCCCAATTGTGGCATTCACCACAAGAGACCAGTGGAGAAACTTTCGACCTTACAGCCTTGAAACTAGAGGAGAAAGATCAGTACCATGATGATTCCTAGGTGCAGCAAGGTGGAGAGAATACAGAGGAGACACCGGGTATTTCGTCGACTTCCCAGGAGAAGCTATCAGATATTGACCACTTGAGTTCAACTACTCCAACTTTTGTTGGACGGAAATTACGTGGAACCCAATAGACAATCGGTGGGACGTTGTCAGACCAGCCGGAAGGCATTATCGCTGTGACATTGACTCAAGAGAACTCCACGGAGACGACTGGGGATCACTAGACGGAGACAGCATGTAACGCTACCACAGTGCTTTAGTCTGACTTGAACTTGTATGAAGGCGTTCACTACTTAGCTGGCTGCTGATCCTGGTCGCAGGGTCTCGGTGAGTCCGTAGAATACGACTAAGGCGATCCACAGTATCCGCCCCAATAGTACTAAGGCAACTCCGACTTGGTATGTCGAAAGGGCCAGGGTCCTAGACTTGTAGGTCAGGACTTAGAAGGGTTGTTCCCTCTTAGAAGTAGGAAAGCCTAGAAGCCTCCTTGTAGACGAGTGAGAGTAGTGGTATTGAGAAGAAGACCAAGATGGCGTATCTTGGTCTTCACTACCCACTATTTATACATGTTACAGAGGTAGCTTTAAAGCTCCTCTCTAAGACGACTACTACTAGCAATAATAGCTCGAACCCTACTATCGCTATCCTAGTAATGAGTCATGGTAACTATCACATGCTACCACGACTTCTGCTGACTGATGGTGAGTCCATGACTAATCTACGCTTACTATCGTAGTCATAACCGTATAGTAAGCGTTCACTCTAACCTTCGTACCGTAATGTGAGTCCATCAAGCTCGAACCGTGACATCACCCCCTTTTCAGGAGCGATGCCCACGTTGCCGGCAGTCGCCGACTCCTCCCATCCACCCTGCCTGTACTTCCTCAATCCTGTCCATCGCGTTCGCCATCTCCAATCAGAACTTGCTGCGGGCCAGCTCCCCCTTGATGCCCCCCAATGCGGCGGCGAGTTGGTGGAGCCGCTGCTCCATCCGCTCAGCCTCGTACGCATAAGACTGATAGCGGTGCAGCTCGGCCTTGAGGCTTACGTTGTGCAGCTCCGCGAGGGCGCGATCGACACGGGGGCGGTCATGGTATCCTCCGGCGAAGACCATGAGGTCCTCCTGGGGGTAATGGGGCTTACCTTGGGCCCTGACCTGCGGCTCGGCGTAGAGTGGCTTCGAATACACTTTCTCGCTCTCCTCCGTCAATCCCAGTACCAGGGGGTCTGCGTTCATGATGACTTGGATGAACGCGGCCTGGCGAGTGCGCCCCTGTCCGTCGGTGATTGGGTAGTGAACGAAGTTCTCCCCGCGGTTGTGCATATAACCGTGGGGAGTGGGCCCTAAGGCGCGATGTCGTAGTTGGAGCAATGGGAAGAGGGGAGGAGCGTCAGCTCGGACTCCGCCTTGGTACAGGGGACGCCCTGCAGTGTCGCAGGCGTAGGGGGTCTCGTCGGGGTGGTCAGTGTCGGTGGCAGTGATGATGAGCGGGTGCTCATCTGGGTAGTAATCGTGGAGGCTTCCCCGTGCCTGTTCCAGTATCGTCTCATGCGCTCCACGGCGCCCGCCTTCCTCCTCGCCATCATCTCCGACCACCGTTCGGTCGCCCTCTGGAGTTGCTCCCGCTTCCACGCCCTCGCCACCTCCAGCCACTGATGCTCCCGCTTCCAATCTTGCCATCGTAACATCGCCGGAGACTGGCTCCTCGACCCACTGCTCGACTCTAACTGGGAGAGGTCGAGGTGAGGACACCTCACTGTCGCAGAGAGCTGCACGAAGCCGATCGACTTCGGTCGTCGTGAGTGGGGTGCGGTTGAGGCGCTGGCTGTCTTCGGTGACCAGCCACCAGCTGGCGGGGTTGCTGGTGTCGGGGGTGTATTCGGCGGGGACGAGGCTTTGGAGGGCTTCGACAAGTTCTTGATGGGTGATGGGGCCCGCGTTTGAGGCAACACGAGCGACGACGTCGGCGGTAGCGGGAAGAGACATTGTGGTGAGTATGGAGTGAAGGAAGCCAGTGTGATGAATAGGAGAGGATGTGGAGTGTTTTGACGAAATCTTCCTGGCTTTTAAGTCTCGTGTCACGCGGGGATTCAATCGTTGATACTCAGCTAGGGCGTCATCCGCGAACACGTTGTCCTTATCGACCCACTGATTCTCCGAGTCGGGGTACCCCTTCCATTTGATCAGGTACTGAAGGCGCTTTTTCCTGCCAAAGTGCCGATGATCCAGAACCTTCTCGACCTCGTATTCTTCTTCTCCCTCTACCAAATCCGGTGGTGGGTGCTGGAAATTTTCTCCGTGCATGAGCGTTTCGCGATAAGGCATGAGAAGATCAATGTGAAACACTGGGTGAATGCTCCACTGCGTGGGAAGTTCCAGTTGATAGTTCACCGACGACAGGATTCTTGTGATTTTGAAGGGTCCATGCCGTCTTGCCGCCAATTTGGGTGTTGGTTGATTGGTCCTCAGGTGACGTCCCTCTAGCCATACATAGTCCCCTACCTGAAACTTTGGGGTATTTCGGTGTTTGACCCACATGAGTTGTGCCTTTTTGATGAGTTCTTGGGCTTCTTTCCGTGCTTCTCGGAATTGTTCCAGCCTCGCGGTGATCTGTGGGATTGGAGATGGCTTATCGAGCCAGTCAGCGCGTGGGTCGTATCCCATAAGGAGGGAGAATGGGGACTTCCTTGTCGCCTCAGTGAGGCCAGTTATTGTGCGCAAATTCGGCTATTGGTAGGAAGGCCGCCCAGTTATCTTGTCACTCGTTGGCCCAGAAGCGGAGATATTGCTCTAGCCATTGATTGGTTCGTTCTGATTGTCCGTCTGTTCTGGGGTGGTACGCTGTGGAAATGTTCTGTTGAATCCCTAGGATTCGGCACAGTTCCCGTGTGAATTTGGAGGCGAAACGGGGGTCTCTGTCACTGATGATCTTGGACGGCAGTCTGAACCGCTTGAAGACGTGAGTTGCGTACAACCCTGCGGTTTCTTCCGCCGTAACTTCTTCGTTGCAGGGGATAAAGACCGAGGCTTTGCTGCAGTCATGGTCAGTCACCGTTAGGATGGTGTCGTGTCCTTGTGACGTCGGGAGTTTAGTGATGAAATCCAGCACAATGGTTTTGAATGGGAGTGCCTCTTCCTTTGGAGTGATGGGTGCTATGGGAGCTTTGATTGGACACGTGTTGACTTTATGTCTTTGGCATTTGGCGCATCCTTGTACGTAGTTCCGTACGTCGAGTTTCAGTTCCGGCCACCAGTACCTCCGTTCTACTAGTCTCGTGGTTCGTGCAATTCCAGGGTGTCCGTGTACCGGGGGGTCGTGGTGTGCGGCAATGAGTTCCCGCTTTTCGTCTAAAGATCCTGTGATCACGTACTTTCCCTGTCGATACCATGCTCCGTTGATGAACTTTAGTTGTTGCGGGTCCACCCAGTACTGTAAGATGATTTCCGTTTGTGGGGGGTCTTGCGCCGCTTGTACTACCATTGTTCTGGCGAAGACGTCTTCTGGTAGTACGGTTACACCCTTGTTGTCTCTTTCTCCTTGGTTGTAGTCTGGTTGCCTGGATAGTGCGTCGGCGCGACCGTTCTTCTTTCCTGGGATGTGGTGAATTTTGAAATTGTACTCCATGAGCTCGAGTACTTCCCTGGCGACCCTTCGACTTATTTTCTGTGGCGATTTCCAGTATTGAAGATTCATGTGATCGGAGTAGATCTTGATTTTGTGTGGAGATCCTGCCAGTAATGGCCTCCAGTGCTGCAGTGCTTTTACGATTGCCAGGAGTTCCAGGTCATATATGTCGTAGTTTCGTTCTGCTTCGCTGAGGGTGGTCGAGTAGTAGCCCAGAGGGTGTCGTTTTCCGTCTTCTTTCTTCTGGAGTAGTACCGCACCTGTCGCGAATCCGGAGGCGTCTACTTCAAGTTCGAATGGGTCGTCCAGTTTCGGGTGAGCGAGTACCGGTTCTTCCGTAACTAGGGATTTGAGCTTTTGGAATGCTTTGTCTTCTTCTTCGGTCCATCTCCATTCCGTGTCCTTCCGCGTCAGTTTGTTGAGCGGTTTGGCGTGTGTAGCGAAGCCGCGAATGAAGAGTCGGTAAAAATTGCAGAAACCCAAGAATGAGTGGACGTCACGGACCTTGGTTGGCATTGGCCAGTTTTTAATGCCTGAGATTTTTACCAGGTCCATGCGTGTTACCCCCTTTTCAAGGATTACCCCCAGGTAATCCATTCGCGGCTTGTTGAAGAGGCATTTTTCGAGTTTGAAGTAGAGGTCGTGTTCAAGGGCTACTTGTAATACGTCGCGTACCACCTCTTCGTGTTCCTTTTGTCCCGCCGGGTCCCTTGTTGCTATACCGATGTCGTCCATATAGACACGTATGACTGTTCCTTTTGCTTCATGTTTTGCAATGGTGTCTCGGTAGATCATGTTCATCATTGTTTGGAAAGTTGCCGGGGAGTTGGTGAGTCCAAAGTACATGACGGTGGGTTCAAAGAGTCCGTACCGTGTTTTGAAAGCCGCTTTGTGTTCATCCCCCTCTTTAATACGTACGTTGTTGTACCCCCATCTAACGTCCAGTTTGGTGTAGGTGTGCACTTGACTTAGGTCCGTAATGAGGTCTGAGATGAGGGGCAGTGGGTACTGGTTGCGAATAGTGACCGCGTTTATCCTTCTGTAGTCTTGCACTGGTCATAGTTTCCCATCTTTCTTTTTGATGAAGAAGAAGGATGAGGCGTAAGGGGACTTCGATGGGCGGATGTACCCCTTTTTCAGTTGTTCGTCCAGGAACTTCTTGAGTTTACCGTCTTCTTCCTGTGTCATGGGGTAGACCTTACAGTCAACTGCCGATGGGGTGCCTTCTTTGAATTCAATGGCGTGGTCCCATGGTCTGGAAGGGGGGAATCGGTTAGACGCTTCTTCGCTGAAGATTTTTGCGAATTGTTGGTAAGCCGGGGGAAGTTCTATCTTATCATGAAATTGCTTAGCTTCGATGGCCATTTCCATCGCCGTGGTACGTAGGTGGGTTTCTTCTTCCAATTCTGTCACCACGTCCTCTTTTTCCTCTTCTGTGATGATGCTCCCTATGACGTGGTCCTCTTTATTGGGATTGATGGATCGGATGACGACTGGGAGCATTTTCTCGTGTATGGTGGCATATCTCCAGTTTATTGTTGGTTCGTATGTTGCTAACCAAGGGTACCCCAGTACCAAGTCTTCGTTTCCCAGGTCTGTGACTAGGAAACACATCTTTTGTCGTCGTTGGTTAGTCTGGACATCTAGGTCGATGAAGTGGGTGATACTGCCCACTTTGTTTTCTGTGTTATCGATGTTCCATATCTTTCTGGGGTGGTCCAGTGTTTGGAGTCCAAGGCCCATTCTTTTTGCAAATGAGGGGCGTATGAAGTTGTCCGTTGCTCCAGAGTCTACTAATGTTCTGATGTTGGCCATTGCGTAATTCGTGCGAATCGAGACTGGAATTCTAAGAGACCGATAGCGAGTCATGATTACAGAATTACAATTGACTGCCCTCACCCAGGCTGATGGGTTCAGGCATTCTGAAAACCCTCTTTTCCCCACATTTCTTGGAGGATGAGGTCTTTTACATCGTCCGTTTCTCCTGCTACTCCTGCCAACCAATCTTTTGCTCGTTGTTGCGGAGGTGCCGTGCCTGCTCCCCTGGCCTGTACTGGTTGTTCTTCTTGTGTGTAGTAGTCAGTCTCGGTCATCCGACTAGTGGTCGCTCGCTTGCGTGGCTGCGGACAGTTTCGTGAGAAGTGTCTGGTCTGGTTGCAGTTATAACAGATAACTGTCCTCATGTCTCGGGGTGGAGGTCCTCCTCCTCGTCCGTACCCTCCCCTTTGCAGTCTTGGGATGAAGGGCCTGTTGGCATCTCCTACTTCTGCCACCCTTGCGCGTGTTCTGTCTGCTGATGTGTCCATTGCGTTCGGGTCAAATCTGGGCGGTGGTGGTCCTCGTGGTGGACCCCAGTTGGGGGGTTGTGGCCTCCAGCGGGGTTGTGCAGATGAAGGGGGCGTCTTGCTTTTGAAGTTGTCGAGGCGTGCCTTCATGTGGATGTACTGTTTTTGTCGTCGTAGAGCACATCTTTTCCAGTCTTCGAATGTATGAGGTTCATCCAGTTCATACACCTTCATAAATAGGGCTCGTGGCAACCCCGCCGTGAATTGGTCGATGGTTTGTCGGTCGTTCAGGTTATAATGAGCTTTCCTCGCCAGGCGTTCGAACTGGACTACGTACGCGTCAATGTCTTTTCCCATCATCTTGATTCCTTTCTGGAGTTCGGCTTGGGCTTGTTCTTCTTCCAAGATGTTGGAGAATCGTTTGGCGAACTCGGTGGCGATGTGGTTCCACAGGGTTTGGGAGTATTGGCTCACTCCTCTTCGTACTTCTCGGTTTAGCCATTCGAGCATGGTCAATGTCCACTTGCTGACGTTGATCCCTTTGACGTATCCTAGGAATAGGAGCGATCTCCGATATTCGTTTTGCATGATGGGGGCGTCCAGATTCATCCCCCAGTATACATGCCATTGCGTTAGGAAGGCTTCGTATTTAGTACGGTCTCCGTCGTATACTGTCGGAGGTTCACCTGATAGTCTGTCTGATCCGTGTCCTCCACCTCCGCCTAGTCCGGGAGGGGGTCCTCCTCCTGGCGGTCCTCCGCCCGGTGGTCCTTCTCCTCCAGGTGGTCGTCCTCCTCCTGGGAATCCTCCTCCCGTGGGTCCTTGTCCGGGGAATCCTCTGGGTAGTCCACCGGGTGGCGGTGGTGGTCCTGTCGGTGGATCCGGTTGATCTGGGCCTATTGCCCTGAACAATGCTGCGTCGTCAGCTGTCATTCTATGGCCCGTGGAGGGGTTGATGGGGTTGAGGATGGCTTCTGCTTCCTCCCTGATACGTCGTACTTCTTCGATGGCTTGGACTTCTGTAACCGTAGCCATGGGACTTCTGATGTGAATTTCTTCTGGGACTGTGATGTGTAAGGACTCAGCTATGTGGGCTAGTAGGCTTGAGTCGTCTCCTGTTCCTGGTCGTACTTCGCTTTCTGTTGCGGTGTGTTCTTCTATTGGTTCTTCGTGACTTGACTCTGAGGGTGACTGTTCCCTTGGTTGTTCTGCTTCGTCTTCGTTACTGCTGTCTCCGTCGAGTGATCCCCAATCGTCTCCATGAAGTTCTCTTGAGTCAATGTCGCAACGGTAGTGTCTTCCTGCTGGTCTGACGACGTCCCACCGATTGTCTATTGGGTTCCACATAATTTCTGTCCAGCAGAAGTTGGAGTAGTTAAACTCAACTGGTTGGTATCTGATAGCTTCTCCTGGGAAGTCGACGAAGTATCCGGTGTCTCCTCTGTATTCTCTCCACCTAGCTGCTCCTAGAAATCGTCGTGGTACTGATCGTTCTCCTCTTGTTTCGAGGGTATAGGGTCAGAAGTTTCTCCACTGGTCTCTTGTGGTGAACGCCACGGTTGGTTATCTTGGTCTTAATGTAACGCTACCACAGCGCTTTAGTCCGACTTGAACTCGTATGAAGGCGTTCACTACTTAGCTGGCTGCTGATCCGGTCGCAGGGTCTTGGTGAGTCCGTAGAATACGACTAAGGCGATCCACAGTATCCGCCCCAATAGTACTAAGGCAACTCCGACTTGGTATGTTGAAAGGGCCAGGGTCCTAGACTCATAGGTCAGGACTTAGAAGGGTTGTTCCCTCTTAGAAGTAGGAAAGCCTAGAAGCCTCCTTGGAAATGAGTGAGAGTAGTGGTATTGAGAAGAAGACCAAGATGGCGTATCTTGGTCTTCACTACCCACTATTTATACATGTTACAGAGGTAGCTTTAAAGCTCCTCTCTAAGACGACTACTACTAGCAATAATAGCTCGAACCCTACTATCGCTATCCTAGTAATGAGTCATGGTAACTATCACATGCTACCACGACTTCTGCTGACTGATGGTGAGTCCATGACTAATCTATGCTTACTATCGTAGTCATAACTGTATAGTAAGCGTTCACTCTAACCTTCGTACCGTAATGTGAGTCCATCAAGCTCAAACCGTGACACAGCAGTAGTGAAGACAAAGAAGAACAACCAAGGGAGCAAGCATCATCAGAGTCAAGTCATGAAGAACCAGTCGAAGAACACACTGCCACAGAGAGTGAGGTTTGACCAGAAACAGGGGACGATTCGAGTCTATTGGCCCACATAGCTGAGTCATTACACATCATCATCCCAGAAGAAATTCACATCAGAAGTCCAGTCATGACAACAGAAACTCAAACCATGGAAGAAGTACAATGCATCAGGGAGGAAGCGGAAGCCATCCTCAACCCTATAAACCCAAACACTGGACACCGAATGACCGCAGACGACGTGGCATTATTCAGGGCAATAGGACCAGACCATCCAGACCCACCAACAGGACCCCCACCACCACCAGGAGGACTACCAGGAGGATTCCCAGGGCAGGGACCGACGGGAGGAGGATTCCCTGGAGGAGGACGACCGCTGAATGGTGGAGGACCACCAACAGGTGGACCACACAGAGGACCAGGAGGAGGAGATAGACATGGTTCGGATCGACTATCAGGCAAGCCTCCAACTGTGTTTGATGGGGATTGTACTAAATATGAAGCTTTCCTCACACAATGGCACGTCTATTGGGGCATGAACCTGGATGCCCCTATCATGCAAAATGAGTATCGAAGATCCCTCCTCTTCCTAGGATACGTCAAAGGAACCAACATCAGCGAATGGACCCTGACAATGCTCAAATGGCTCAACCTGCAAAATACGAAGAGGGACAAGCCAATACTCTCAAACTCTATGGAACCACATTGCCGAAGAATTCGCCAAGAGATTTTCAAATATCCTAGAGGAAGAACAGGCTCAGGCAGAGCTACAGAAAGGTGTCATGAACCTATAAACTCAGGTCGTGACTCGGGCATCTAAGACCGGTCCGTGACGGCCCGGTCTTAGGTAATCACCTTCCTAAAGGGGAAATCCGAAGTCGGAGTTCCAATTTCATACTCTGACGATCACGTGATCGATCACGTGATTATCCTCTGTTTATCAAACCACATGTCTGGCACACGTGCCTGGAATCACCTGACGATCTGGAGTTGAAGATCGTACCACTTCTCAGATTTACCCAATTGGACTGCGGAGAAGTCACACCTTTATGGCATCATATTGCATCATCGACTGCGGAGCAGTCGTACCACTCCTACAAATTATCTGATTGGACACTATTCTTAGATGTCTCTCGAATGTTCCATTGCGCAGCATTCCACAGCACCTGTCAGGCGGCCCTAAGCCTGCCCTAAACCTACGCACAGACCATGTCCTTAGGTATATAAGCTAGCGCAATACAACGGACAGTCCCTCAGACTGTCCACTTGTGACATCCTCCATGTAACGTCTACCACGGACGTTTGTCTGACTTAGACACTGTTGAAGCGTGGGTTCCCTCTTGGATAGAATCTGTGTACGTCCGACTGTGGGAAAACGGCGGGATGAGGTTGATACGTGCCGGTGGAGTCTCTATACGTATAGAGAGTTTCTTCTACAGGGACTCCTACTGGTGGTCGGGGAACGGTGTGGACGTATTCCCAGGCGAGATTGTCGACGATGTAGTAACAGTGGGTTGGCCTTGCGGTGCAGGAGTTGAGATATTCAAAGACGAGGTGACACGTGGTACCGGGCGGGTAAGGTACGGTCGGCGAATCTACCATTCACGAGTGAAGATGGAGATAGAGGTCACGGGGATCCCTTCTTGGTCGCGGAGGGATATGCCGGAGCTAGTTCACTTAAGGACTCCTGGAGCCCTTAGCACAAGAGACGAGTTGTAGACGGTGGTATTCGAAGAAGACCAAGATGGGGATCCTGGCCCGTACTACTGTGAGCTTAAATACAAGTAAGGGAACTACTTTCAGCTCCGCTTTAACTCGTAGATAGCCAATAGCGTAAGTAGCGTATCCTAATAATAGAATGCGCAGTCGTACTCGTAATCCGAAACACATACAACAATGGAGTCATCAGTCAGCAAGCGTAATCAGTCACACGTACAACAATAGGGGTCATCAGTCAGCACAGAACACGAGGTAACAAGATCCGAAGTCCATGACATATTACTCCTGACACACCGAGTCATCACGAATGTGTCAGTGTTCACAACCGGGCCGGACAGTCCGAGACAGAACGTAACATCACCCCCTTTTCAGCGTCAAGCCCCAGCTTGACCACGCATGACGGCGAGTGGGTTGGTGCCTACTGCGTGCAGCGCTCGGATGCGAGCAATCTCCTCCGCATCCCGATCCGCCTTGGGTCCTCGATGAAGAGAAGCCCGCTCATTCTCTATGCGGTCCACCGCATGCGCTCTCTGGAGTCGGGCGACGCACCTGTTGCGCTCGATCTCGATACGCTCCAACTTCATCTGCTCCGCCGCTACTCGATGTTGCTGCCCTCACCACCCGAGCGTCATGCATCGATAGCGGTGGACTTCCGCCACGAGGGTCGCGTCCTTCATGTGAAGGAGCGCCTGGTCGACCGAGTCGACTAGTCCTGCGTCGGAGAGCAGGAACGTGAGGTCGTCGTCGGTGTAAGCGGGGGTAGGGGACTGTTCGTCGTGGTAGGGGACAGCGTGGACAGGCTTTCCGTACTGCTGGTTGCAGTTGGCCCTGAAGGCCAAGACGAAGGGGTCGGCAGTGAGGATGAGCTGAGTATACCGGGCCGGCCAAAGACGTTCCTGAGCGTCTCGAATCTGAAAGGGAATGTAGTGGACTCCCCTGTTGAATTGATACCCCCTGGGGGGTGGTGTCTCCGCACGACTTTCGGCCTCCTGCATAAGTTCCTCCTCCGGATCGCGGCGAAGCGCGGATGGATACGGCGTCGGTAGTGTGATAGCTTCCCCGGTGGGTCCGCAAAGCGGGGGGGTTTCCGAGTGTGTCGTGGTAAGATGGGTGGCGTAACGTAAATATTGATGCGCCTCGAGGCGCTCCGCCGGGTCGTACGGGTCCCCGCCCTCGTCGGGGCCGGGTGGGGAGACTGGTCGGCTGTGCTGGTAGCCTTGTTGTTCGTCGCCCGAGGGAGTGGGCGCTCTGGTGGGGATGTACTGGGAGGCGAGTCGGCTGGGCTGATTGGTCTCGGAATAAACAGTGGGGGTCGGCGAAGGAACTGGGGATGGCCCGGGGGAAGGAGGACGATCTCCTCGCTGGTGAAGGGCGAGGGTAGACGACAGGGGTGACGATGGCGTGGACTGTACTCGGTAAGGTGCCGAAAGCTCGGTGTTGACGACATAGCGGAAGTCGACTGGAGAGGACGGGCGCATGAGTAGATGAGTGAGTGAGGGAGAGGGATGGGGACGTCTCTTGGAGTTTCCCTGCGCTTATATGTGTTTCTCTGGCGGGGTTGGAATTTTTGAACTCCCTTATCGCGTCATCAGCGAACACGTCATCCTTGTCGACCCACTGGTTGTCCGAGTCTGGATACCCCTTCCATTTGACCAAATACTGCAGTTTGCGACTTCTGCCGAACCGCCGAGAGTCTAGAATTTTCTCGACTTCGTATTCTTCTTCGCCACTAACCAGATCTGGTGGTGGGCGTTGATAGTTGGGTCCGTGCGTGGGTGTCTCGCGATAAGGCGTTAGGAGGTCCACGTGGAACACTGGGTGGATCTGCCACTGCGTGGGAAGCTCTAATCGATAGTTGACTGCGGACATCACCTGAGCGATCTTAAAGGGGCCGTGGCGTCGTGCTGCGAGTTTTGCCGTTGGTTGGTGAGTGCGTAAGTGGCGCCCTTCTAGCCACACCTGGTCCCCAATTTGGAACTTGGGCATATCTTTAGCCTTGATCCACCCCTGCTGCGCTTTGATCATCAATGATTGTGCGCGCTGTCGGAGTTCCTTGAACTGCTTAATTCTGAGCGCCACTTGTGGAATTGGTGAGGGTCTGTCCGTCCAATCGGCACGGGGGTTGTACCCCATTAGGAGCTGGAACGGAGATTCTTTAGTGGTTTCGCTCGGCCAGTTGTTATGAGTGAACTCAGCCATGGGGAGGTAGTGGATCCAGTCATCTTGTCGTTCGTTAACCCAAAATCGCAAGTACTGTTCTAGCCATTGGTTCGTGCGTTCTGACTGCCCGTTGGTTCGAGGGTGATAGGCCGTAGAGATGTTCTGTTCGATGCCGAGTATTTTGCACAGTTCGCGTGTGAATTTGGAGGCGAATCGGGGATCTCGGTCGCTGATGATCTTGCCTGGAAGTCCGAATCGGGGAAACACGTGCTTGACGTACAATGCCGCTGTGCCCTCGGCCGAAATTTCTTCTCGACAGGGGATGAAGAGGGACATCTTTGTACAATCGTGATCCGTTATCGTAAGGATGGTGTCGCAGCCCTGCGCTTCGGGAAGTTTAGTGATGAAATCGAGAGCGATGGTTTCAAATGGCATAGCTTCGGGTTTTGGGAATATTGGGCGTAGTGGTGCTTTATTGACTCGGGTGTTGACCTTGATGCGTTGACAGTCGGCACATCCCTTGACGTAATCCATGATTTCGTTCCTGAGGCCTGGCCACCAGTAGTATCGTTCCACAAGCTTGATTGTTCGGCTGATCCCTGGATGTCCGTATACTGGAGGGTCGTGGTGGTTCTTGATAAGTTCTCTCTTTTCTAGGAGTCCTCCTGTGACTACTCGGCGACCATCTTTGTACCAGGTATTTTCGATGTTCTTCAGTCCATGTGGGTCTATCCAGGGGCGGAGCTTGTCTTCGTCCTGAGCGTATACCGGATTTACCTTTTCCATCTCTTGTACTGAGATAGTGGCGTTAATGCGGAGGGGGTCTTCCGTGGTGTCTATTGCTGCGGCCCTGACGAAGATTTCATCTGGCAGTACCGTTACTTGATCGTTATCGCCTTCCCCTTGGTCGTAGTCTGGGCGTCTAGATAGGGCATCGGCTCTTCCATTTGCCGTTCCTTTGATATGGTGAATTTCAATATCGTATTCAGAAAGTTCTAGTACTTCCCGGGCTACTCGGCGGCTTATCTTTTGTGGGGAGCGCCAATATTGGAGGTTCATGTGGTCCGAGAAAACTTTGATCTTGTGTGGGGATCCTGCCAGATAGTGTCGCCAGTTCCTTAGTGCCTTGACGATTGCCAGTAGTTCCAAGTCGTAAATGTCGTAATTTCTTTCTGCCGCGCTAAGGGTGTTGGAGTAGTAGGCTATGGGATGTCTTTTGCCGTCTTCTTTCCGTTGGAGTAGTACTGCTCCTACTGCGAATCCTGAAGCGTCTACTTCTAGTTCGAATTGATCCTTTAGTTCGGCGTGTGCTAGTACCGGTTCTTCCGTGACGAGTTTCTTGATCTTGTCGAATGCTTCCTGTTCCGCGGTTGTCCATGTCCATTCGGTGTCTTTGCGTGTGAGTTTGTTGAGGGGTCGTGCATGTGTAGCAAAGTTTCGAATGAAAGCGCGGTAAAAGTTGCAGAAGCCTAGGAATGATCGCACCTGTTTGACGTTTTTTGGGGTTGGCCAATCTTTGATGCCGGAAATTTTGACGGGGTCCATGCGTGTCACCCCCTTTTCAATGATTACCCCCAGGTAATCGATGCTAGGGGCGTGGAAGATGCACTTTTCCGGTTTGAGGAATAAGTCGTTTTCTTCTAGAAGGTCCAATATGTCGTGTACCGCGTCGATATGTGCCTGTTCCGTCGATCGAGTTGCTATGCCTATGTCGTCCATGTATACCCTAATGGTCGTCCCTTTTGTTTCGTGGTACGCAATGAGATCTTTGCAGATTTCGTTCATCATGGTTTGGAAGGTCGCAGGAGAGTTGGTCAGCCCGAAGAACATTACCGTTGGTTCGAATAGCCCGTATTTCGTTTTGAATGCTGCTTTCTCCTGATCGCCTTCTTTGATTCGTACGTTGTTATATCCCCATCGGATGTCCAGTTTGGTGAATATGAACGCTCCGCTTAGGTCGGCGATGAGTTCCGGGATGAGGGGGAGAGGGTATTGATTGCGTATGGTCCAGTTGTTGATGTTCCGGTAGTCCTGTACGGGACGTAGTTTTCCGTCCTTCTTTTTGATGAAGAAAAAGGATGATGCGTACGGGGATTTCGATGGTCTGATGTATCCTTTGGCCAGTTGTTCGTTGATCCATTCCTTGAGTACTTTGTCTTCGGCTTGACTCATGGGGTAAACTTTGCAATCGATCGTGTCTGGGGCGTTTGGTTTGAAGTCGATCGCGTGGTCCCACGGTTTCGATAATGGGAATCGGTTCGATTCTTCTTCACTGAAGATTTTGACGTGCCTTTGATATTCTTCCGGTACTGTTTTTGCCTTCGTGTATTGTTTTGCTTCAATCGCCATTTCTGTAGACATTGTTGCGCGTAGGCGGGTGTTCTCGAGATCGCACTCTTGTTTAAGCTGTTCTTCGATCTTCAGCTTGTTGGGGAGTAGGAGTTTTTCGAGTACGAGACGAGCTATGACTGGGTCTATCCGTGGTCTCGTTGGGTTGATCGTTCGAAGGACTACTGGGTACTCAGCTTCGTTTAAGGTAGCCGTGGCCCATTGGATATTGGGTTGGAAGGTCGCCAGCCAGGGGTATCCTAAGATGATGTCTTCCCCTCCTACATTGGTCACCAGGAATCGCATTTCCTTGGTGACTCCTTTGGTTTGTACCTCTAGATCCACGCAGTGAGTGATTTTGCCTCCCTTGTTATGCGTGCCGTCAATATTCCAGATCTTTCGATGACGGTCTAGTTCTTTGAGGCCTAGCCTCATTCTCTTGACAAATTCCGGGTGTATGAAGTTATTGGTGGCTCCGGAATCCACGAGTGCTCTTTTGTCGGCCATGGCGTAACTTGCGCGCAGTGAAACTGGAACATGCATAGATTGATAGCGCGTTATGAACACAGAATTACACCGTAATGCCCTCACCCAGGCCGTCGGGTTTAGGCGCTTTGAAAATCCTCTCGCCCCAGTAGATCCCTAACTACCAGGTCCCTGGCTTCGTCGTCAAGGTTTCGAACTCCGTTTATCCAGCTGGTCGCCCGTTCCTGTGGCGTATCAGTGGTGGCGCGGGCGCCGCGGCTGCTGCCGCCAGTCGTCTTCGAATTGGATCAGAGGCTCGTCTTGGACGCTCTGGACTTCTTCTATAAACGCCCCCCTTCCTTGGCGGGGTTGCCAGTTCGCGTTGGTGCGCAGTTTGCGTGGCTGGCGACAGTCTCGTTGGAAATGGCCCATTTTGCCACAGTTGAAACACTTGATATTGCTGGCGTCTATGATCCCTTTGTTAGGTCGTCCTCCTTGTGGGGTGTATGGGGGTCGGGTATAGTCGATCTCTTCGGATCCTGCGAGTCGAGCGCGGATGTTACGCTCCGTAGGGCGCACTTCGGGAGATCGCACTCGACCGGGTACCTGGGCTTCCTAACGACCTAGGTGTTGACTCGCTCTTGTTCTGTCGCTTGAGCTAGCGCTTGCTGTCGCTCTTATTCGTCGATGATGAGTCCGAAACGGACGATCTGGAGAACTCGGATAGCAACGAAAAGGTAAAAGAAGGGAATGACTTCGCTCGTATATGCTGAGCTAGCACGCTCAATCAATCGATCACGTGACAGGGGAGGGAGGGGGAACACCGCTGTAGCAGAGGGGCTAACTCCGAGGTCTGCGTAGGGTACGGACGCCGCTGTAATGCTGGACTAACTCCGAGGGCACGTAGGGCAGAGAGAAGAGAAGGTGGATTGAGAGCAGAGGGGACTGGGGAACTACTCGGACTAGGTTGTACGGACTATACAAGAAGTCAAAGCTACCGTCTGAGGTCGCTTCTACGTGCTACTTATACCCGTAGGGAGAGCTATTGGAACTCAGCTAGGACCCTAATACAACTGTCACATGAATGCTGCGGAAACTGCGGAACTGCGGAAAACACATGTCCAACGCCACTGATGGTGGCTGAAACATACAGTCCATGGGCGCATCAAGCCACAGGGACAAGGCACGGGAAAGTCAATACAAATACAGTAACGGATCACAAACCAGGCACAATCGATAACACACGTTCCAATCCAGGCACAAGCTCATCTGGACTCTTCTGGTGCATTCTAGCCAGGTCACGTGCCAGGGTCACGTGACGGGCAATGACGTCATCGGGCGCTAATCTTCCGGACGTTGAGGTGGGTCTTGGGGGAACATATACTGGGTGGCCAGTATAGCTGTGCGCAGGTGTAGAGCGCGACTTTGGTGGAACTTCCAGAGGCGTTCTCTAGCCTCGGCTTCTTCGGCTGCTTGCGCATCGGCGTCTAACGGATCTCTTGCGGGACTCCAGGCGACGAACTTCACGGGGGACGGGTTTTCTGGATCACGTGGTGGTGTAGCGGCGCGTTCCGGGGGACCGAACGTAACAGCGGACCCTTCCGGGAGTGGTGTCCATGGCGTCCAGGTGATTCCGGAATGCCTGCCATCCCTGGCGCTGCTGTTGGGGACGGTTTGGAGCGTTGAAAGTTCTGAGGGAAGTGTTGCCCGGCTTACCGGGTCCCGGGGGTTTACGTCCCCCCAAACGCGTCTGCAGATGCATCCATTTGCGCTGCTGTTCCAATGCCGCTACTTTCCACTGGGCGTATGTGTTTGGGCTGTGGAAGTTATATGCGTTCTTGTAGAGTTCTACCGGGAGTCCGCTAGTGAATTTGTCGAGGACTAGGGAGTCATCGAATCGATAGCCGGCTTCTCTGACCGCCTTCTCGAATTTGGCGACGTAAGAGTCGATATCTTGTCCTTCCATTCGGAAACCTTTCTGGAGCTCTTGTTGGGCTCTCTCTTTCTCTAGGGTGTCAGCGAAAGTGTTGCGGAAGCCGAGTTCGATTGCTTCCCAGATCCATTTGTCGTAGGGACCATGTTTGGCTTTGTACGCCTTAACCCATTTGGTGGTAGAGAGGACCCATTCGTTGACGTGGTCTCCTTGGATGTAGGTTAGGAAGATCAGTGCTTTGCGGTAGGGAAGGGTGAACGCAGGATTGTCGTAGTTCGTTTCTACGAATAGTTCCCATTGAGTGAGGAACTGCTGGACCTTGGTGCGGTCTCCAGTGAATACGAGGGGTTCTTTGCCCATGAACTTCTCGGGCTTAGTTCCGCTTGATACGTTTGGTCCCGTGAAGAGGGGTCCTCCTGGGTCGCCTCCCCCATCATCTCCTCCTCCTCCTCCGTGTCCTCCTGGAGGGGGTCCTTCTCCGCGGCTAATGCGCGTGGGTTCCTGGAATGTGGTGGGTTGTTCGGTGACGGTAGTGGTCATGTCGGTAGGTATAGACTCAGCTAATAATCCCAGTTGTGCTTCTTCCTCTTCGGCTTGTGCTTCTAAAATGCGGATCTCTTCCGGGTTACTGCCTAATGAATGTTACGTTCGGTCTCGGACTGCTCGGCCCGGCTGTGGACACTGACGCATTCGTGATGACTCGGTGCGTCGGGAGTAATACGTCATGGACTTCGGATCTTGTTGCCTCGTGTTTCGGCTGACTGATGCTGCCTATTGTTGTACGTGATGTGGATTACTATGCTGACTGATGAGCCTTATTGTTGTACGTGTTTCGGATTACGATAACGACTGCGCATTCTATTATTAGGACACGCTACTTACGCTATTGGCTACTTACGAGTTCGAGCGGAGTCGGAACTAACTCCCTTGCTTGTATTTAAGTTTGTAGTACTACGGACCAGGATCCTCATCTTGGTCTTCTTCGAATACCACTTCCAACTCGTCTTCTGTGCTAAGGGCCTGCGATAGCCCTTAAGTGAACTAGCTCCGGCATATCCCTTCGAGACCAAGAGGGATCCCCGTGACCGTATCTCCATCTTCCTCTGTGAATGGTAGATTTGCCAATAGTGCCTTATCCGCCCGGGACTACCTGTCACCTCGTCTTTGAATACCTCAACGCTAGGACCGCCCGTCCGACTCACTGCTACTACATCGTCGACAACCTTCAGTGGGAATACGTCCACACCGTCCCAAGTCCACCAGCCGGAGTCCCTGTAGAAGAAACTCTTTACACGTATAGAGACTCCACCGGCACGTACCAGCCTCATCCCGCAGTCTTCCCACTATCGGACATACACAGATTCCACCCCCGAGGGAACCCACGTTACAACAGTGCCTAAGTCAGGCAAACGTCCGTGGTAGACGTTACATGAAGGTGATGGTGCGGGCGTCTTGGGAGTGGGAGAACGGACTGGTTCTTCTTCTTGTCCGTCGATGGGGCCCCACTGATCTCTGGTGGTGATTTCGCTTTGTAGGATGTCGAGGTGGAGGCTCGATCCTGCGGGTCGGACAACTTGTAACTTGTAGTGGAGAGCGTCCCACTTGAGTTCTGTCCAACAGGTGTGTTCGAAATTAAATTCTACCGGGATGAGTCCGGTTTTGCCGTCCTTATAAGTGTAAAGGACTACGTAGCCTGGGTCTCCTTGTTCTGTCTGCCAAAAGGCTTCTTTAAGGTATTGCTTGGGGACGTTGCGTTCCCCTCTTCTGTCGATGTGATATGGTCGGAATGGAATCCAAAGGTCGCGGGTTGTTACTGCGGAAGCCACGTTGAAGGATCTTGGTCTTAATGTAACGTCTACCACGGACGTTTGTCTGACTTAGACACTGTTGAAGCGTGGGTTCCCTCTTGGATAGAATCTGTGTACGTCCGACTGTGGGAAAACGGCGGGATGAGGTTGATACGTGCCGGTGGAGTCTCTATACGTATAGAGAGTTTCTTCTACAGGGACTCCTACTGGTGGTCGGGGAACGGTGTGGACGTATTCCCAGGCGAGATTGTCGACGATGTAGTAACAGTGGGTTGGCCTTGCGGTGCGGGAGTTGAGATATTCAAAGACGAGGTGACACGTGGTACCGGGCGGGTAAGGTACGGTCGGCGAATCTACCATTCACGAGTGAAGATGGAGATAGAGGTCACGGGGATCCCTTCTTGGTCGCGGAGGGATATGCCGGAGCTAGTTCACTTAAGGACTCCTGGAGCCCTTAGCACAAGAGACGAGTTGTAGACGGTGGTATTCGAAGAAGACCAAGATGGGGATCCTGGCCCGTACTACTGTGAGCTTAAATACAAGTAAGGGAACTACTTTCAGCTCCGCTTTAACTCGTAGATAGCCAATAGCGTAAGTAGCGTATCCTAATAATAGAATGCGCAGTCGTACTCGTAATCCGAAACACATACAACAATGGAGTCATCAGTCAGCAAGCGTAATCAGTCACACGTACAACAATAGGGGTCATCAGTCAGCACAGAACACGAGGTAACAAGATCCGAAGTCCATGACATATTACTCCTGACACACCGAGTCATCACGAATGTGTCAGTGTTCACAACCGGGCCGGACAGTCCGAGACAGAACGTAACACTCCACTTGCCTCCTTCCCTGTCTAAGTGCCCCTTCAGTTGCCAGACACTACCCCGCCAACAAGCGCCACTACCCCTTAGCTGCGTGCTAAGTACTGTCAAGTGAGCCAAGTGCCTCCCCTTCGAGACTCCGCCCCCGCCTCCTTCGTCTTCAACCCCCGGTTTTCTGCCTTCATCGTGATTCCCTGTCAAGTGACAGTGAGTCATCACAGAATCAGGATATCCCTTCCACTTGATTAGGTAGAATATCCCCTTTTTATTGGGTGATACTCTAGATTGCAGGACTGCTTCAACTTCGTAGTGGTCATCTTCTCCTTGGATGATTTCTGGAGGGGGTCAGGTGAAGTTTGGTCCGTGGGTGTCGTTCTCTTGGTACGCAGAGATTAGGGAATTGTGGAAGACCGGATGGATACGCCATGTCTTGGGGAGTTGGAGTTTACAATTAATTCCCCAGGCAGATAGAACCTTGAAAGGACCATGGCGACGTGGGGCAAGCTTGGCCTTTGGGTGTGTAGTATGGATATTGGTTCCTTCCAACCAGACTAGGTCTCCAGGCTTGAATTCTTGGGATGGAACTTGTGACTTGGAATTTCTCATAACTTCTGCTGCTGCTTTTAACGCTGCAGAGACTTCAGATCGGATTTGGTTCAGGGTGTTCAGCCTATCTTCAGCTGCAGGGATCTTGGTGTTGAAGTGGATGGGGGGAATGAACTCGGGTTTGTACCCATACCATACTTCAAAGGGTGACTTTCTTGTTGCACTATGTTGTCGAACATTGTGCGCAAATTCCATAAATGGGATTAACTCTGCCCAATTGTCTTGTTGGAAGTTGCAAAAGACTCGGAGGTATTGTTCGAGCTCTTGGTTGACTCGCTCGGTTTCTCCATCTGTCTGTGGATGGAAGGCAGTGGACATGGTGGACTTGACTCCAAGTTTACTCCATACTTCTTGCATTACTTTTGATGCAAATTGGGGGCCTCTGTTGGAAATGACTTGGTGGGGTAGTCCGGTTCTTCTCCAGACATTTTCCAGGTATAGTTTGGCTGTTTCATCGGCTGTGATGGTCTTGTTACAAGGGGTGATGATAGTAGCCTTGCTTAGTTGGTCTACTGACCACAAATAGTGAGTCGTAACTGAGGGATTCAGGGAGGTCGGTGATGAAGTCCATCGTGATTATTTCCCACACCTCTGTAGGAATCGGGTTGGGCTTCAGGGGTACTTGAGTTCGAGGTCGGATTTTGGTTGATTGGCATGTGGCGCATCCATCTACAAAGCTTTTGACAAATGTAGACATTCCTGGCCACCAGAATTCCCGGGATACCAGCTCATAGGTTTTCCATCGTCCTGGGTGTCCTATAGCGATGTGTTCGTGGTATTTTCATACAATATCTCGTCGTAGGTTGTTGTCTTGAGGAACATATACTTGTCCTTGGAATAAGATGATTCCATCTTCTAGGTTCCACTCTTCTAATCCTTTGGTGAGTGATCGGGGGCCATTCTTCAAGAGGGTTTCTAACGCCATACTAACTTCCTTGTCGTATGTCTGTGTGTCTCGGATGCATTGTCGTAAGGTGGTATCTCCTAGCACTGTGATGGCTGCTTGTTGTACTGCATTGACTTGGAAAAATTTCGTATCCAGGAGCACTCGCTTTTCATCTTCATCCGCTATCCCCTTTTTATGGTCTGGACGCCTGGACAGTGCATCAGACTTGTTCTGGGTGCCTGGCTTGTGGATGATGATGAACTGGAACCGGGATAAAAACAGGGCCCAACAGGCCTGTCGTCGGGAGAGTTTCTGCTTTGTCGTGAAGTAGACTAGGTTGCTGTGGTCAGACCATACTTCAGTAGTATCACTACGTCCCTCGAGGTAGTGTCGGAAGGCGTGGAAAGCATGGATGATAGCCAGGAGTTCCTTGTCACAGATCTCATAGTTTCGTTTGGCTGGGAGGAGAGATTTTGACAGATAGGCAATCGGATGCCAACGATTTAAGGCATCAGGTTGTTCCAAGATAGCTCCAGTAGCGAAATCGCTTGCATCGGTGATGAGGCGGAAAGGTTTGGAATGGTCTGGGAGGGCTAGGACTGGGGCAGAGGTGAAGGCTTTGATCAGGGTGCGGAAAGCACTTTCCGCCGTGGTATCCCAAGAAAAAAGGACGTTTTTCTTGGTTAGGTCAAACAGGGGGCGTGCCACAGTAGAATAGTCTTTGATAAATCGTCGGTAGAAGTTGCAGAAGCCCAAAAATGCTTGGACTTGTTTGACCGTTTTTGGGGTAGGCCAATCGGTGATGCCAGCAACTTTTGCTGGGTCCATGGAGACTTGACCATTGGAAATGACGATTCCAAGGTATTCAATGGAGGTTTGTGCAAACACGCATTTTTCAGGTTTCAGGTAGAGGTCATGTTGTTCCAAACGCTGGAGTACCTCGTGGGTGAGCTCAGAAAGGGTCGTCGTATCTTCCGTGAAGATGAGGATGTTGTCGAGGTAGACCACTACATGTCCACCATCAATTAGGGACTCAAAAACTTGGTTCATGAACGTTTGGAGCGTTTCTGGTGCATTGCAGAGACCGAATGTCATTACAGTCGGCTCGAAAAGGCCCAGGGATGTTTTAAAGGCCGCTTTGTATTCATCGCCCTCGCGAATTCAGATGTTGTTGTATCCCCATTGGATATCTAGCTTGGTGAAATAATGCGCACCGTGGAGTTTGTCGATTAGTTCAGGGATTAGGGGGAGAGGTGCCGCATTCTTGATAGTGATACCATTTAGGGCTCGGTAATCTTGAACTGGTCGAAGTTTTCCATCCTTCTTGTCCACAAAGAAGAAGGGGCTGGCCATGGGAGACTTGGAAGGGCGGATATATCCTTTCCACAGGTGTTCAGATATATATTCTTTGAGTGCATCCGCCTCTTTGGGTGTTAGGCAGTAGATTGAGCAGTTCTTCATTGTTGCTCCAGGTTTCAGATCAATTGCATGATCCCAGGGTTTGTGTGTAGGCAGGTGATGGGAGGCCTCTTCACTGAAGACTCAGGTGTAGCGCTGGAATTGACTTGGAATGTGATCAATGGAGGGTTTAGGGGCTGTTCTTGCCACTATCTTGGTGCTTGTAGTGATCTTGCTTCGGATTGCTAGGTGGTCATACTTGAGGAAACTGTGACTCCACAGCCAGGGTTCAAAGGCTTTCTGAGCGTTTGTTTGTTCATTAGGGTACACTTCTTTAGTGGTCGGGTTAAAAACCTCCGTAGGTTGCTCGGAATTGAACACTTGTTCGTCAGGTTCTAGCTCTAGAATGTTGATCGTGGTGTTGCGTGTCTGGGGTACTTTGGAATAAAGAACAACTGTCTTTGCTGATAGGGTGCACGTCTTGGGGCATCTTGAAAAGATGAGCTGGGGCTTTTCCCAGTCGATCTCAGGGTTGTGTGCTCGGAGCCAATCTGTTCCAAGGATTATATCATGCTCTCCTAGGGTGGTGACGTATAATTCTAATGTCTCGTCGTGGTAAGCATCTTCTGCTGTTCTGATCCTCATTTTCTGGATCGTAGTGTGTTTAACCGAACCCGTCTTGTTGGGGGTCCCGTCCATGTTTCTAACTGGAAGGGGGTTAATCAACATTCTCAACGTTAGTCCGTTCGCTCATGCGAACCCATCATCTACTATGATGCCCTCCGCACCACTGTCCAACAGGGCACGGGCATTGATTTCTCTGCCAGACCTTTTTCCTACTAGTGTCACCTTGAGTACGATAGAAGGCGCTCGCCTATTCCGTATCGTCTCTACAGGCACATGCTCGGCTCCAAGCATTTCTAGTAGTGAAAAGCCACGTACAGTGCAGCTGGCTATCCTTCTTCCTCCTGCCAATGCCACAGGGGAAGTCCCTAAAAATCCTCTTTAATAGGGGCACTCCTCGGACGCGTGTCTGGGGAGTACAGCAGTATCTCTCGATACAATGCTCCAATCTGAGCTGGATGATCATGGGGTGCTTCCTCCACATCTGGATCTTCAACAAAAGCGCCTCGCGCTCTAACATTGTTGGAACGGCCACCTTTGGCTTTCATTGCTTGTGTCTTCAGTATACATTCTTTGAGGATGTGGCCTGGCTTGCCACAGTATAGGCAAAGCTTGTTTTTGAACCGATAGTCTCGTTCTTCCTTGGTAAGCTTTCCTCTTGGGGATTTCTCGGGTCGGGATGAAGAAGCGTTGACATTAACGCTATCATCTTTGGTCAGGACAGCTCGTCCGGAGGCGGGTCTTCCACCAGAGTTTCTCGGAGGGGGTCTTGAGGAGGCAATGATTCCATTCGTGTAGACTCGCCATACGCGATCAAATTCTCTAGCTTTGTCTACTAGGTTGGTGAGGGTTGTTGGAAGGGGGGATATGCTCATAAGCTTTACATGTAGAGCTGTTGGAATTGCTTGTCGAAAAGCAAACATCTGGGTTGCCTCATTTGCGCCACTTCTTTTGGCGTGGGTGGACCACTCTTGGTACCATTCATTGAAAGGTCAGTTACCCATCTTTAGGGTGTACATCAGGTTGGTGGCTTCCATAGCTGTATGCGCAGGGATAAAGTGCTTGTCAAAGTCTGTTTTAAATTGCGCCCACGTTCCAAATGTCACTGCTGCTCCAGCTGGTGTCGGGTTTAAGGCTGTCTTTTGCCTGTCCTGGGCCCACTCGCCCGCAGAAGTCCCTGCCTTGAAGTAGGTCAGGGCCGTGGATATCTTCTTGTCATCCGTGTCGAAGATTGTTTGGTTGAGGTGAAAGTAGTTGGCCAGATTATTCCAGAAAGCTTCTGCTTTATCAGGCTTTCCATCGAAGGGTTCAGGTGCTGCACCAAGGATTTTTGCAGGGGGGTTTGCAGCCATGGTTACTTGGGAGGGTCTCGAAGGGGAAGGTGTTTGCGGGGGAACCATAGCCCTGTGTGTTAGGGGTGGGGAAGGTAGTCTTGGGGGGGAACGGATGGAAGTTGTCGCTATTTGTAGTCGACTTGGTCCAGGGGATCCTGGTGCCACTTGGGGGGGAACTCGGGGGGAGGCTGGTCGTGAAGTTACTCGGGATAGGAGACCAGTAAGTACTTGGGTTGTTTCTTCTAGGATTTGCGAAACTTCTGCTTGTTCGCTTTCAGATTCAGGGGCGTTACTGTCGGTCGGGGTAGGTGAAAGCTCTTCGCTTTCTGATGGCTCTTCAGAGTCGGAAAACCGAACTTCTCGGTTGTTGTTGTATACCCAGGTACCTCGAACAAAGTTCCAAGAGACCTTTCTATTCTTGAAAGTTCCTCTAAGGACTATCCAGTTGAGGTTGCGGACCTTTTCGATATGGGGGTAGAACTCTTCAAAGTCTTTTAATTGAAGGGTTCGTTGAGTGTTTAGGTTTGTCCAAGGAAATCGTCCATCGGGGCTTGAGACAGGGATTCCATTCCAAGTAGCGTAGATGCAGTTGTCTTCTAGGGAGAAGGACGCGTTTCGGAAGTATACGGGGCGGAGTTCTTCTTCTTCTTGAGTAAGAGGTCTTTCGTTACTCATTCACTGGGGGTTTCGATGGAGTCGAGATACAGTCCAACTGTCTTCGTTCCAAGGGTAATGGACTTTATATGCAGGGGCAAGGATTGCTCGGTCGGGTTGGTTATTTCTCTGTTGTCGACGGATCCAATGATACTCTTCAAAGATACCGTAGAAGGATACTGTAGTTTTGCTTCTCCACAGGAAGCCTTGGAAGTTCAGGGGACTAGAGGTGATTTCTCTTGCTCGGAAGAGAGGTTGTTCTAACTGTAGAACGTTCTGGTGGGCGCCTTGATACTGGAGTTGACAATGGTGCTTAAAAACGTTCAACTCTCTGGGGGTTCGGGTTGGTAGCTGCTCAGAGACGTAGATAGCTTCTGGGAGATGGCAGTGAAGCTCGCGGGGTTGAGTTTCTAGGAGTTGAGCCTCGTCGCTACTTGTAGAGTGTTGCCTAACTGTTGGGTGGACTTGGGTACTTGGGATAGTCGGTAACTCTACTCGGCTGATACTTGGGAAGACCGGTTCGTTTGGTCTTGACTGATTTATTCTGGGGATGTCTGGGTTTGGGACTACTGGGATTCTTTCTAGGAGGTTCCTGGGGGGCTCGGGTTCTTGGAATAACTGGGGAGGGTTCTTGGGAAGAAATGTGGGAATTTCTTGTCTGGTGACGACGTCGGGGTTGTCTTAAAACGGTGTGTTGAGAAGCCAGGTTGATTGCCCAATGTGTAATGGGTTCCAGATTGTCAATTTACGCGTGTAAACTGTCGGATTTTTCTCATGGGAAAGTTGACTTAACACTTTTCTTCAAAAGTGGGTCATGACAAAATTTCTAAAAATCTTCTACGCTTCCACTCAAAAGGTAGATAAAGTGAGTACTACTCTTTAGGTTACGCTTCCCTAAAAGGTAGGTAGTTCTGTCCAGGGGACCACAGTACAACACTGTCTGGGGTAGGAGGGGTGTCTGGTCTATAACCACAGGTGCAAACCTCTAGGGAGCACCAACAAGGACCTTGAGTTGTAGTATCTCCCCAACCTTCGCTTTGGTTGGTAGTTCTTTCCCAGTCAGGACTTGACTTGGAGATGAGACCTTCTTCTTCTGTCTCTAAGGAGCTGGGAGGGAGTGGTTCGGAGATTCGGGATAAGAGGCTTGGAAGTGGTGGGATTCTGGGTCGTCCAGAAAGAAGTTCGACCAATTCAGGGTTGTCAGGGGTAACAGGGGGGTCGTGGAAGATGCGGGGGTTTACTAGAAGGTGGTCTGGGTTCGTTAAGGTTGTTTCCCAACGCAGGGAAGTCCAGGAGTAGGTAAATTCAACTCCTTCAGTGATAACTAAGCGAGGTGGACCGTCTCGGTCTACTACTCAGAGTTCTTGAAAGGAGAGTTGGATTTCATCGTAGGAAAGTCGGAAGTGGTCCAGGTACCGGATTGGGGACCTGTGTTGGATTTGCTGGATAAGCTGGATTCGTCGAGGGGGAATATGAATGAACCAAAGATAATCGCTCTTGGTCCACAGAAGAAGCTGGTCTATGGGGTGGTTGGTACTAGAGGTGGAGTCCGCTAGATGCCAGTACAGGAGTTGGTTGTCACAGGCGTCGACAACTGCCGAGAGGTCTTGGACGAAGTCGTCATAACTGTCTTCGAAAAGGACTTCTCCAAATTCGAATAGATGGACCAGGCTTCGAAGTGCAAAGGGGGGGTCCGACCAACAATCGATGCGGGAGTTCTCGGATAGGTCATAGGTGGAGTCTTCTGGGTAATAGCGCGCAAGCTGCCGCTGTCTGTGAGAAAGGAAGTTCAAACGAGCTCGTTCAAGTCATTGTCCTTCGGGTAGGTTAAACGCGGGAGTAGGGGTAACTGGAGGCACTTAAAACCACTTGGTTTCACAGTCCAACTGACCCAAACAAAGAAATTGACTTACTAGTTGGCTTGGAGACCTTAACCACTCGGTTAACGATTCAAGGCAACTTTGATTTACAGGTTACAAGGGGGTAGAGTCAAGAAAGGTGGAAGAAAATTCGAAGGGGTCAAGGGGAATACGAGGGGCGAGACAATAAGCAAGGAGACGGGGGTGGGAACGAAGAATGTCCTCAAAGAGGTAGGCTTGGTTATGTGTGAAAATCTGTCCATCAAAAGTGAAACGCAAATGTCTGTAAGTAGTAATGATTCGTCCGTCAAAAAAGTCCTGAACCTCCAACGTTACCAAGGAGTCTATATACCCCGCTCTGAGGGCAAGAGAGAGGGGGCCAAATGCCCGGCGAAGTCCTTCCCGGAAGTCGTACCTAACCATTCCAAACAGTAGGTCAGCAGTGGGAGTCTTGAAGATGGCCTTCGAGCAAATATAGAGAGGGGGGAAGGCCGGGTGAGTGGCGGGGTCGACAAGGCAGGGGTAGATGGCATAGGTGTGGAGGGAATGGAGACGGAAGGGGGTGACAGAGGGGAAACAAGGGGGGGCAGCTAGGAGGTTGGTCCAATACGGGACCCGATTTATCGCAGCCTGGTGACTAAGGCTAGCGGGGCGCCAAGATTCTCCTTGGACGGTTTGTATGGCAACGTACTGGTGGGGGTGGTGATCTGCACCGAGGCAGGAAGGGGGGCGGTAGAGGGGGAAGTTTTCTTGATCTTCCGGGATGTCCCGGGGAGAGAGGGGGGCGACGGGGGGTTCTTCGGCTACTTGCTCGTAGTTGATGGGGGGCTCGGGGGTGGCAGAATGGGAGGCGACGGGGTTAGGACCCGGAGTAAGGGGGCGGATAGGGAAGAGAGGGGAAGTTGGGACACGAGGGGGGGCGCTGACAGCGCGGGACGTGGTGGGAGAGGAAGATGATGAGGGGACCTCATTTCCGTTGAGGTCGACGATGACGATTTCCTCTTGATACTCAAGAGGGGTGGCGGGACGTGGGGGGAGAGGCACAGAGTGGGTGGCTACTTGCCTGGAAATATCAAACTCCTCCTCAGGAGCTGTAGGGGTCGGGGAGGCGCAGGGAGTATCTTCTTGGGGGGGGTCGGGGTACACAAGCTCGGGGGACTGTTCCCGAACTTTCTCTACAAAGGCAGAGGGGGACTCAAGGGGGGAGAGGGGCGATGGCGGGAATGGGGTTTGGATGAGGGAGGTGGAGCGGGTCCGACGGACCTCTGGGAAGTAACGAGAGATGTTGGCGGGGGTGTCGTTGTAGTAGGAGGAAGAATCTCCGTCCCACTGTCCGAACTGCGAGAAGTCGTAGTCGTAGTCGGACACTAGGGCAACCCGGGGTTAAGTCTATTGGTTAGACTGTCCAAGTGTGATGACTCACTGTCACTTGACAGGGAATCACGACGAAGGCGGAAAACCGGGGGTTGAAGATGAAGGAGGCGGGGGCGGAGTCTCGAAGGGGAGGCACTTGGCTCGCTTGACAGTACTTAGCACGCAGCTAAGGGGTAGTGGCGCTTGTTGGCGGGGTAGTGTCCGGCAACTGAAGGGGCACTTAGACAGGGAAGGAGGCAAGTGGAGGATGTCACAAGTGGACAGTCTGAGGGACTGTCCATTGTATTGCGCTAGCTTATATACCTAAGGACATGGTCTGTGCGTAGGTTTAGGGCAGGCTTAGGGCCGCCTGACGGGTGCTGCGGAATGCTGCGCAATGGAACATTCAAGAGACATCTAAGAATAGTGTCCAATCAGATAATTTGTAGGAGTGGTACGACTGCTCCGCAGTCGATGATGCAATATGATGCCATAAAGGTGTGACTTCTCCGCAGTCCAATTGGGTAAATCCGAGAAGTGGTACGATCTTCAACTCCAGATCGTCAGGTGATTCCAGGCACGTGTGCCAGACATGTGGTTTGATAAACAGAGGATAATCATGTGATCGTCGGAGTATGAAATTGGAACTCCGACTTCGGATTTCCCCTTTAGGAAGGTGATTACCTAAGACCGGGCCGTCACGGACCGGTCTTAGATGCCCAAGTCACGACCTGAGTTTATAGGTTCGTGACAGATTCTGAGAATTCCTGGCTCCCCTCATCACAAATGACCCACTCCCGAGAACTGGTACAGAAGTTCCACCAGAACCACCCCCGAGCCCCTAAACCAAAGACCATCAGTGCTGTCGGTGCAGCACAACGTTAAAAAGGGGATACTGTCACGAACCTATAAACTCAGGTCGTGACTCGGGCGTCTAAGACCAGTCCGTGACAGCCCGGTCTTAGGTAATCACCTTCCTAAAGGGGAAATCCGAAGTCGGAGTTCCAATTTCATACTCCGACGATCACGTGATCGATCACGTGATTATCCTCTGTTTATCAAACCACGTGTCTGGCACACGTGCCTGGAATCACCTGACGATCTGGAGTTGAAGATCGTACCACTTCTCGGATTTACCCAATTGGACTGCGGAGCACACCTTTAGGGCATCATATTTCATCATTGACTGCGGAGCAGTTGTACCACTCCTACAAATTATCTGATTGGACACTATTCTTAGATGTCTCTTGAATGTTCCATTGCGCAGCATTCCGCAGCACCCGTCAGGCGGCCCTAAGCCTGCCCTAAACCTACGCACAGACCATGTCCTTAGGTATATAAGCTAGCACAATACAACGGACAGTCCCTCAGACTGTCCACTTGTGACATCCTCCACTTGCCTCCTTCCCTGTCTAAGTGCCCCTTCAGTTGCCGGACACTACCCCTGCCAACAAGCGCCACTACCCCTTAGCTGCGTGCTAAGTACTGTCAAGCGAGCCAAGTGCCTCCCCTTCGAGACTCCGCCCCTGCCTCCTTCGTCTTCAACCCCCGGTTTTCTGCCTTCGTCGTGATTCCCTGTCAAGTGACAGTGAGTCATCACAAAAGGTATCAGAATGATAGGAGAAGACATCGACGCGTACATAGTCCAATTCAAAAGACTCGCATGGAAGGCTCATTACAACTTAAACAACTGACAAACAATTGACCGCTTCATGGCCGGGTTGCCCCAATGTCGCGGTCGGACTTCATGGACTTACGATACGAGTTGAAAGGTGATTCGGACTCTTACTACATGGTTATGACTACAGGTAGTAAGCAAGTATTAGTCATGGACTTCATCATCAGTCAGCACAGTCGTAGTAGCATGTGATAGTTACTATGACTCACTCCTAGGATAGCGGTAGTAGGGTTCGAGCTACTTACACTATAGGGTATTACTTAGAAGAGGAGTTTTAAAGCTACCTCTGTAAAGATGTATAAATAGTGGGATGCGAAGACCAAGATACGCCATCTTGGTCTTCTTTGGAATACCACCCACTTCACTCTAGACTCGTCTCGTGGCCTTTGTGCCTTCGAACTTCATCATATTCCTGACCTTCGTGTCTAGGATACTGGCACTCTCAAAACATCAACTTGGAGTTGCCTTCGTACTACTTGGGCGGATACTGTGGATCGCCTTAGTCGTATTCTACGGGATCACCGAAACGCTGAGGACAGCACATAGACCTGCTAAGTCGTGAACGCCGTTATACGAGTCCAAGTCGGACTAACGCAGTGGTAGCGTTACATTAAGACCAAGATCTCCCAATCGTGGCGTTCACCACAAGAGACCAGTGGAGAAACTTCCGACCCTACAACCTTGAAACGAGAGGAGAAAGATCAGTACCACGAAGGTTCCTAGGGGCAGCCAGGTGGAGAGAATACAGAGGGGACACCGGATATTTCGTCGACTTCCCAGGGGAAGCCATCAGATATCAACCAGTTGAGTTCAACTACTCCAATTTCTGTTGGACGGAAGTTACGTGGAACCCCATAGACAACTGGTGGGACGTAATCCGACCAGCCGGAAGACATTACCGCTGCGACATTGACTCGAGAGAACTCCACAGAGACGACTGGGGATCGTTGGTCGGAGACAGCAGCAGCGAAGAAGAAGAAGAATGACCAAGGGAACAATCCCCATCGGAGTCAAGCCAAGAAGAACCAGTTGAAGAACATACCGCCACAGAAAGCGAGATCAGACCAGGAACGGGAGACGATTCAAGCCTGTTAGCCCACATAGCTGAGTCCCTCCATATCACGGTACCCGAAGAAATTCACATCAGAAGTCCGATGGCCACCGTAACAGAAACAATGGCTACAGAAGAAGTACGACGTATCAGAGAAGAAGCGGAGGCCATTCTAAACCCCATCAACCCCAGTACGGGA
>JAKELG010000264.1:0-51568 GCA_021527035.1 Lactarius vividus | reverse complement strand
GGGCATAGCTTCGGGTTTCGGAAATATGGGGCGCAGTGGCGCTTTAATGGCCCTGGTATTGACCTTGATGCATTGACAGTCGGCGCAACCCTTGATGTAGTCCATGACGTCGTTCCTGAGTCCTGGCCACCAGTAGTATCGTTCTACGAGTTTGATGGTTCGGCTGATCCCTGGGTGTCCATATACGGGGGGGTCGTGGTGGTTTTTGATAAGTTCTCTCTTTTCCAGGAGTCCTCCCGTGACTACTCGGCGTCCGTCCTTGTACCAGGTGTCTTCGATCTTCTTTAGTCCATGTGGGTCTATCCATGGGCGGAGTTTGTTGTTTTCTTGGGCGTATACTGGATTTACCTTCTCCATTTCTTGTACGGAGATGGTGGCGTTGATTCGAAGAGGGTCTTCCGTCGTATCTATTGCTGCGGCCCTGACGAAGATTTCGTCAGGTAGTACCGTGACTTGGTCGTTGTCGCCTTCTCCTTGATCGTAGTCTGGGCGTCTGGATAGGGCATCGGCTCGTCCATTTGCCGTTCCCTTAATGTGGTGAATCTCGATGTCATACTCCGATAGTTCTAGTACTTCCCTGGCTACTCGGCGACTTATCTTTTGTGGGGAGCGCCAATATTGGAGGTTCATGTGATCTGAGAAAACTTTGATCTTGTGCGGCGATCCTGCTAGATAGTGGCGCCAGTTCCGGAGTGCTTTCACGATTGCCAGAAGTTCTAGGTCGTAGATGTCGTAGTTTCTTTCCGCTGCATTGAGGGTGTTTGAGTAGTATGCGATGGGGTGTCTTTTGCTGTCTTTCTTGCGTTGAAGGAGTACCGCTCCTACTGCAAATCCCGAGGCATCTACTTCCAGTTCGAACTGGTCCCTTAGTTCGGCGTGCGCAAGGACTGGTTCTTCTGTGACAAGCTTTTTGATTTTGTCGAATGCTTCTTGTTCCGTTGTTGTCCATGTCCATTCCGTGTCTTTGCGCGTGAGTTTGTTAAGTGGTCGGGCGTGTGTGGCAAAATTTCGGATGAAAGCGCGGTAGAAGTTGCAGAAGCCCAAAAATGATCGTACCTGTTTGACGTTTTTTGGGGTTGGCCAGTCTTTGATGCCGGAAATTTTGACGGGGTCCATGCGTGTCACCCCCTTTTCGATGATTACCCCCAGGTAATCGATGCTAGGGGCGTGGAAGATGCATTTTTCCGGTTTAAGGAATAGGTCGTTTTCTTCGAGTAGATCCAATATGTCGTGTACCGCGTCAATATGTGCCTGTTCCGTGGATCGGGTTGCTATGCCTATATCGTCCATGTATACCCTGATGGTCGTGCCTTTGGTTTCGTGGTACGCAATGAGGTCTTTGCAGATCTCGTTCATCATGGTTTGGAAGGTCGCCGGAGAGTTTGTTAGTCCAAAGAACATTACCGTGGGTTCGAAGAGCCCATATCTTGTTTTGAATGCCGCTTTTTCCTGGTCGCCTTCTTTGATTCTCACGTTGTTGTATCCCCAGCGAATGTCCAGTTTGGTGAATATGAATGCACCACTGAGATCAGCTATGAGTTCCGGGATGAGCGGGAGTGGATATTGATTGCGTATTGTCCAGTTGTTGATGTTCCTGTAGTCCTGTACAGGGCGTAGCTTTCCGTCCTTCTTTTTGATGAAAAAGAATGATGATGCGTACGGAGATTTGGATGGTCTGATGTACCCCTTAGCCAACTGCTCGTCTATCCATTCCTTCAATGCTTTGTCTTCCGCTTGACTCATTGGGTAGACTTTGCAATCTATTGTATCCGGTGCGTTTGGCTTGAAGTCAATCGCGTGATCCCAAGGTTTCGACAGTGGGAATCGATTGGACTCTTCTTCGCTAAAGATCTTGATGTGTCGTTGATATTCTTCCGGGATGGCCTTCCTTTCTGTGTACTGTTTGGCTTCGATCGCCATTTCTGTTGACATTGTTGCGCGCAGACGAGTATCTTCGAGGTCGCATTCCTTTTTGAGTTGCTCTTCAATCTTCTGCTTGTTGGGTAGTAGTAGTTTTTCTAGTACAAGACGTGCGATGACTGGATCTATGCGGGGTTTCATAGGGTTGATAGTTCGGAGGACAACGGGGTACTCAGCTTCGTTTAAGGTAGCTGTAGCCCATTGGATGTTGGGTTGAAATGTGGCCAGCCACGGATACCCCAGTATGATGTCTTCTCCTCCTACGTCGGTTACTAGGAATCTCATTTCTTTGCTGATTCCCTTAGTTTGTACTTCTAGATCCACGCAATGGGTAATTTTGCCCCCTTTGTTGTGTGTGCCGTCGATATTTCAGATCTTTCGATGGCAGTCTAGTTCTTTGAGGCCTAGCCTCATTCGTTTGACGAAGTCCGGATGTATGAAATTGTTGGTGGCTCCGGAGTCCACAAGTGCTCGTTTGTTGGCCATGGCATAACTTGCGCGCAATGAAACTGGAACATGCATAGATTGATAGCGCGTTATGAACACAGAATTACACCGTAGTGCCCTCACCCAGGCCGTCGGGTTCAGGCGCTTTGAAAATCCTCTCGCCCCAATAGGTCCCGAACTACCAAGTCCCTGGCTTCATCGTCAAGGTTTCGCACTCCGTTTATCCAGCTGGTCGCCCGTTCTTGTGGCGTATCAGTGGTGGCGCGGGCGCTGCGGCTGCTGCCGCCGTCATCCTCGAATTGGATCAGGGGTTCTTCTTGGACGCTCTGGACTTCTTCGATGAACGCTCCCCTTCCTTGGCGTGGTTGCCAATTCGTGTTGACGCGTGGTTTGCGGGGTTGGCGGCAATCGCGGGACATATGTCCTAGCTTCCTGCAATTGTAACAGTTGATGTTCTTCATGTCTACGACTCCTTTTCCCTGGGAGCGTCCTCCTTGTGGCGTGTATGGAGGTCGGGTGTAATCGATTTCTTCGGAGCCCGCGAGTCGAGCGCGAACTCTTCCGGGAGTAGTGTCCATGGCATCCAGATGGCTCCGGAATGCCTGCCATCCCTGGTGCGGCTGTTGTGGGCGATTTGGAGCGTTGAAAGTCCTGAGAGAAGTATTGCCCGGCTTACCGGGTCCTGGGGGTTTACGTCCCCCCAAACGCGTTTGCAGATGCATCCACTTGCGCTGTTGCTCGAGCACGGCTGTCTTCCATTGGGCGTATGTGTTTGGACTGTGGAAGTTGTACGCGTTTTTGTAGAGTTCCACTGGAAGTCCGCTGGTGAATTTATCGAGAACTAAGGAGTCATCGAAGCGATATCCCGCTTCTCTAACCGCTTTCTCGAATTTGGTGACATAGGAGTCAATATCTTGCCCTTCCATTCGGAAGCCTTTCTGGAGTTCTTGTTGCGCCCTCTCCTTTTCAAGTGTGTCCGCGAATGTGTTGCGGAATCCGATTTCGATGGCTTCCCAAATCCATTTGTCGTAGGGTCCATGCTTGGCCTTGTATGCCTTGACCCATTTGGTGGTGGACAGGACCCATTCGTTGACGTGATCGCCTTGGATGTAGGTAAGGAAGATCAGCGCTTTACGGTAGGGGAGAGTGAACGCAGGGTTGTCGTAATTGGTCTCTACAAACAACTCCCACTGAGTGAGGAATTGTTGAACTTTGGTGTGATCCCCGGTGAATACAAGGGGTTCTTTGCCCATGAACTTCTCGGGTTTAGTTCCACTCGATACATTCGGTCCAGAGAAGAGGGGTCCTCCGGGGTCTCCCCCTTCGTCGTCTCCTCCTGGCGGTCCTCCAGATGGCGGTCCTCCTCCACGGCTAATACGCGTGGGTTCCTGGAATGTAGTAGGTTGCTCGGTGATCATGGTGGTCATGTCTGTAGGGATGGACTCAGCTAATAGTCCTAATTGTAGTTCTTCTTCCTCGGCTTGGGCTTCAAGGATGCGAATTTCTTCGGGGTTACTCCCTAGTGAAGGGGATGGTGCTGGCGTTTTAGGAGTGGGTGAGCGGACTGGTTCTTCTTCTTGTCCGTCTATAGGGCCCCACTGGTCTCTGGTAGTGACCTCGTTCTGAAGGATATCGAGTTTGAGGCTGGATCCTGCTGGTCTGACGATTTGTAATTTGCTGTGGAGTTCGTCCCACCTGATTTCCGTCCAACAGGTATGGTCGAAATTAAATTCTACGGGGATGAGTCCGGTTTTGCCGTCCTTATAGGTGTAGAGAGTTACGTAGCCTGGGTCTCCTTGTTCTATCTGCCAAAAGGCTCCCTTAAGGTATTGCTTGGGGACGTTGCATTCCCCTCTTCTGTCGATGTGATACGGTCTGAACGGGATCCAAAGATCGCGGGTTGTTACTGCGGAAGCCACGTTGAAGGATCTTGGTCTTAATGTTACGTCTACCACGGACGATCGTCTGACTTAGACGCTGTTGAAACGTGGGTTCCCTTTGGGGTATCAACGGTGGTTACTTGAGACTTCGGGGAATATGGCGGGATGCCTCTGGTAGGCACCGGTCAAGTCGCGATAAGTGTAGAGAGGTAGATCAAGGGGCACACCGGGAGGAGGGTTGTCAACCTTGCGTACGTATCTCCACCGAGGGTTGTCAACGATGTAGTAACAGTGAGTTGGTCTGGCGGTGCGAGAGTTGAGGTATTCGAATACTAAGTGACACGTGGTTTTGGGCGGATAAGTCACGGTCGGCAAGTCTACCATTCACGAGGAAAGATGGAGACAGAGTCACGGGGATCCCCTCTTGGTCACGACGGGATATGCCGGAGCTAGTTCACTTAAGGATATTGCTAGTCCTTAGTACAGAAGACGAGTAGAGAAGGTGGTATTGGAAGAAGACCAAGATGGGGATCCTGGTCCGTACTACTATGAACTTAAATACAAGTAAGGGAGCCAGTTCTAGCTCCGCTCGAACTCGTACTGAGCCAATAGCGTAAGTAGCGTAAACTAATAATAGAATGCGCAGTCGTCATCATAATAGGAGTTACGTACAACAATGGAGAGCCTCAGTCAGCATAGTAAGCCACATCACGTACAACAATAGAAACCGTCAGTCAGCCAGAACACAAGGCAACAAGATCCGATGTCCATGACACATTACTCCTGACATACCGAGTCATCGTGAATACGTCAGAGTTCACAACCGGGCCGGGCAGTCCACAGACAGAGCGTAACATGCTACCTGTGCAAGAAGCGGGGTCACAAGATGAATGAGTGTCCTAGCCGACCCCCGGCTGGAGTATGCACATGGTGCGCAAGCCGAGCTCACGCTTCCGAGAATTGCCTCATTCATCGCCTCGCGCCCATCACCCTGGCGTTTGAGGAGCCCTCTGAGCGCCCCTGCTGGTGCGGGAAGTGTCTGAGGTTCGATGCGCGGCACGACGAGATTGAGTGCCCACAGTATGAAGCGTGTAGGAGGTGTGGGGAGCGTGGCAGGTATTTGTTCCTGTGCCGACACGTGTGCCCGGTGGATGACCGAGATGACGAGACTAATGACCCCAGTGCTGACATATATGACTATGTCGGTAGTGACTGAAGTCGTGGCGACTTCAGGTCTGACAGGGGGGTAATGTTACGATTTTCCCTTCTATTTCCCATGGACGCTCCCGTTCCTTGCTTCTTACTCCCATATCCCACCTTATCACACCCTTAACTCCTCACGCGCCCAACCGTTTCCCATTATCTCTTCACCGCACGATACGCCCTTACGACCCCTTCCTTGTATATTAAAGTTCACGGCGCTCCGGTCTCAGCTGACTCACACATGACCCCGCGCAATCACCGCATTCCCTACTATAGTCGTGCCCTTGTTCCGCTTTTGCTTAGGACTCCACGTATCGCGCCATATGTTTGTTGAGTACAAACATCCTGTACCAGTATATAAGTCGCACACTACCTAGCTTGTACGGTAGACTTGACTTCTTGTGTAATACCACATCGCTGTCAATCCACGAACGACTTTTCGCTCGCTGTTTCGCTTGAGCACAACTTTGGTTCGCCTTTGTGCTTGAACCCCAGAAACCCCTGACTATCACCTGCGCGTCAGAGGAGACCGTGTGGTGCTTATTCATCATCGAACTTGGTCTTAACCGACTAACTCATGTCCCGTTACCTTGGCCTGAATGACTTAGTGACGTGCACGTCGCACATAACATTCCTGTGGTAACGTTACAGTAGTAGTCGTGCAGACTTCCTGTCATCTGCTCCAGTACCATCTCATCCGCTCTACCACTCCGTCCTTCTGTTGCCTCATCATCTCCGACTGCCATTTGGTCGCCCTCTGAAGCTGCTCCCTCTTCCAATCCTCCACTACTTGCCTCCACTTCTCCTCCTGCTTCCATTCTTGCCACCGTGACGTTGCCGGCGACGGGCTCTTCTTTGACCCACTGCTCCACTTGTACTGGGTGAGGTCAAGGTGAGGACACCTCACTGTTGCAGAGTGTTGCGGTTGGGACTTTTATGGACTACATATGGTACAGAGTTGAAGTGGACTCTTACTACACGGTTATGACTACGGTAGTAAGCAGGGATTAGTCATGGACTTAGTCACTACACATCGTACTAGCATGTGATTGCTAGTATGACTCATTACTAGGATAGCGGTAGTAGGGTTTGAGCTACTTATGCTACAGGATATCGGACTCACAGAGGAGCTTTAAAGCTACCTCTTATATGTATAAATAGTGGCTTTAGAAGACCAGGATACGCTATCTTGGTCTTCTTCACAATACCACTTGTCTTCTCTTCTTCTCAGACCTTCGCGTCTCGTCTTGTTGTTCTCCTTGACCTTCGAGTCTAAGGTCTAACCATTTCGCGTCAACAAGTCCTTGTGACTTTGATCCTAACTCTCAAAGCCCTCTGGATTGCCTTGATTGTCTTCCACGGGATCCTTCACACTTGTTTACGCCATAATGAAACTCGCTAAGTCGTGAACGCCTCAGTATGAGTCCAAGTCGGGCTAACGCCGTGGTAGCGTTACATTAAGACCAAGATCTCACAATTGTGGCGTTCACCACCAGAGACCAGTGGAGAAACTTTAGACCCTACAATCTCGAAACAAGAGGAGAAAGATCAGTACCACGATGGTTCCTAGGTGCAGCAAGGTGGAGAGAATACCGAGGAGACACCAGATACTTTGTCGATTTTCCTGGAGAAGCTATCAGATATCGACCAGTTGAGTTTAACTACTCCAACTTTTGCTGGACGGAGATTACATGGAACCCAATAGACAACCGGTGGGACATCGTCAGACCAGCCAGAAGACACTATCGCTGCAATATTGACTCAAGAGAACTTCATGGAGACAACTGGGGATCGCTTGACGGAGACAGCAGCAGCAAAAGCGAAGAAGAACCGCCAAGAGAACAGGCGTCCTCAGAATCAAGCCACGAAGAGCCAATAGAAGAACATACTGCTACAGAAAGCGAGATACGACCAGGAACAGGAGACGATTCAAGCCTACTAGCCCATATAGCTGAGTCCCTACATATTACGGTCCCAGAAGAGATTCACATCAGAAGTCCCATGGCCACAACTACAGAAGTCCAAACCATAGAAGAAGTATGATGTATCAGAGAGGAAGCAGAAGCCATCCTCAACCCCATAAACCCCTCCACGGGCCACTGAATGACCGCAGATGACGCAGCATTATTTAGAGCAATAGGCCCAGACCAACCAGACCCTCCGACAGGACCACCTCTGCCACCTGGCGGATTACTGGGAGGATTTCCAGGACAAGGACCTACAGGAGGGGGATTCCCAGCAGGAGGAAGGCCACCTGGAGGAGAAGGACCGCCGGGACCGCCAGGGGGAGGACCCCCTCCCGGACTAGGAGGAGGTGGAGGACATGGATCAGACAGACTATCAGGTGAACCCCTGACTGTATACGACAGAGACCATACTAAATATGAGGCCTTTTTAACACAATGGCACATCTACTGGGGGATGAATCTGGACGCCCCTATCATGCAAAACGAATATCGAAGGTTGCTCCTATTTTTAGGATACGTCAAAGGGATCAACGTCAGCAAATGGATGCTGACTATGCTCGAATGGTTGAATCGAGAGGTACGAAGAGGAGTAAGTCAGTACTCCCAATGTCGTGAACCTAGAAACTCGTTCACGACTCAGATGTTCAAGACCGTTCCGGACCGGCCCGGTCTTACGTAATCACCTTCCTAATTGGGTAATCTGGAAGCGCAGTTCAAATTTCATACTCCGATGATCATGTGATCGATCACATAATCAAGCCTCTGTTTATCCACCACATGATGCACCACGTGCAGAGCACCCCCCTGAGGACTATGGAAGAGTCATTCCCATTTGTCAAGATCCACCCCACGATTTGGAGCAAATCGTACCATATCTGAGGAATTATCCCATTGGCTGATAGAGAAAACACATCGCCAACACGTCACTGACTGCGGCGCAGTCATGCCACTTTCACGGATTTATCCTATTGGACTGCAGAGCAGTCACTTCATTATCGCATCATATCGACTGTGGATTGCGTCATATCGCACCATCGACTGTGGAAGAGTCGTACCACCCTATGCATTATTCTGATTGGACTGCGGATCTATCGTACGATCCTGTTACTTATTGTGATTGGACGCTATTATTAGAAGTACTCGGATATTCCCTGCGCAGTTTCCACAGCACCCGTGGAAAGGCCCTAAGCCTGCCCTAAACACCTACGCACAGACCATGTCCCTAGGTATATAAGGCCTGCGAATTCCATGGATCAGTCCTCAGACTGTCCACTTTGTGTACTCCTTTGTACTCCTCTCAAAGTCTGACAACTCTCCTGCCTGCCTCTCACCTCCTGTGCCCCTTCAATCATTGGACGAAGCCCCTTTGATAAGTGCCACTACCCCTCAGCTGAGTGCTGAGTTCTGTCAACAGTGCCCCTTCAGTGAGTGGACGTAGCCCCTCTCACAAGTGCCACTATCCCTTGGCTGAGCGCCAAGTTCTGTTGGTCAAGCAAGCAGCCCTTCCCCCAGTCCTATTCTCCCTACTGTTATCCGACACTTCGCCCCCGGCTCTACCAACCCCTTGTCAGACTGAACGTATTTGTCGAGTGGCAGTACATTCTTCACACCCAAACTCTTTGGAACCACATCACCACCGAATTTGCCAAATGATTCTCCAACATTCTGGAGGAAGAACAAGCTCAGGCCGAGCTTCAAAAGGGGATTAAAATGACAGGAGAAGATATTGACACGTATGTAGTCCAATTCAAATGTCTGGCAAGAAAAGCTCACTACAACCTGAATGACCAACAAACCATCGATTGGTTCACGGCGGGATTACCACGAGCCCTATTCATGAAAGTATATGAACTAGACGAACCCCACACCTTCGAAGACTGGAAGAGGTGCGCCCTAAGACGACAAAAGCAATACATCCACATGAAGGCACGCCTCGACAACTTCAAGAGTAAGACACCCCCTTCATCCGCACAACCTCGCTGGAGACCGCAACCTCCTAATTGGGGACCACCGCGAGGACCACCACCACCCAGATATGACCCAAACACAATGGATACCTCGGCAGACAGAACACGCGCGAGAGTGGCGGAAGTGGGAGATTCCAACAGACCCTTCATCCCCAGGCCACAACGAGGAGGGTACGGACGAGGAGGAGGACCTCCACCCCAGACATGAGGACAGTCATCTGCTACAACTGTAATCAGACTGGACACTTCTCACAAAATTGCCTGCAGCCACGCCAAAGGGCAACCACAAGTTGAATGACCGAAACCGACTACTATATGCAGGAAGAACCCCCAGCACAAGCCCGAGCGGCCAATACAGCACCTCCACAGCAAAGAGTGAAGGATTGGCTGGCCGGAGTAGCAGCGGAGACGGACGACATAAAGGACCTCATTCTCCAGGAAATGTGGGGGAAAGAGGGTTTTCAGAACACCCTCACCCATTGGCCTGGGTGAGGGCAGTCAATTGTAACTCTGTAATCATGACTTGCTATCGATCTCTTCGAATTCCAGTCTTGATTCACACAAGTTACGCCATGGCTGACATTAAAACACTAGTAGACTCAGGGGCAACAGACAACTTTATACAACCTTCGTTCGCAAAAAGAATGGGTCTCAGATTACAAACACTAGAACACCCAAAAAAAATATGGAACATAGACAATATGGAAAACAAAGCGGGCAGTATCACCCACTTTGTAGACCTTGACGTCCAAACTAACCAACGATGGCAAAAAATGCGTTTCTTAGTCACAGACCTTGGAAACGAGGATCTAGTCCTCGGGTACCCCTGGCTGGCAACATACGAACCCACGATCAACTGGAGATATGCAACCATACATGAAAAAATGCTCCCTGTAGTAATCCGGTCGATCAATCTCAACAAAGAAAGCCACATTATAGGAACTGCTGTCACCGAAGAGGAAAAGGAGGGCATCGTAGCAGAATTACAGGAGGAAAACCACCTACGTACCACCGCAACGGAACTTGCCATTGAAGCTAAGCAGTTTCACGAAAAAGTAGAACTTCCCTCGGCTTATCAACAATTTGCAAAGATCTTCAGCAAAGAGGCGTCAAACCGGTTTCCCCCCTCTCGACCATGGGACCACATGATAGAATTCAAGGAAGACACACCATCAGCGATCGACTGCAAAGTCTACCCCATGACCCAGGAAGAAGATGGCAAACTCAAGGAATTTCTGGACGAACAACTGAAGAAAGGGTACATACGTCCCTCCAAATCCCCCTACGCATCGTCCTTCTTTTTCATCAAAAAGAAGGATGGAAAGCTATGACCGGTACAAGATTACAGGAAGATCAACGCAGTCACCATCCACAATCAATACCCTCTCCCTCTCATCTCTGATCTTATCACAGATCTCAGTCGAGCACATACCTACACCAAGCTGGATGTCCGATGGGGGTACAACAACGTGAGGATATGGGAAGGAGACAAACACAAAGCGGCATTCAAAACACGGTACGGACTCTTCGAACCCACAGTCATGTACTTTGGACTCACCAATTCACCAGCGACCTTCCAAACCATGATGAACACCATATATTGAGACACCATTGCAAAACACGAACAAAACGGAACCATCATACAAGTCTACATGGACGACATCGGTATAGCCACAAGGGATCTGGCGGGACAAAAAGAACATGAAGAGGCTGTAAGTGACGTACTACAGGTGGCAATGGACCACGACCTCTACTTCAAGCTTGAGAAGTGCCTCTTCAATAAGCCGCGAATGGATTACCTGGGGGTAATCCTTGAAAAGGGGGTAACACGCATGGACCCGGTAAAAATTTCAGGCATCAAAGACTGGCCCACACCATCCAAGGTCCGTGACGTACGCTCATTCCTAGGCTTCTGCAATTTTTACCGACTCTTCATTCGCAGCTTCACCACACATGCCAAACCTCTCAACAAACTTACAAGGAAGGACACAGAATGGAGGTGGACAGACGAAGAAGACAAGGCCTTCAAGAAACTCAAAGCCCTGGTAATGGAAGAACCAGTACTGGCCCACCCAAAACTAGATGACCCATTCGAACTGGAAGTGGACGCATCAGGATTCGCAACTGGAGCAGTACTACTTCAACGGAAAGAAGACGGCAAAAAACATCCCCTCGGATACTACTCATGTTACGTCTACCACGGACGTTCGCCTGACTTAGACGCTGTTGTGACGTGGGTTCCCTCGCGGATAGAATCTGTGATTATCCGAGTGCTCTGGAAATACTGCGGGGTGCGGCCAATACGTGCCTGTAGAGTCTCTGTAGGTATACAACGTCTCCTCGACCGGGACGTTAGGCGGCGGGCTGGGGACCTTGCGAATGTACTCCCACTGGAGGTTGTCGACAATGTAGTAACAGTGAGTTGGACGGGCGGTGCGCAAGTTGAGGTATTCGAAGACAAGGTGACACGTGGTACCAGGCGGGTAAGTCACGGTCGGCTGATCTACCATTCACGGAGGAAGATGGAGATGTAGTCACGGGGATCCCTTCTTGGTCACAGAGGGATATGCCGGAGCTAGTTCACTTAGGGACGTCGCGAGTCCCTAGCACAGAAGACGAGTAAAGGGTGGTAATTGAAGAAGACCAAGATAGGGATCCTGGTCTGTACTACTGCGAGTTTAAATACAAGTAAGGGAGTTAGTTCCAACTCCGCTCGAACTCGTAAGTAACCAATAGCGTAAGTAGCGTATTCTAATAATAGAATGCGCAGTCGTTATCGTAACACCGAACACGTACAACAATAGAGATCATCAGTCAGCAAGCCTAATCACAATCACGTACAACAATAGAGGTTCTCAGTCAGCCTAACACGAGGTGGTGAGATCCGAAGTCCATGACATATTACTACTAACGTGCCGAGTCATCACGATCGCGTCAGAGTTCACAGCCGGTCCGGGCATTCCGAGAACGAAACGTAACATCACCCCCTTTTCAGCGTCAAGCCCCAGCTTGACCACGCATGACGGCAAGCGGGTTGGTGCCTACCGCGTGGAGGGCCTTGATGCGGGCTATCTCCTTGGCATCCTGTTCCGCCTTGGGTCCTCGATGAAGTGAGGCCCGAACATTCTCGATGCGGTCCACCGCATGCGCTCGCTGAAGTCTGGCGACACACCTGTTGCGCTCGATCTCTATGCGCTCCAACTTCATCTGTTCCGCCGCCAGTCGATGTTGCTGCGCCCGCCACCCCAGCGTCATGCAACGGTATCGATGGACCTCGGCCGTGAGGGTTGCATCCTTCATGTGAAGGAGCGCTTGATCGACCGAGTCGACTAGTCCCGCGTCGGAGAGCAAGAACGTGAGGTCGTCGTCGGTGTAAGTGGGGGAAGAGGACTGTTCGTCGTAGTAGGGGACTGCATGGACGGGCTTCCCATACTGTTGGTTGCATCCGGCCCTGAAGGCCAGGACGAAGGGGTCGGCGGTGAGAATGAGCTGAGTATACCGGGCGGGCCAAAGACGTTCTTGAGCGTCTCGAATCTGAAAGGGAATGTAATGGACTCCCCTGTTGAACTGATATCCCCTGGGCGGGGGTGTCTCCGGCCAATCCTCGGCCTCCGGCACATGTTCCTCCTCTTGATCGTGGCGAAGCGCGGATGGATGTGACGTCGGTAGTGTGATAGCTTCCCCGGTGGGTCCGCAAAGCGGGGGGGTTTCCGAGTGTGTCGTGGTGAGATGGGTGGCGTAACGTAAATATTGATGCGCTTCGAGGCGCTCCGCCGGGTCGTACGGGTCCCCTGTGTCGTCAGGGCCTGTTGGGGAGACGGGTCTGCTGGGCACATACCCTTGTTGTTCGTCGCCCGCTGGAGTGGGCGCTCGGGTCGGGACGTAGTGATCTCCGAGGTAGCTGGGCTGGTTGCTCTCGGAATAAACAGTGGGGGTCGGCGAAGGAACTGGGGATGGCCCGGGGGAAGGAGGATGATCTCCTCGTTGGTGAAGGGCGAGGGCAGTCGACAGGGGTGACGATGGCGTGGACTGTACTCGGTAAGGTGCGGATAGCTCGGTGTTGACGACATAGCGGAAGTGTACTGGGGAGGAGGACCTCATGAGTGGGGAGTGAAGTGAAAGAGGGGGATGGGGACGTCTCTTGGGAATTCCCTGCGCTTATATGTGCTTCGCGAGCGGGATTGGAATTTTTGAATTCCCGAATCGCGTCATCTGCGAATACGTCATTTTTGTCGACCCACTGGTTGTCCGAGTCCGGGTATCCTTTCCACTTGACCAAATACTGCAGCTTGCGACTTCTGCCGAACCTCCGAGAGTCTAGAATCTTCTCGACTTCGTACTCTTCTTCGCCTTCTACTAGATCCGGTGGTGGGCGTTGATAATTGGGTCCGTGCGTGGGTGTTTCGCGATAGGGCGTTAGGAGGTCCACATGGAATACTGGGTGAATCTGCCACTGCGTGGGAAGTTCCAGGCGGTAATTGACTGCGGACATCACCTGAATAATCTTAAAGGGGCCGTGGCGTCGTGCCGCTAGTTTGGCTGTTGGCTGGTGCGTGCGTAAGTGGCGTCCTTCTAGCCATACTTGGTCCCCTATTTGGAACTTGGGCGTATCTTTCGCCTTGATCCACCCCTGCTGCGCTTTGATCATCAGTGACTGCGCGTGTTGTCGGAGTTCCTTGAATTGTTTGACCCTGAGTGCCACTTGCAGGATCGGCGATGGCCTATCGGTCCAATCAGCGCGGGGGTTATACCCCATGAGGAGCTGGAAGGGGGATTCTTTAGTGGTTTCGCTTGGCCAGTTGTTATGCGTAAACTCAGCCATGGGGAGATAGTGAATCCAGTCGTCCTGTCGCTCGTTGACCCAAAATCTCAAGTACTGTTCTAGCCATTGGTTCGTTCGTTCTGACTGCCCGTCTGTTCGTGGGTGATACGCGGTCGAGATGTTCTGCTCGATCCCTAGGATTTTGCACAGTTCGCGTGTGAATTTCGAGGCGAATCTGGGGTCTCGATCGCTGATTATCTTGCCGGGTAGTCCGAATCGAGGGAACACGTGTTTGACGTATAGAGCAGCCGTGCCTTCAGCCGATATTTCTTCTCGACATGGGATAAACAGGGACATTTTTGTGCAGTCGTGATCCGTTATCGTGAGGATCGTGTCGCAGCCCTGTGCTTCGGGAAGTTTAGTGATGAAATCAAGTGCGATGGTTTCAAACGGCATAGCTTCGGGTTTTGGAAATATGGGGCGTAGTGGCGCCTTGATGGCCCTGGTGTTGACCTTGATCCTTTGACAGTCGGCGCATCCTTTGACATAGTCCATGACTTCGTTCCTTAGGCCTGGCCACCAGTAATATCGTCCCACGAGTTGGATAGTTCGGCTAATTCCAGGGTGTCCGTATACGGGGGGGTCGTGGTGATTTTTGATGAGTTCTCTTTTCTCCAGGAGTCCTCCCGTAACTACCCGCCGTCCGTCCTTGTACCAGGTGCCTTCGATCTTCTTTAGTCCGTGTGGGTCTATCCAAGGGCGCAGTTTGTCGTCCTCTTGGGCGTATACCGGGTTCGTCTTTTCCATTTCCTGCACGGAGATGGTGGCGTTGATTCAAAGAGGGTCTTCTGTTGTATCTATTGCGGCGGCCCTTACGAAGATCTCGTCGGGTAATACCGTGACTTGGTCGTTGTCGTCTTCCCCTTGATCGTAGTCTGGGCGTCTAGATAAGGCGTCGGCTCTTCCATTTGCCGTTCCCTTGATATGGTGAATTTCAATATCATATTCTGAGAGTTCTAGTACTTCCCGGGCTACTCTGCGGCTTATCTTTTGTGGGGAACGCCAGTATTGGAGGTTCATGTGATCTGAGAAGACTTTGATCTTGTGTGGGGATCCCGCCAGATAGTGACGCCAGTTTCGAAGCGCTTTAACTATTGCTAGCAGTTCGAGGTCGTAGATGTCATAGTTTCGTTCTGCTGCGCTGAGGGTGTTCGAGTAGTAGGCGATGGGGTGTCTTTTGCCGTCTTCCTTGCGTTGAAGCAGTACTGCTCCTACGGCGAATCCTGAAGCGTCCACTTCTAGTTCAAATTGATCTTCCAGCTTGGCGTGTGCGAGGACCGGTTCTTCTGTGACGAGTCTCTTGATCTTGTCGAACGCTTCTTGTTCTGTCGTTGTCCATGTCCATTCCGTGTCCTTGCGCGTGAGTTTGTTGAGGGGTCGGGCGTGTGTGGCAAAATTTCGGATGAAAGCGCGGTAGAAGTTGCAGAAGCCTAGGAATGATCGTACCTGTTTGACGTTTTTTGGGGTTGGCCAGTCTTTGATGCCGGAAATTTTGACGGGGTCCATGCATGTCACCCCCTTTTCAATGATTACCCCCAGGTAATCGATGCTAGGAGCGTGGAAGATGCATTTTTCCGGTTTGAGGAATAGGTCGTTCTCTTCTAGGAGGTCCAGTATGTCGTGTACCGCGTCGATGTGTGCTTGTTCTGTAGATCGGGTTGCAATACCTATGTCGTCCATATACACTCTGATGATCGTGCCTCTAGTCTCGTGGTATGCAATGAGGTCTTTGCAGATCTCGTTCATCATGGTTTGAAACGTCGCCGGTGAGTTGGTTAGCCCGAAGAACATCACCGTTGGTTCGAATAGTCCGTATCTTGTTTTGAACGCTGCCTTTTCCTGGTCGCCCTCTTTGATCCTTATGTTGTTGTACCCCCAGCGGATATCCAGTTTGGTGAATATGAACGCTCCGCTTAGATCGGCGATGAGTTCTGGGATAAGTGGGAGAGGGTATTGGTTGCGTATAGTCCAGTTGTTGATGTTTCGGTAGTCCTGTACAGGGCGTAGCTTTCCGTCTTTCTTTTTGATAAAAAAGAATGATGACGCGTACGGGGATTTAGAGGGCCTGATATACCCTTTTGCCAGCTGTTCGTCGATCCATTCCTTGAGTGCTTTGTCTTCTGCTTGGCTCATCGGGTAGACTTTGCAGTCGATCGTGTCTGGTGCGTTCGGTTTGAAGTCAATGGCGTGGTCCCAGGGTTTCGAGAGTGGGAAGCGGTTGGACTCTTCCTCGCTGAAGATCTTGACGTGGCGTTGGTATTCTTCTGGGACTGCTTTCTTTTCCGTGTACTGTTTGGCCTCGATGGCCATTTCAGTTGACATCGTTGCGCGTAGGCGGGTGTCTTCAAGGTCGCATTCCCGTCGTAGTTGTTCTTCGATCTTTTGCTTGTTAGGGAGTAGGAGCTTCTCGAGTACCAGTCGTGCTATGATCGGATCTATTCGTGGTCGTGTGGGGTTGGTGGTGCGGAGGACGACGGGGTACTCAGCTTCGTTCAGGGTGGCTGTGGCCCATTGGATATCGGGTTGGAACGTAGCCAACCATGGATATCCTAATATGATGTCCTCCCCTCCCACATCGGTTACGAGGAATCTCATTTCCTTGGAGACTCCTTTTGTCTGTACTTCTAGATCCACGCAATGGGTGATTTTGCCCCCTTTGTTATGCGTGCCGTCAATGTTCCAGATCTTTCGATGGCGGTCTAGCTCTTTGAGGCCTAGCCTCATCCTTTTGACGAAATCCGGGTGTATGAAGTTGTTTGTGGCTCCGGAATCCACTAGTGCTCGTTTGTCGGCCATGGCGTAACTTGCGCGCAATGAAACTGGAACATGCATAGATTGATAGCGCGTTATGAACACAGAATTACACCGTAATGCCCTCACCCAGGCCGTCGGGTTTAGGCGCTTTGAAAATCCTCTCGCCCCAACAAATCCCGAACTACCAAATCTCTGGCTTCGTCGTCGAGGTTTCGAACTCCGTTTATCCAGCTGGTCGCCCGTTCTTGTGGCGTATCAGTGGTGGCGCGGGCGCCGCGGCTGCTGCCGCCGTCATCTTCGAATTGGATTAGAGGCTCGTCTTGGACGCTCTGGACTTCTTCTATGAATGCCCCTCTCCCTTGGCGGGGTTGCCAGTTTGCGTTAGTGCGCGGTTTGCGGGGTTGGCGGCAATCGCGGGACATGTGTCTGAGCTTCCCGCAGTTGTAGCAGTTGATGTTCTTCATATCTACAACTCCTTTTCCTTGGGAGCGTCCTCCTTGCGTTGTATATGGAGGCCGAGCGTAATCGATCTCTTCAGAACCTGCTAGCCGAGCGCGGATTCTTCCTGGAGTGGTGTCCATGGCGTCCGGATGGTTCCGGAATGCTTGCCATCCCTGGCGCTGCTGTTGGGGACGATTTGGAGCACTGAAAGTTCTAAGGGAGGTGTTGCCCGGCTTACCGGGTCCCGGGGGTTTACGTCCCCCCAAACGCGTTTGTAAATGCATCCATTTGCGTTGTTGTTCGAGCGCGGCCATTTTCCATTGAGCGTACGTATTTGGGCTGTGGAAGTTATACGCGTTCTTGTAGAGTTCCACTGGGAGCCCCCCCGTAAATTTGTCGAGGACTAGGGAGTCATCGAAGCGATATCCTGCTTCCCTGACCGCTTTTTCAAACTTTGCGACGTAGGAGTCGATGTCTTGTCCTTCCATTCGGAAACCTTTCTGCAGTTCCTGCTGTGCCCTTTCCTTTTCGAGGGTGTCGGCGAATGTGTTGCGGAATCCGAGCTCTATGGCTTCCCAAATCCATTTGTCGTAGGGTCCATGTTTGGCTTTGTATGCCTTGACCCATTTGGTGGTAGACAGGACCCATTCGTTGACGTGGTCTCCTTGAATGTAGGTGAGAAAGATTAGCGCCTTTCGATAGGGGAGGGTAAACGCAGGGTTGTCATAGTTGGTTTCCACGAACAATTCCCATTGAGTGAGGAATTGTTGGACTTTGGTGCGGTCCCCGGTGAATACGAGGGGTTCTTTGCCCATGAATTTCTCGGGTTTAGTTCCGCTTGACACATTTGGTCCGGTGAAGAGGGGCCTTCCTGGGTCTCCTCCTCCGTCGCCTCCGCCTCCTCCTCCCTGTCCTTCCGGCGGGGGTCCTCCGCCGCGACTGATACGCGCGGGTTCCTGGAACGTAGTTGGTTGTTCGGTGATTGTGGTGGTCATGTCGGTAGGGATGGACTCAGCTAGTAATCCCAATTGCGCTTCTTCTTCTTCTGCTTGCGCTTCGAGGATGCGGATTTCTTCGGGGTTGCTTCCTAAGGATGGGGAAGGTGCGGGTGTCTTGGGAGTGGGGGAGCGGACGGGTTCTTCTTCTTGTCCGTCTATAGGTCCCCACTGGTCTCTGGTAGTTGTTTCGCTTTGACGAATGTCAAGGTGAAGCCCTGATCCTGCGGGTCTGACGACTTGTAGTTTGCCGTGGAGTTCGTCCCACCGGATCTCTGTCCAACAGGTGTGGTCGAAATTGAATTCTACCGGGATAAGTCCGGTTTTGCCGTCTTTGTAAGTGTAGAGGACTACGTAGCCTGGGTCTCCTTGTTCTGTCTGCCAAAATGCTCCTTTAAGGTATTGTTTAGGGACGTTGCGTTCCCCTCTTCTGTCTATGTGATATGGTCTGAACGGGATCCAAAGATCGCGGGTTGTTACTGTGGAAGCCACGTTGAAGGATCTTGGTCTTAATGTTACGTCTACCACGGACGTTCGCCTGACTTAGACGCTGTTGTGACGTGGGTTCCCTCGCGGATAGAATCTGTGATTATCCGAGTGCTCTGGAAATACTGCGGGGTGCGGCCAATACGTGCCTGTAGAGTCTCTGTAGGTATACAACGTCTCCTCGACCGGGACGTTAGGCGGCGGGCTGGGGACCTTGCGAATGTACTCCCACTGGAGGTTGTCGACAATGTAGTAACAGTGAGTTGGACGGGCGGTGCGCAAGTTGAGGTATTCGAAGACAAGGTGACACGTGGTACCAGGCGGGTAAGTCACGGTCGGCTGATCTACCATTCACGGAGGAAGATGGAGATGTAGTCACGGAGATCCCTTCTTGGTCACAGAGGGATATGCCGGAGCTAGTTCACTTAGGGACGTCGCGAGTCCCTAGCACAGAAGACGAGTAAAGGGTGGTAATTGAAGAAGACCAAGATAGGGATCCTGGTCTGTACTACTGCGAGTTTAAATACAAGTAAGGGAGTTAGTTCCAACTCCGCTCGAACTCGTAAGTAACCAATAGCGTAAGTAGCGTATTCTAATAATAGAATGCGCAGTCGTTATCGTAACACCGAACACGTACAACAATAGAGATCATCAGTCAGCAAGCCTAATCACAATCACGTACAACAATAGAGGTTCTCAGTCAGCCTAACACGAGGTGGTGAGATCCGAAGTCCATGACATATTACTACTAACGTGCCGAGTCATCACGATCGCGTCAGAGTTCACAGCCGGTCCGGGCATTCCGAGAACGAAACGTAACAACTCAGCTACCCTGAACAAAGCCAAGAGAAACTACGACATCTATGACCTGGAACTCCTTGCTATCGTCAAGGCACTCAGACACTGGAGACCACTACTGGCCGGATCACCACACAAAATTAAAATTTACTCCAACCACATGAATCTCCAATACTGGAAACTCCCGCAAAAGATAAGCCAAAGAGTAGCCAGGGAAGTACTCGAACTAATGGAATATAACTTCAAGATTCACCACATCCCAGGAAAGAAAAACGGCAGAGCCAATGCCTTGTCACGAAGACCGGACTACAATCAAGGGGAACGAGATAATGAAAATGTTGTAGTTCTACCAGAGGATGTGTTCGCAAGGGTCACAACTGTACAAGCCACACAATAACCGCCACAGACCGAAATCACCCTTTGCTACTGGGTAGATCCACACCAACTAAAGTATGTTGACGGAGCATGGTACCGACAAGGGAAGTATGTCATTACGGGGTCATTAGACGAGAAAAGGAAGCTCATATCTGCCCATCACGACCCACTGGTACACGGACACCCTGGAATCGCAAGAACCACATGATTAGTAGAACGACGATACTGGTGGCCAGAACTGAAACTGGACGTATGAAACTACGTCCAGGGATGTGCAGAGTGCCAGAGGCATAAAGTCAATACGCGTCTGACTAAAGCCCCATTAGTACCCATAACCCCCAAGGAAGAGGCGCTGCCATTCGAAACCATAGCCCTTGACTTCATCACCAAACTCCCCATATCACAGGGTTACGACTCCATCCTCACTGTGACGGACCACGACTGCACCAAAGCATCTATATTCATACCCTGCAACGAAGAAATCTCCGCTGAAGAAACCGCCGGACTCTACGCAACTCATGTCTTCAAACGATTCGGACTCCTGTTGAAGATCATCAGCGACCGAGACCCCCGGTTCGCATCCAAATTCACAAGGGAACTCTGCAAAACCCTGGGGATTCAACAGAACATCTCAACGGCGTACCACCCTCAAACAGACGGACAATCAGAAAGGATGAACCAGTGGTTGGAACAATACCTTCGATTCTGGACTAATGAGCAACAGGACAACTGGGTGGCGTTCCTACCCGTAGCAGAATTCGCTCACAACAATTGGCCACACAAGGCGACAAGGAAGTCCCCATTCTCACTCCTCATGGGATATGACCCACGCGCTGATTGGCTCGATAAGCCCTCTCCAATCCCACAGGTCACCACGAGACTAGAACAATTCCAAGAAGCTCGGAAGGAAGCCCACGACCTTATCAAAAAGGTGCAACTCATGTGGGTCAAACACCGAGACACCCCCGAATTCCGACTCGGAGATTACGTATGGCTGGAGGGACACCACTTGAGAACCAATCAGCCGACTCCCAAACTGGCGGCTAGAAGACACGGACCCTTCAAAATCACATGAATCCTATCCCCGGTAAACTACCAACTGGAGCTTCCCACGCAGTGGAGCATCCACCCTGTATTCCACATCGATCTTCTCACACCTTATTGTGAGACGCTCATGCACAGAGAAAATTTCCAGTGCCCAGCACCGGACTTGATAGAAGGGGAAGAGGAATACGAGGTCGAAAAGGTTCTGGATCATCGGCACTTCGGCAGAAGACGGCGTTTACAATATCTGATCAAATGGAAGGGATACCCCAACTCAGAGAATCAGTGGGTCAATAAGGATGACGTGTTCGCAGATGAGGCCATAGCTGAGTATCAATCATTGAATCCCCGACGTGCATATCACTTAAAAGTGGCGCGAACTTGGCAGCAAACCTCATCACCCTCTCTCCGTTCCCATTCTGGCTTCCTCTCTTCCATCCTCACAGCCATGTCCATTCCCTCTGCCGCCGAGGTCATCGCTCGAGTTGCCCAAAACACGGGCCCCATCACCTACAAAGAGCTCACTACGGCCCTTCAATCCACCATCCTGGCCAGCTATGCCGACGGAACCAGCAACCCCGCCACCTGGTGGATCCTTTCCCAAGACGGACAGTGCATCAACGAGGTCCCATTCACGATGGCCGAAGTCGATCGGCTTTGTGCAGCTCTCCCAGAGTCTGCGCCTTCCTCACCTTGACCTCTCCCAGTATGAGTTGAGTATCAAACTGAGGAAGAAGCCCAAGACACAGGCGACGGTCGACTGGGAGCGGTGGCAGGAGCAGCAGTGGAGGCAGATAGCAGAGGAATGGCAGTGGGAACAGTTGAGGAAGGCAGCCAAGCGATGACGAGAAGCCCTTCGGAGGCGACGCGAGTGGATGTGAGAGAGGAGAGAGTGGCAAGAGGCGAGGAGACAGTCCTCGAACAAGTCCGAGGAAGCTTAGCGGATAGCTATCCAGCTGAGCACCCTCTCATCTCTACCACCACCGACACTGACAACCCCGCCGAGACCCCGTACGCCTGCGACACCTGCGGACGTCCCCTGTATCGAGGCGGCGTGCGAGCCGACGCACCCCCTCCATTCCCACTCTTCCGATTACGACACTCAACCCTGGGCCGCTGCCCCACAGGTATCGATGCAACCGCGGGGAGGACTTTGTCCACTACCCCATCACCAACGGACAAGGACGAACACGCCAGGCCACGTACATCCAAGTTATCATGGGCTCAGACCCCATCATGCTGGGGCTAGTGGAGGACAGTGAGAAGGTCTACTCACAGCCTCTATACGCCAAGCCCCACGTCAAGGCCACGGGGAAGGAGCAATACCCACAAGAGGACATGTGCCTCTTCGCCAGCGGTTACCACGACTGCCCTTGCCTCAATCATGCAATCGGCGAGCTCCACAACGTGAGCCTCAGGGCGGAGGTTCACCACTACCGGGCCTACGCGTACAAGGCTGAGAGGATGGAGCAGTGGCTCCACCAACTTGCCACCGCGCTCAGGGGGGTGAAGGTGGAGCTAGGGCGCAGCAAGTTCAGGTTGGAGATGGCTAGTGTGTTGGAGAGGATTGAAGAGGTACAGGAGGGTTGGATGACGGGACCGTGCCTTCACCGGCGTCGTGGGCACCGCGGCTGAAAAGGGGGTGATGTCGCGGTCAGGACTTTTATGGACTACATATGGTATGGAGTTGAAGTGGACTCTTACTGTCATGATCCGACGCTTCGGACTTTCTCTGTGTGTGTCTTTTGCTATCTTGTTTCACTTCGCTCCATTTGTCCTCTATTTTGTTACTAAAGGGGCTATCATTGTTAGCCACCCTAGACTCCGCTTCCACATCAGTGCCTTGACTTGTTTTGACTCTTTGTTTCTGTATGGGCTTGTGTTCATGTTGTTTGGAACCTCGTCCTATTTAAAGCTGTACTTTACTTTGTAGGAAGCCAGACTTGGCTTCGTTTGCAATCTAGCAACCTTGCCTTCGCCCCTTTGGTGTGACTTGATCGATCCCCTCTTCTTGTGCATCCCCTACCTCTGTCCCTAATCCGGACACCCTCGAAGTCTTTGCAGTTGAACTATATCAACGCGTCACACCTGTTAAACTCTGTGTACTCGCAAGACTGAGTATAGAGAAGTGTCAGACACTTCGGGCAAGGAGCCCTAACTACAGAGTCGTGGTACATATTGTGCCACACCCCAGACCGCTTGTATTTCATAGCAATAAGACAATAGACGTCTTCGCTTGATACTCGTGTGACATTGAACCCCCTTGAACCTACGTCTCTGCTAGGACGTAACATAAGCCAAGTCTACAACCCCGACACACCAGGGACACCACTACCTCACAGTAGGGTGAGCGACGATCCAAGAGGACGCATCAGCCAACGCCCAGAACAACCACAGAACCCCCAGAATAACAAACCAGGCGACGGATCCTCTCTGACACAAGAGGCCACTTCAGCAACTCCCCACACAAAACAAAACCTAGAAACAGACCACAATCGTGGCTAGTATCAGTGTCACCCTTGAACCAGATAACAACTGGACCCCAGTCCAAACCAGAACCCAAGACGACCTCCCACACCACGTTAAAAGCAGTCAACTAGGAAAAGGAGCTCGCTGGACCATAGAACCAGACCGACCACCTTGCTACAAGTGCCTTGTACGAAATAAACTCCAACCAGTAGAATTCATCAACAACAATTGGTACATCCTCAGATACTTCCAAAACGCATACCATACATCAACCTCAAGTGTCACCCCACAAAGATACACTGAAGGACTCAGCTGGTGGAACGAAACAGACGAACAAAACCCAGACACACCTACAGCAGGAAGCTCTAGGGAAACATACGGACTCCGACAGAGTCAACCAGAAAGCTCAGATGAAGAAGACCAAAACTCAGTATCCTCCCACTCCTCTAACAATCACCTCACCCTCATTGTACCTCCACAAGCTTCGTCTCACACCAGCCCCACCATCCCCATCTGGATAGAACCATCCCCACTAGAACCAGATCAACCAGAAGCGTTCCCAACCCCGATACCACCTGTCAGAGTACCTTCACCAGTCCAACCATCACAGAACCCCAACAACGATCAAACAGCACCCACCATGTCCACAACAACCACCCCAGCCGCCCCACATACCAGTGCCAGTGGAGGACTCAAAGGAGTAGCGCCTACTGCCTTCACCGGAAACAGAACAGAGAGTAGCCAGTTCAAAAGAGAACTACTACGATACATCAAGTTAAATAGCGAACATGAGCTCATCAAGCAACCCTATTCACGAGTCCTGTTCGCCCTCACACTATTCAAGGGACCTGGAGTACAACTATGGGTCAATCAAACAGAAGACAACATGGAAGCGGCACTAGCAGACCGTACCAAAACCCTCACAAAAGACAGTGAAGACCTATGGGACGGATTCACCAGAACCTTCGACAGAGATTGGACCGACACCCTGAACAAAGAAAGAGCTTACCAAAAGCTGATCAACCTAAAGATGCAAGGTGGAGCACTAGACAATTACATCCTCGACTTTGAAAACCTTGCAGGAATAGCAGGATGGGACAGAAACGCACCAGGAACAATAGAGTTCTTCAAAAGAGGCCTACCAACAGGCGCATATCGTGCTTGCCTCATTAGGACCACCATACCAAACACCATGGACGAATGGCAAGCTGCCGCCAGAGCAGAACACCAACGATGGCAACTCCTGAAGTCAGGACCAGGAACCAGAAACCCTGGCCCCACACAAAGCGTAAACCAGAACCAAAACCGAACCAGAAGGGACCCCAATGCCATGGATATCGATGCCATGACCACCACACCCTTTAAAAAACTCACCGAAGAAGAAAAGAAGACACTCATGAAGGAAGGACGCTGCTTCAAGTGCAGACAACAAGGACACATGGCCAGAAACTGCCAACGCCAAAACACCCCAAGTCAGACAAAAGTCCGAACCACAGACACCCAAGAAGCAGACACAGCACCCCCCTACACCCAAGAAACGAGCACATCATCAGTGTCAGTTGCCACAACAGAAGACAAGGTCCGACAAGCCTATGCACTCATTCAAGGCATGACAGAAGAGGAAAAGAGACGTTACTATGCCCTTGACCAGGATTTTTGCGATGCCGACCTATGAGAGCTGATAGGAAGGCTGATTCAATGTATAGTGTTCGCGATAGTGCCATGACAATCCAAGTCCTTGTTCGCCTATACTACAAAGAAGCTCGAGTAAATGTGCTCCTAGACAGCAGAGCTACAGACAACCTCATAGACCGAAACCTGATCCAGAAACTAGGACTAGGAACCACACCCCTACAACCCCCAATGATAGTCCGAAACGTAGATGGATCACTAAACAAAGATGGCACCATAACAGAAAAGTGCCAACTATGGATAAAAAGAGGAGAAAGGGAAACCGCGTTCCATTTTTTCGTAACCAGCCTAGGAGAAGATAGAATGATATTTGGCTACCCATGGTTCGAACAAGAAAACCCAGTCATCGACTGGAAGAAACAAGAACTAAAAGGAGAACCTGTCACTATCCTAACTGGAGGATATCGCTTTAGAAGAAAGCGACATCAAGAAGCAAAAATTGCGACAACTACCACAACCTTCGACCCAGTAAAAGAAACGGAAATACCAGAAGAATACCAACTCCACCATAAAGTATTCTCTGACGAAGAAGCACAACGCTTCCCCCCAGAAAGAGAAGAAGACCACCCCATCACACTGCACCCAGATGCACCTAACAAAATCAACTGTAAAATATACCCGCTCCCCCCACAGGAAGACGAAGCATTAAAAGCATACCTAGAAGAGAACCTAGCCAAAGGGTACATCTATGAAGGAAGCTCCCCTTATGCGTCATCCTTCTTCTTCAGAAAGAAAACAGACGGAGGGCTGCGCCCCATCCTTGATTATAGACCCCTAAATGCATGGACAGTAAAGGACACTTACCCCCTGCCGCTCATATCCGATATCTTAACAAACCTACATGGGAAGACACTGTTCTCCAAGTTTGACATCAGGTGGGGGTACCATAACATCCGCATCAAGGAAGAAGACCAATGGAAAGCGGCCTTCAAAACACCTAGGGGATTGTTCATACCCAGAGTCATGACCTTTGGCCTCACAAACGCACCAGCCACCTTTGCAAGGACAATGAGCAGAATACTTTGACCACTCATGGACAAGTACCCAAAAGAGCTGTTCGTCTATATGGACGATGTCTTAATAGCCACAGAAGAAGACACCACACGCCACAGACAGATTGTCCATGAATTCTTGAAAATATGTGAAAAGGAATCCTATTTCCTCAAAGCATCCAAATGCGTATTCGAACAAAGGAAGATCCACTACCTAGGAATTGTCATAGATGGATCAAATGTCAAAATAGACCCAAAGAAAGTAGAGGGACTAAAAGAATGGCCAAGAGACATCAAATCGGTCAAACAAGCAAGAAGCATACTAGGGACACTAAGCTACCAGCGCCCCTTCATCCCCCACTTCGCCCACTTAGCAAGGCCTATCACAGACACAATAAAAACAAAGGAAAGCCCGTTCAAATGGACAGAAGAGGCGAAAGAGGCCCTAGAAACCCTCATTACACTTGTATGCGAAGACCCAGTCCTATGTCAACCAGACATGAACAAACCCTTTGAACTAGAAGTGGATGCCTCCGCTTTCGCCACAGGAGCGATCCTCACACAGAAGGATGACAGAAACAAACCTCAAGCAATAGGCTACTTCTCAAAGTCCTTCTCAGAAGCGGAGCGCAATTATGACATCCATGATAGAGAACTCTTGGCGGTCATCCGAGGTCTAGAACACTGGAGACACCTACTTCTGGGATCACCCCACGAAATCACGGTGTTTACGGACCACAAGAACCTAGAGTATTACCGACACCCTCGCCAAATCAACAGGCGAGTTGCAAGATACATTCCCAGACTGGCGGACTATCACATCAAGCTCCACCACAAACCCAGAGCCCAGAACCATGCAGATGCCCTATCTAGACGCCCAGATCACGACACAGGGGAAGAAGACAACAGCAACATAACGGTCTTAACCCCAACCATCTTTGCAAACTCCGTACTCTCCATACGGATAGATGACCGTGTCATGGCACACCAACTGGACCACCCTGCCACTCTAGACGAATGGGCCACCCCCTTTCAACTAGTGAAACATGGAAAATACTGGTGGAAAGGCGACAAACTTGTGGTTGTGGACAACACACCGCTAAAAAGGGGGGTAATTTCCCTGTTTCACGACACAAAGACCGCAGGACACCCCGGAATAACAAAGACCCTTTGGATAGTGTCACAAGACTTCTGGTGGCCAAACATGAAAGAAGACATATCCGCATATGTAAAAGGGTGCACCACCTGCCAAGCAAACAAGAACTTCCCTGGAAACCCGAAGCCCCCAATATTCCCCATTAAGACGAACCCAGAAGCCCTCCCCTTCGAAACTATCGCTCTAGACTTCATCACAAAGTTACCACAATCAGAAGGACATGACACCATTCTCACCATCACGGATCATGACTGTTCTAAGGCTGCCTTCTTTATCCCATGCAATGAAACAATTGACGCAGAAGGAGTAGCAAAACTATATGCCAAAATGGTGCTACCACACTATGGCCTACCAAGAAGGGTCATCTCCGACAGAGACCCCAGATTCACAGCAAAGTTCATCAAAGAACTATGCAGAGTGCTTGACATCGAACAAAACATAAGCACCGCATACCACCCCCAAACAGATGGACAATCAGAACGGACAAACCAGTGGTTAGAACAGTACCTCCGGATGTTCATAAACCACCAACAAGACAACTGGACAGAGCTGCTACCACTAGCACAATACACCCACAACTCCTGGCCAAGCGCAACCACAAAGAAAGCACCCTATGAACTAATTCTGGGGTACATCCCAAGAATACACCAACCAGAAAGAATAGCAACAGTCCCAGGAACACAAAAAAGGCTAGAACAAATCCAAGAAGCCAGAAGAGCAGCACAAGCGGCAATCACCCATGCCCAGTCACTCTACAAAGACTCCCCTCGTTTCCAACAATACACTGAAGGGGATACAGTGTGGCTTGATGCCAAGAACTTGAAGACAACGCACCCCAGTTTCAAACTGTCCCCAAAAAGATATGGACCCTTCAAAGTCACAAAAAGAATCTCCGCTACTACATATGCCCTGAAACTTCCCCATCAGTGGAGGATCCACCCAGTATTCCATGCGTCACTTCTCATGCCACACAAAAAAACACCCATAAATGGCAAAAGCTTTACGGAACCTCCCCCAGATCTGATAGAAGGAGAACAAGAGTGGGAAGTTGAAGGAATACTAGAAACAAGACGCCACAGGAACCAGTTACAGTTCCTGATCAAATGGAAGGGATACTCTGATGCACACAACAGTTGGGAACCGGAGAAGAACCTCAATGCCCCAGAACTTATTCAGGAACATTTTGAGCGCAACCCCAAAAGTGAAGGAGCAAAAAGTTGGTTAAAGCGAAAAGAAGTGGTTGTGCAAACAGTCACCACACTTCCCACTCACTCAAACACAATGCCCTCTCGCTCCTCCTCTGTAGAACGCCTCGTTGCTCGTGCCATGGAAAGAGGATCCTTCGATGAGACCCCATCCGTCTCCTCCTCCTCAGACCACTCCCCCCAGCGCATGCGCTCCTTGTCCCCTACTGTCTACCACCCCCAACCCATTGACCCCACTATGCCAAGCGTCATAGAAACAGAAGAAGGAGCAGTTCTCCGTGTCCCCCCCCCAGGATTCACTGCTCCCCCCACTCCAGAAGTTCAGCATGCCAACACCTCTTCCCCAGACCCTAGAAACGCTATCCTCAGGATCAGGGAAATCATTAATGACCCAGCAATGGACGCTCTACCTATTAACTATGATAGGATGCACATCCAGGAGAATGATGACGACCCAGGATTCCCTTTCTTCGTCAACGACCCCTGGAGCACTCGCTATATCCACTTCCTCATCCCAGACGACACCAACCCTTCCTCCTTTCAACACAAAGACGCCAAGTACATCCGGATCAGCGACAACAAAGAAGATGCTATTGGCACCCTAGGCAAAAACCTCCCTCGCTACGGACTACCCCTCTTCCTCCTCCCTCGCGATGACGACGTAGAAAACCCGGCACCCCCCATCTCCCCAGCACAGATGGAGAACTTCAAAGAAGGTCACGCTCTAGCTGCCAAAGTAGACGAGGTACTAGAAGACCTGAACAACGACCGCCTCACTGCTGAGGTCCACCAGGTCCGCAGACTCTTACGAAATCAAGAGACCATCCAGAAGCAGGTGAATGACCTGTATAACACGATGGCCCCCCTCAAAAGACACCTACTAGACATTGATATGCAACTAACCAGTGCTAGACGACACCTACAAGAACACAAAGCGCTGGTTCGCATATCTGACCGATGGAACATCCTCCACCCTCCTTCACCCCCTTCTCCACCGGTACCCACACTCTATATCACCCCATCGCCAGGCCTCCTTCACTTCCACACTATGCCACAACTCCACGACGAACCTGAAGGACCTGCCCCTTCGGGGGAAAGGAAGAAGAAGCGCAAGCATAAAAACGGCACCATCAAGCTCTGCTTCAGATGTCAATCTGAAGACCACCTCTCCTTTGCCTGCCCCCACAAACGGAGGTACTGCTGGAGGTGCTCAAGCACAGACCACTTCGCCTACCAGTGCTTATGGCCAGCCCCAGAAGAACGCACCAAGTGGTGTGGCAAGTGTCAGACCAGCAACACCCACGAGGAAATCAAGTGTCCCAAGTATGAACTTTGTCGACACTGCGGGACCTATGGCCCCTTCAATTTCCTTCGCACCCATCGCTGCCAATCCCCTCAAAGTCCTACCCCTTACAACGATAGAGACGCTGATGTATACGACCTTATAGACTTCGAAGCACTCTAGGAAGAGCTGACTTAGAGAGGGGCTCATGTCATGATCCGATGCTTCGGACTTTCTCTGTGTGTGTCTTTTGCTATCTTGTTTCACTTCGCTCCATTTGTCCTCTATTTTGTTACTAAAGGGGCTATCATTGTTAGCCACCCTAGATTCCGCTTCCACATCAGTGCCTTGACTTGTTTTGACTCTTTGTTTCTGTATGGGCTTGTGTTCATGTTGTTTGGAACCTCGTCCTATTTAAAGCTGTACTTTACTTTGTAGGAAGCCAGACTTGGCTTCGTTTGCAATCTAGCAACCTTGCCTTCGCCCCTTTGGTGTGACTTGATCGATCCCCTCTTCTTGTGCATCCCCTACCTCTGTCCCTAATCCGGACACCCTCGAAGTCTTTGCAGTTGAACTATATCAACGCGTCACACCTGTTAAACTCTGTGTACTCACAAGACTGAGTATAGAGAAGTGTCAGACACTTCGGGCGAGGAGCCCTAACTACAGAGTTGTGGTACATATTGTGCCACACCCCAGACCGCTTGTATTTCATAGCAATAAGACAATAGACGTCTTCGCTTGATACTCGTGTGACATCGAACCCCCTTGAACCTACGTCTCTGCTAGGACGTAACACTTACTACACGGTTATGACTACGGTAGTAAGCAGGGATTAGTCATGGACTTAGTCACTACACGTCGTACTAGCATGTGATTGCTAGTATGACTCATTACTAGGATAGCGGTAGTAGGGTTCGAGCTACTTACTCTACAGGATATCAGACTCACAGAGGAGCTTTAAAGCTACCTCTTATATGTATAAATAGTGGCTTTAGAAGACCAGGATATGCTATCTTGGTCTTCTTCACAATACCACTTGTCTTCTCTTCTTCGCGGACCTTCGCGTCTCATCTTGTTGTTCTCCTTGACCTTCGAGTCTAAGGTCTAACCATTTTGCGTCAACAAGTCCTCGTGACTTTGATCCTAACTCTCAAAGCCCTCTGGATTGCCTTGATCGTCTTCCAAGGGATCCTTCACACTTGTTTATGCCATAACGAAACTTGCTAAGTCGTGAACGCCTCAGTACGAGTCCAAGTCGAGCTAACGCCGTGGTAGCATTACACAGAGAGCGTTGCAAAGCCTATTGACTTCGGGTGTTGTAAGTGGCATGGTGTTGAGCCGCTGCCCGTCTTCGGTGACGAGCCACCAGCCGGTGGCATTGCTGGTCTTGGGGGCATGCTCGGCAGGGACAAGGCTTTGGAGCGCCATGATGAACTCTTGATGGGTGATGGGGCCCGTGTTTGAGGCAACTCGAGTGATGGTATCGGCTGCACTGGGAACGGACATGGTCGAGAGTAGGGATGAGAGGAAGCCAGTGTGATGATGAGAGAAGAGTGGTGTGGACTGCTGTGTTACTCTCCCTCCTTTTAAGCTACTTGCGAGGCGGAGATTCAACGATTGGTACTCAGCTATAGCTTCATCTGCAAACACGTCATCCTTATTGACCCACTGGTTCTCTGAGTCGGGGTATCCTTTCCATCTGATCAAGTACTGGAGATGCCGTTTCCTGCCGAAGTGCCTGTGGTCTAGAACCTTCTCGACCTCATATTCCTCTTCTCCTTCTACTAGATCTGGTGGTGGGTGCTGGAAATTTTCCCCATGCATGAGCATTTCACAATAAGGGGTGAGAAGATCAATGTGAAACATGGGGTGAATGCTCCACTGCATGGGAAGTTCTAATTGATAGTTGACTGGCGATAGGACCCTCGTAATTTTGAATGGTCCATGCCGCCTTGCCGCTAGTTTGGGAGTCGGTTGATTGGTCCGCAGGTGTCGTCCTTCTAGCCATATGTAATCCCCAAGTTGGAGTTTGGGCGTATCTTGGTGTTTAATCCACAGGGATTGTGCCTTTCTGATGAGATCATGTGCTTCCCTCCACGCTTCTCGGAATTGTTCGGGTCTCATAGTGACCTGTGGAATAGGGGAAGGCTTATCAAGCCAATCAGCACAGGGGTCATATCCTATAAGAAGTGCAAACAGGGACTTCCTTGTTGCCTCGTGGGGCCAATTGTTGTGTGTGAATTCCACTATTGGCAGGAATTGTGCCCAGTTATCTTGCCGCTCATTAGTCCAAAAATGGAGATATTGTTCCAGCCATTGATTCATTTGTTCGGACTGTCCATCAGTCCGGGGGTGATAGGCTGTGGATATGTTTTGTTGGATTCCCAGTATCCGACACAGTTCCCTTGTGAATTTAGATGCGAATCAAGGGTCGTGATCACTGATTGTTACACTCCGTAGGGCACACCTTCGGGAGGTCTCACTTGACTGGTCTTCAGGGGTTCCTAATGGCCTTGTTGACCTGCTCTTGTTCTGTCGCTTGAGCTAGCACAGACTGTCGTTCGTACTTGTCGATAAGAAGTCTGAAACGGACGATCTGGAGGACTCAGATAGCAACGAAGAGATAGAGGAAATGAATGACTCACTCCTTAGAAGCTGAGCTGGCTGACGCTCAATCAATCACATGATGAGAAGGAAGGGGGGGGAACACCACGTATACAGCTGGTCGAACTCCGAGGGCTGTAAGGGTACGGATGCCACTGTAATGCTGGACTAACTCCGAGGGCACGTAGGGCAGAGAGAAGAGGATGGGGATTGAGAGCAAAGGGGACTGGAGACTACTCAGACTAGGTTGTACGGAAGATACAAGTCAAAGCTACCATCTAAGGTCGCTTCTACGTGCTACTTATACTCGTGAGGGGAGCTATTGGAACTCAGTTAAAACCCTAATACAATGGTCCTAGGAAACTGCGGAACTGCGGAAAACACATGTCGAACGCCACTGATGGTGGCTGAAACATACAGTCCATGGGCGCATCAAGCCACAGGGACGAGGCACAGGAAAGTCAACACAAATACAGTAACGGATCACAAACCAGGCACAATCGATAACACATGTTCCAATCCAGGCACAAGCTCATCTGGACTCTTCTGGTGCAGTCTAGGCCAGGTCACGTGCCAGGGTCATGTGACGGGCAATGACATCATCCGGCGCTAATCTTCCGGACCTTGAGGTGGGTCTTGTGGGAACATATACTGGGTGGCCAATATGGCGGTGCGCAGGTGCAGGGCATGGTCTTTGTAACGCTACCACGGTGTTAGCCCGACTTGGACTCATACTGAGGTGTTCATGACTTAGCGAGTTTTGTTATGGCATAAACAAGTGCGAAGGATCCCTTGGAAGACGATCAAGGCAATCCAGAGGGCTTTGAGAGTTAGGATCAAAGTCACGAGGACTTGTTGATGCAAAATGGTTAGACCTTAGACTCGAAGGTCAAGGAGAACAACAAGACGAGACGCGAAGGTCCGTGAAGAAGAGAAGACAAGTGGTATTGTGAAGAAGACCAAGATAGCATATCCTGGTCTTCTAAAGCCACTATTTATACATATAAGAGGTAGCTTTAAAGCTCCTCTGTGAGTCTGATATCCTGTAGTGTAAGTAGCTCGAACCCTACTACCGCTATCCTAGTAATGAGTCATACTAGCAATCACATGCTAGTATGACGTGTAGTGACTAAGTCCATGACTAATCCCTGCTTACTACTGTAGTCATAACTGTGTAGTAAGAGTCCACTTCAACTCTGTACCGTATGTAGTCCATAAAAGTCCCAACCACGACAGTCTTTGTGGAACTTGTAGAGACGTTCCCTTGACTCAGCTTCTTCAGCTGCCATCGCGTCGGCGTCAGTCATATGTCGGGGATTTGCGGGCTTCCAAGCCACAAAGGGCTCAGGTGTCAGATCACGAGGTGGCATTGCGGGATGTGGGTGTGATGTCGGAGGACCGACCGTTACACTGATGATCTTAGACAGTAGTCTGAAGTGCTTGAACACGTGGGTGATGTATAGTCCGGCCGTTTCTTCTGCTGATATTTCTTCTGTACAGGGGATGAATATTGATGCCTTGGTGCAGTCGTGGTCTGTCATGGTGAGGATGGTGTCATTTCCTTGTGAGATGGGGAGTTTGGTGATGAAATCCAGTGCTATGGTTTCAAAGGGTAGTGCGTCTTCTTTGGGAGTTATAGGTACTAAGGGGGCCTTGGTAGGATGCGTATTGACCTTGTGTCGTTGACATTCCGTGCATCCCTGTATGTAGTTCTGTACGTCTAGTTTTAATTCTGGCCACCAGTATCGCCATTCTACCAGCCTTATGGTCTTCGCAATTCCTGGGTGTCCATGTACCGGTGGATCGTGGTGGGCTGATATGAGCTCCCTTTTTTGTTTAGTGATCTGGTGATGACATACTTTCCTTGTCAGTACCATGCTCCGTTGTCATATTTTAGTTGTTGCGGGTCTGCCCAGTAACGCAGTGTGATTTTGGTTTGAGGGGGGTTTTGCATGGCTTCTACTTTAGTGGTTCTTGCGAATACATCTTCAGGGAGTACCACAACGTTTTCGTTGTCTCGTTCTCCCTGATTGTAGTCTGGTCTTCTTGATAGAGCATCTGCTGTTACGTTCGGCCCTCTGACGCACCCTGACACGCCACCACGTGACCTGTCTCCAGTGCAATTTGTTGCCTGGAACCCAGTAAACCCTCAACACACCCTCGACGCCGATGCTATGGCTGCCAAAGAGGCTGAGGCTAGGGAACGCCTCTGGAAGTTCCACCAAGACCGTGCACTACACTTACGCACCGCCATCTTGTCATCAAGATTTGTGACCCCGCAAGACCCACCTCAGGGTCCGGAAGATTAATGCCCAAAGACGTCATTGCCCGTCACGTGACCCTGGCACATGACCTGGCCTAGAATGCACCAGAAGAGTCCAGATGAGCTTGTGCCTGGATTAGAACGTGTGTTATCGATTGTGCCTGGTTTGTGATCCGTTACTGTATTTGTCTTAACTTTCCTGTGCCTTGTCCCTGTGGCTTGATGTGCCCATGGACTGTATGTTTCAGCCACCATCAGTGGCGTTGAACATGTGTTTTCCGCAGTTCCACAGTTTCCTAGAACCGTTGTATTAGGGTTTCAGCTGAGTTCCAATAGCTTCCCTCACAAGTATAAGTAGCACGTAGAAGCGACCTTAGATGGTAGCTTTGACTTCTTGTATCTTCCATACAACCTAGTCCGAGTAGTCCCTAGTCCCCCCTCTGCTCTCAATCTCCATCCTCTTCTCCTTGCCCTACGTGCCCTCGGAGTTAGTCCAGCATTACAGCGGCATCCGTACCCTTGCAGCCCTCAGAGTTTGCCCAGCTGTATATGTGGTGTCCCCCTCCCCTCTCGTCACGTGATTGATTGAGCGTTGGCCAGCTCAGCTTATAAGGAGCGAGTCATTCATTTCTTTTACCTTTTCACTGCTATCCAAATCCTCCAGATCGTCCGTTTTGGACTTCTTATTGACAAGTACGAACAACAGCAAGTGCTAGCTCAAGCGACAGAACAAGAGCAGGTCAACAAGGCCGTTAGGAACCCCTGAAGACCGGTCGAGTGAGATCTCCCAAAGGTGCACCCTACGGAGCGTAACATCTGCTCTGCTGTTCTTCTTCCCTGGGATGTGGTGAATTTCGAAGTTATACTCCATCAGCTCGAGTACTTCCCTGGCTATCCTTTGACTTATTTTCTGTGGGAGTTTCCAGTATTGAAGATTTATGTGATCGGAGTAGATCTTGATCTTGTGTGGTGATCCGGCCAGCAGCGGTCTCCAATGTCTGAGTGCTTTGACGATGGCGAGGAGTTCCAGGTCGTATATGTCATAGTTTCACTCTGCTTCATTCAAAGTGGCGGAGTAATACCCAACCGGGTGTCTTTTACCGTCTTCCTTCTTCTGTAGTAAGACCGCTCCAGTTGCAAACCCTGATGCATCTACCTCTAGCTCAAATGGGTCCTCTAATTTGGGATGGGCGAGCACTGGTTCTTCTGTTACTAGAGCCTTGAGTTTTTCGAAAGCTCGGTCTTCTTCGTCTGTCCATCTCCATTCTGTGTCTTACCTTGTGAGTTTGTTGAGGGGTTTGGCATGCGTAGCGAAACCACAAATGAAGAGTTGGTAAAAATTGCAGAAGCCTAGGAAGGAGCATACTTCATGGACCTTGGTCGGTGTAGGCCAGTCCTTGATACCTGAAATTTTTACCGGGTCCATACGTGTTACCCCCTTTTCAAGGATTACCCCCAGGTAATCCATTTGCAGTTTGTTAAACAGGCATTTCTTGAGTTTGAAGTAGAGGTCATGTTCGAGTGCCACTTGTAACACGTCACATATGTTGAGACGTCACAAATTGAAGTGTGATGTCTCGTGGGATATGATTAAGTCATTCCCTTCCTTTTACGGTATCTGACCCCTATGGTTAGATTTGGACTTTCGGACTTGTACGGACTGGTTATTGTTTATCTTTATTATTTAGATCCTTATTAAGGTTCTTATTGTTCTTATTGTTAAGATACCGGACTTAACCGCTTTAGGCGGTCCTATTGTTCTTTGCCCTCCAATGGTGTTTCTCCCTCTGGCGCACAGACCAGGTGTATTTTGTTTGAATCACCAGTGCGCACAGACCATTATTAGCTAAGCGTCCTGTATATAAGGACTGCTGTTTTCGCCCATACACTTCAGAGTTCCTTCTATCTCTGAAGTGTAAGTTCCCTTTAGTCTAAGCCTCTCTACCTTACGCTGACATTAGTTTAGTACTTGTTTGCCCTTAGGTGTGTAGCGCTGCTAATAGAGTTCCTTCTATCTCTGAAGTTACTTGTTTGCCCTTAGCTCTTAGCTATTCTTATCTCGCTGTTAGTGCTGGCCGCTCAACAGGTTATGGGCCCTGAACGCTCATACTAACAGCCGTGTCTCCAGATCTACCTTGTGTCTTTTGACTCACTTTGCGACCACACTCTTGTCGTCTTACCTCCCCTCAGTGAGCATCATCTATCCTCTTCTTCGACACACTCCTTTCTTGTCCACCGGCATTTATGAATGTCGTGCCATTCTGGCTAGCCTCTTAAGGAGGTTCTCGCGAAAGGCGCTAGGGAGCTGTTAAGTCAGCAGATGCGTCCTTTAGTTCCTCTGTGCGCACTATCCTCACTACTTAATTTCTATACCCGGTTTTCGTCCGGAAGTGCTTTCATAGGCCAATAGGGGAAGACCCTTGCGGCTATAGGCCACTCTAATGGTTGGGAGATACTCGGTTAATACCTGGGTCTCTTTAAGGGGTGTGAAGGCCTGGTTAATAGTCAAACCCAGAAGTCCTTCCCTCTGATACAACTAGGAGTCGCTACTATAATTAGAAACTACTATACATCAGTGCTAAAACCCTTAATGGTCTGGTCTAGAGACTCTGCAGACGACGGTTAGAATTGTTGTGGGAGTTGATCCCCATCATTCTATCCGGAATTCGCTGCCGGCTCCTCTCTAGGGCACTGCCCCCTGTCCACCAGTGAACCTGAGTAGGCCCTGAGGACGGCCTAAAGGTTAGGACATGACCTCCGGGAAACCCGTCGCAGGGAAGTACCCCAGGCATGACTCTGCTTGACCCTGATTAAAGCTATCACTAAGACTGCTTGCCCTTCTTTGAAGGTCCTCGTGGTAACAAGTGGACAGGTGTGGACTAGTTATCTACCTATGATTTGCACACGTAGTATCCCCAAGTCGCACGCTTGAGGCATGACACCTTGAGTGTTATGGAGTTATAGTGCTCTTATGGCTGGACCGCTACCTTTCCTAATCAAGATCTGGACTGGTTCTAACTGCTCCTTGGAACCAGGTTTTTAAACATCTCAAATGGCTTCCTTCAACCTTACCTTCCCCCCTTCCGTCCAACTCGCCAAGTTGGATGGAACTAACTGGCAGTCCTGGGCACAAACATTCACGTCCCTCATGTTGATGAATGGTTGCTCTAGGCACCTCACACATGACGGCCCTGGTGCGATTCCCCAGCACCCTGCTTTACCTGCAGGTGTTGCTGGTCCCACTGGCCCCATGGATGCAGGACTTGCCATGCAGGCAATGTGGAACAAACAAGAGGAGGTCATTATTGGCCTCTTATATCTATCTGTTACCACAGAAGTTCTATCGGGGATTACATCCCAAATCCTTTTCCCGACTGTGCATGACAAATTCGTACAGTTGGAGGCGTTATATGGTGCCGTTGGCTCTATGGCCACTTTCAATTTATGGGTTGGCTTGGTCAATACCAAGCTGCAGGAAGGACGCCCCTTCCTCCCTCAACTCCAAAAAATGCTGGACTTGAGGAACACCCTTCAAGAAAACAGGATGGCGGTCTCAGACATGCAAATGTCTTTCATACTTCTAGACGCGCTACCCCCTTCTTACTCTACAATCGCCGGCACCATACTGGCCACTGGCCCCCCTGCCAACCTACTTCCTCAGGACCTGATCAATAGGTTCATCAATGAGGAATCACGACTCTCCGGTCCCTCCGCCACCCTTAACAAGGTGGCCCCTATCAAACGGGCCTCTGGTTCGCGCCCCCCAAAGGCGCAACCATTGCCCAATTCAGGCAGCTCCGCTTCGGCGGACATTATCTGCCACTACTGTCACAAGTCTGGTCATAAAAAACCAGACTGCTACAAACTCAAAAGGGACCAGGAGAACGCCAAGAAGGGGAAAGCTGGGCAGCAGCGCAAGGCTGCCCAGAACGCCATGATTGGGACGCCGGACGCTGTACCGGCAGATAGACTAAATAGTATACCTGTACCAAAGAGCCGACTTTTTACTATAGTCAACGGCTCTGGAAAAATAGAGGAGGTGCATGAAGCACCTCAAGTCTCACTTTACATGATGTGCAATCACAACGCACATGTGGAGTCAAGATGGATGATGGACAGTGGAGCATCAACACATTTTACACCCTACTATGAAGACTACGACACCTATACACCTCACGAAGGCATCGAAGTTCTACTAGGAGATAGCTCTCTATTAAAGAGCATTGGAACAGGTACAATAACTATCCAAACCAACAAAGGTTACGACCTTAAAATCTCTAATGTGCTGCATCTCCCCAACACGCATTTGCGTATCCTGTCCACCAGTGCCCTAACAGACAAGGGTGCTTTGGTACTCTTTGATTCCACCTCCTTCGCAATCAGATACAAAGGAGAGACTATAGCGGAAGGACACAAGGCTGCCAATCTCTATTGGCTTGACTGTCATAAGCTAAATACAGTAAAAGCACCTGCATCTGCTAGCCTTGATGTTTGGCATAAGCGCATGGGCCATATGTCCAAAGAAGCGCTAAAAAGACATGCTCCAGAGGCTGTAAAAGGCCTCGTGATTTCGGATGCCCCAGTGGAAGCTGGACCTTGCCTTGGTTGCAAACTAGGCAAATCAACCCGCCTTCCATTCCCTCCTTCCATGAAACGTGCCGAGGATCACCTCGAGATCGTCCACAGTGATCTAGTTGGACCCCTACAGAGTAATTCTATTCAGGGGAACAAATACTTTGCCACCTTCATAGACGACTTTTCAAAAGCAGCAGTTGTCATCTATATGAAATCTAAAGATCAGTTTAAGGACGCCTTCCTACACTATAAGGCGTGGGCTGAAAAACAACTTAATAAGCCCATCAAATCCTTACACTCTGATCGTGGTGGCGAATATATCAATAACGATCTAAAGCACATTCTTCTGGAAGCGGGCATCGAGCATCGTCTCACTATGCCATATTCTCCACAACAGAATGGGAGAGCCGAGCGTTTTAACCGTACGGTTATGGAAAAAGGCACTAGCATGCTTCATCATGCAGGCCTTAGCCTCGGTTTCTGGGAACAAGCAGTTGATACTGCTGTGCACATTTATAACCGCACTCCCACTCGTTCTAATAAGTGGAAAACTCCGCTGGAGCTCTGGAATGGTACAGTTCCAGATGTCTCTTACTTTAGAGTATTCAGCTGCAAAGCCTACTATCATGTACCAGAACACAACCGGCAAAAATTAGATCCTAAAGCAAAGGAAGCCGTGTTTGTGGGCTATGAAGTCCTTTCCAAGGGCTACAAACTATGGGACAGACATAGCCGACACTTCATCTCTTCACGAGATGTTACATTTGATGAAGACGTCTTCCCGTCCCGCGGTGAAATGATCCCTCACCAGTACACCACCCCGCTGCCAGAACAAGAAGTCATTGACTCAACTGGTGGCACAATCTACATCAGAGTGCTTGATCAGCCTCTACCAGCTGTTGCCACAGCACCTCAGGCGCCACCAGTCAATGTGGCCCCGCCTACTATACAGGTGCCGGAGGTACCCCCTCCGCAAATTCAACAGCCTAGCACCCCACCCAATACCACCCCGGCTCCAGTAGATCAGACGATCTACCAGACTCCACCTTCTGCACCCCCTGCTTCCTCTCCCCCTGTTCCTTCATGCTCAAGGCGAAACTGGCCACCTATGGTGACCCAGCCTATCCCTGCCCCTAACTTCAATAGGGAAATCAGCCCTCCTAGGGATACCCCTAGAAGCCCGAGGACTGAGCAGGTGGTTTCGCCTCCTCGCCCTAGGCGGAGCACAAGGACAAGGCGTCAAAATCCTCGCTACTACAATGAGGATAATGACGAATTCATGCAAGGGAGCAGCAGACTCACTATGATGGACTTGCTGAATGCGGCAGAGGCCCCTGGCTACAGGGATCCTCAGACCTTTAAGCAGGCCATGGAGTCTGAACACGCAGACGAGTGGCAAGAGGCATGCCAATATGAACTGGATGCCTTAGAAAAGCTACAAGTCTGGCATCTGGAGCCCCTTCCTGCTGGAAGGAAGGTGGTTAAATGCAAGTGGGTCTTTAAGAAGAAAGCGGATGGACGCTTTCGTGCTAGGCTAGTGGCAAAAGGGTTCACCCAACTAGAGGGGGTGGACTTTGACGAAACCTTCTCTCCAGTTGCCCGTTTTGAGTCTTTACAACTCCTTTTGGCGTTAGCTACGCTAGAGGATTGGGAAATCCACCAGATGGACGTCAAGTCGGCGTTCCTACATGGGGAACTGGATGAGGAAATTTATATGGAGCAACCAGTCGGTTTCGTCACAACTGGCTCTGAACACATGGTGTGTCGACTTCAGAAAGCCCTTTATGGTCTGAAGCAAGCCTCCCACGCATGGAATCTACAGTTCCATGGAGTTCTTACTGAACTCGGCTTCACGCGGACGTACTCTGATGCAGGAGTATACGTGTACCATCTCCAAGAGGGGGGTGGATCACTTTTCGTCATCTTATATGTAGATGATATCACTATACTGGGAAACTCTATGGACATGATCAATGATCTGAAGGCGTCTCTATCCAGCCGATATGAAATGACCGACCTGGGAGAAATCCAATCATATCTCGGTGTTAACATCACCAGAGATCGTGCTAACTGCACCATGGAGATCAACCAATCAGATTACATCAGAGACATAGTTGAAAGGTTCGGAATGAGGGATTCCAACCCAGTATATACCCCTCTTCCCTCTGGCGCTGAGGCTCACTTGATCAAATACGAAGATCAAGCCTCTACTTCTGAGATTAAGAAGTATCAACAGATAATCGGGTCTCTGCTATATGCACAAATTGGAAGCAGACCTGATATTTCTTTCGCTGTTGCGCGCCTCAGTCAATTTGCTTCCAATCCCTCCCAGCAGCATCTACGCCTAGCCAAATACGTACTGGCCTACCTGAATACAACTAAGGACCTATCGTTGCGCTACGCTGGAGGGATCGGTGGAGAAGGCCTTCATGGCTACTGCGACTCTTCCTGGGGAGATCAGGAAGACCGCCACTCCACTTCGGGCTACGTCTACCTACTTGCAAATGGCGCCATTTCCTGGTGTACCAGAAAGCAGAAGACGGTCGCCCAGTCCACCACAGAAGCAGAGTACATGAGCCTCTGCGAGGCTGCAAACCAAGCCCAGTGGTACAGGACGTTCCTAGAGGAACTGGGGTATGAGGATTCCTCCCCCATACCTCTACACTGTGACAACAAGGGTGCTGTAGATTTAGCCCTAAACCCAGTCACAGGGAGACGGTCCAAACACATCCTCATCAAACACCACGCTGTTAGGGAATACGTAGAAAACAAGGTCATAGACCTAATACGTACACCTACGAAAGACATGGTAGCAGACGGGCTTACAAAGCCCCTACCAAGGGAAACCTTCGAGAAGCTGGTTAATGATGTTGGGATGGTTTAGATTTGGAGAGAATAGATCGTGGATAAGGATCCACATCTATCAGAAATTCGGGTTGATGGACCTGTTTTATAAGGTTGTTGATGAAGTGTCAAGGCAGAATAAGATCCGCTCTTATCTCTGCAGAAGAGAGTCCTTTCTCTCTGTATTATATGGAGTATTCCCTGGACTTCAAAAAGTTGTCCTTTATGACACTTTAAGTCAGGTGATCTAGGGATCTCAATCCCGAACTCCTGTAAGACTCTTGCACAATTCTTATGTTGAGAACTTGTTGAAACTTGACACACGCTCTCATCACCATCTACCACCTATTCTTATCTCCAAATGGACTGCCTCAATCATGGAGGGATGTTGAGACGTCACAAATTGAAGTGTGATGTCTCGTGGGATATGATTAAGTCATTCCCTTCCTTTTACGGTATCTGACCCCTATGGTTAGATTTGGACTTTCGGACTTGTACGGACCGGTTATTGTTTATCTTTATTATTTAGATTGTTACGTTCTGTTCTCGGACTGTCCGGACCGGTTGTGGACACTGACGCGTTTGTGATGACTCGGCGCATCAGTAGTAATACGTCATGGACTGTGGATCTCACTGCCTCGTGTTGTGCTGACTGATGTCTCTTATTGTTGTACGTGTTCTGCATTACGATAACGACTGCGCATTCTATTATTAGGATACGCTACTTACGCTATTGGTTACTTACGAGTTCGAGCGGAGCTGGAACTAGCTTCCTTACTTGTATTTAAGCTCGTAGTAGTACGGACCAGGATCCCCATCTTGGTCTTCTTCCGAATACCACATCTTCTGTTCATCTTCTGTGCTAGGGACTTGCGAAGTCCCTAAGTGAACTAGCTCCGGCATATCCCTCTGCGACCAAGAAGGGATCCCCGTGACCTTGTCTCCATCTTCCTCCGTGAATGGTAGATCAGCCGACCGTGACTTACCCGCCTGGTACCACGTGTCACCTCGTCTTCGAATATCTCAACTCGCGCACCGCTCGTCCAACTCATTGCTACTACATCGTCAACAACCTTCAGTGGGAATATATCCGCAAAGTCCCTTCCCCTCCTCTGAACGTACCCATCCAAGAGACGTTATACACCTACAGGGATTCCAGCGGCACGTATTGGCCTCACCCTGCAGTCTTCCCCGAGCACTCGGACAACCACAGATTCTACCCCCGAGGGAACCCACGTTACAATAGCGTCTAAGTCAGACGAACGTCCGTGGTAGACGTAACATTAAGACCAAGATCCTTCAACGTGGCTTCCGCAGTAACAACCCGCGATCTCTGGATCCCATTCCGACCATATCACATCGACAGAAGAGGGGAACGTAACGTCCCCAAACAATACCTCAAAGGAGCCTTTTGGCAGACAGAACAAGGAGACCCAGGCTACGTAGTCCTTTACACCTACAGAGATGGCAAAACCGGACTTATCCCGGTAGAATTCAACTTCGACCACATTTGTTGGACAGAGATCAAGTGGGACGAACTTCAAAGTAAACTACAAGTGGTCAAACCCGCAGGATCAAGTCTTCACCTCGACATCCGCCAAAGCGAAGTAACTACTAGAGATCAGTGGGGGCCCATAGACGGACAAGAAGAAGAACCAATCTGCTCCCCTACCCCAAAGACACCCGCACCCTCCCCATCACTAGGAAGCAACCCAGAGGAAATCCGCATACTCGAAGCACAAGCAGAGGAAGAAGAACTACGATTGGGATTACTAGCTGAGTCTATTCCTACCAACATGACCACCACAATCACCGAGCAACCCACCACATTCCAGGAACCGACGCGTATTAGCCGTGGAGGAGGACCCCCATCCAGAGGACACGGAGGCGGAGGAGGAGACGACGGAGGAGGAGATCCGGGAGGACCCCTCTTCGCTGAACCAAATGTATCAAGCGGAACCAAACCCGAGAAATTCATGGGCAAGGAACCCCTCGTGTTCACCGGGGACCGCACCAAAGTCCAACAGTTCCTCACCCAATGGGAGCTGTTCATAGAAACCAACTACGACAACCCAGCGTTCACTCTCCCTTATCGCAAAGCACTAATCTTCCTCACTTATATCCAAGGGGATCACGTCAATGAATGGGTCCTGTCCACCACCAAGTGGGTCAAGGCATACAAGGCCAAGCACGGACCCTACGACAGGTGGATCTGGGAAGCCATCGAACTTGGCTTCCACAACACATTTGCCGATACACTCGAGAAGGAAAGGGCGCAACAAGAGCTTCAGAAGGGCTTCCGAATGGAAGGACAAGACATAGACTCCTACGTTGCCAAATTTGAGAAAGCGGTTAGAGAAGCAGGATACCGCTTCGACGATTCCCTGGTCCTCGACAAATTCACCAGTGGATTACCAGTGGAACTCTACAAGAACGCATATAACTTCCACAGCCCAAACACGTACGCCCAATGGAAGACAGCAGCACTCGAACAACAACACAAATGGATGCACTTACAAACGCGTTTGGGGGGACGTAAACCCCCGGGACCCGGTAAGCCGGGAAACACTTCTTTGAGAACGTTCAACGCTCCAAACCGCCCCCAACAGCCCCGACAAGGATGGCAGTCGTTTAGAAATCACCCTGACGCCATGGACACCACTCCAGGAAGGGTCAGAGCTCGACTTGCAGGCTCCGAAGAGATCGATTATACGCGACTCCCGTACACCCCACAAGGAGGGCGGCCCAACAAAGGGATCATAGACGCGAGCAATGTCAAGTGCTTCAATTGCGGCAGGCTAGGTCACTTCCAGCGCGACTGTCGCCAACCACGCAAACCAAGACCTAACACGAACTGGCAACCCCGTCAAGGAAGGGGGGCGTTCATCGAAGAAGTCCAAAGCGTCCAAGACGAACCCTTGATCCAATTCGAGGATGACGGCGGCAGCAGCTGCGGCGCCCGCGCCACCACTGATACGCCGCAAGAATGGGCGACCAGCTGGATAAATGGAGTACGAAACCTTGATGATGAAGCCAGGGACCTGGTAGTTCAGGACCTATTGGGGCGAGAGGATTTTCAAAGCGCCTAAACCCAACAGCCTGGGTGAGGGCATTACGGTGTAATTCTGTGTTCATAACGCGCTATCAATCTATGCATGTTCCAGTTTCATTGCGCGCAAGTTACGCCATGGCCGACAAAAGAGCATTAGTGGACTCCGGAGCCACAAACAATTTCATACATCCGGACTTCGTCAGAAGAATGAGGCTAGGCCTCAAAGAACTAGACCGTCATCGCAAGATCTGGAATATTGACGGCACGCATAACAAAGGGGGCAAGATCACCCATTGTGTGGATCTGGAAGTACAAACCAAAGGAGTTGTCAAAGAAATGCGATTCCTAGTAACCGACATAGGAGGAGAAGACATAATACTGGGGTACCCGTGGCTAGCAACCTTCCAACCGGACATCCAATGGGCAACGGCCACACTTAACGAAGCTGAGTATCCAGTTGTTCTCCGCACCACCAACCCCACAAAACCTCGAATAGATCCGATCATCGCACACCTGGTACTCGAAAAGCTACTGCTCCCGAACAAATTAAAAATCGAGGAACAGCTCAAAAAAGAATGCGACCTCGAAGACACCCGTCTACGCGCAACAATGTCAACAGAAATGGCCATCGAGGCAAAGCAATACACGGAAAAGAAAGCAGTCCCAGAAGAATACCAACGACACGTCAAGATCTTCAGCGAAGAGGAATCCAACCGATTCCCGTGGTCCAAACTGTGGGACCACGCAATCGATTTCAAACCCAATGCACCGGACACGATCGACTGCAAGGTTTACCCAATGAGTCAAACGGAGGACAAAGCACTCAAGGAATGGATAGACGAACAACTGGCCAAAGGATACATCAGACCCTCTAAATCCCCGTACGCATCATCATTCTTCTTCATTAAAAAGAAGGACGGAAAGCTACACCCTGTACAGGATTACCGGAATATCAACAACTGGACGATACGCAACCAATACCCTCTCCCGCTCATCCCAGAACTCATTGCCGACCTAAGCGGCGCGTTCATATTCACCAAACTGGATATCCGTTGGGGATACAACAACATAAGAATCAAAGAGGGCGACCAAGAAAAAGCAGCGTTCAAAACAAAATACGGACTTTTCGAACCAACGGTAATGTTCTTCGGGCTAACCAACTCGCCGGCAACGTTCCAAACCATGATGAATGAGATCTGTAAAGATCTCATCACGCACCACGAAACTAAAGGGACGATCATTAGGGTATACATGGACGATATAGGCATAGCCACTCGATCAACGGAACAAGCACACATCGATGCGGTACACAATATTCTGGACTTACTAGAGGAAAACGATCTGTTCCTCAAACCGGAAAAATGCATCTTCCACGCACCAAGCATCGATTACCTGGGGGTAATCATTGAAAAGGGGGTGACACGCATGGACCCTGTCAAAATTTCTGGCATCAAAGACTGGCCAACCCCAAAAACGTCAAACAGGTGCGATCATTCCTAGGTTTCTGCAACTTTTACCGCGCTTTCATTCGAAATTTCGCCACACACGCCCGCCCCCTCAATAAACTCACACGAAAGGACACGGAATGGGCATGGACGGCGACGGAACAAGAAGCGTTCGACAAAATTAAGAAGCTCGTCACGGAAGAACCGGTTCTCGCACACGCCAAGCTAGAAGATCAATTCGAACTCGAAGTAGACGCCTCAGGATTCGCAGTAGGAGCAGTACTACTCCAACGCAAAGAAGATGGCAAGAGACACCCCATTGCCTACTATTCAAACACTCTCAGTGCCGCAGAACGGAACTACGACATTTACGATCTCGAACTCCTAGCAATCGTCAAAGCACTGCGAAACTGGCGCCACTACCTAGCAGGATCCCCACACAAAATCAAAGTATTCTCAGACCACATGAACCTCCAGTACTGGCGCTCCCCACAAAAGATAAGTCGCCGAGTAGCACGGGAAGTACTAGAACTCTCGGAGTATGACATAGAAATTCACCATATCAAAGGAACAGCGAACGGACGAGCCGATGCCCTATCTAGACGCCCGGACTACAATCAAGGAGAAGAAGATAACGACCAAGTCACGGTACTACCCGATGAAATCTTCGTCAGAGCCGCAGCAATAGATACGACGGAAGATCCCCTCCAAATCAATGCCACCATCTCTGTGCAAGAAATGGAAAAGGTAAATCCGATATACGCCCAAAAAGAAGAGGAACTCCGCCCCTGGGTAGACCCACATGGACTAAAGAAGATCGAAGGCACCTGGTACAAAGACGGACGCCGAGTGGTCACGGGAGGACTCTTGGAAAAGAGAGAACTCATCAAAAACCACCACGACCCCCCTGTATACGGACACCCCGGAATCAGCCGAACCATCAAACTTGTGGAACGATACTACTGGTGGCCAAGACTTAGAAATGACGTCATGGACTATGTCAAAGGATGCGCCGACTGCCAACGCATTAAAGTCAACACCAGGGCCATCAAAGCGCCATTGCGCCCAATATTCCCGAAACCCGAAGCTATGCCTTTCGAAACCATCGCACTCGATTTCATCACTAAACTTCCCAAAGCGCAGGGCTGTGATACAATCCTCACGATAACGGACCATGACTGCACAAAGATGTCCCTGTTCATCCCATGTCAAGAAGAGATATCGGCCGAAGGCACAGCCGCACTATACGTCAAGCACGTGTTCCCTCAATTCGGACTACCAGGAAAGATAATCAGCGACCGAGACCCCAGATTCGCCTCCAAGTTCACACGCGAACTGTGCAAACTCCTGGGGATCGAGCAAAATATCTCCACAGCCTACCACCCGCGAACAGATGGACAATCAGAATGCACGAATCAATGGTTAGAGCAATACCTGAGGTTTTGGGTCAACGAACGACAAGACGACTGGATTCACTATCTCCCCATGGCTGAGTTTACGCATAATAACTGGCCCAGCGAAACCACTAAAGAGTCCCCATTCCAGCTCCTCATGGGGTATAACCCACGCGCCGATTGGACCGACAGACCATCACCGATCCCACAAGTAGCGCTCAGGGTCAAACAATTCAAGGAACTCCGCCAGCGCACGCAGTCGCTGATGATCAAAGCGCAGCAGGGGTGGATCAAGGCCAAAGATACGCCCAAGTTCCAAATTGGGGATCAAGTATGGTTGGAAGGACACCACCTACGTACGCATCAACCAACGGCAAAACTAGCAGCGCGACGCCATGGCCCTTTTAAGATTACCCAGGTGATGTCTGCAGTCAACTACAGCCTAGAACTTCCCACACAGTGGCAGATTCATCCAGTGTTCCATGTGGACCTCCTGACGCCCTACCGCGAAACACCCACGCACGGACCCAACTATCAGCGCCCACCACCGGATCTAGTCGGCGGCGAAGAAGAATACGAGGTCGAGAAGATTCTAGACTCTCGGCGGTTTGGCAGAAGTCGCAAACTCCAATACCTCGTCAAATGGAAAGGGTACCCAGACTCGGACAATCAGTGGGTCGATAAGAATGACGTATTTGCCGACGACGCGATAAGGGAATTTAAAAATTCCAACCCCGCCCGCGAAGTGCATATAAACGCGGGGAGACTCCAAGAGAAGTCCCCATCCTCCTCTCCCATCCTCACTGCTCATGCGCTCTCAATCCCCAATCAACTTTCGCTATGTCGTCAACAACGAACTATCCACACCTTACCGAGTACAGTCCACGCCATCGTCACCCCTGTCGTCTACCCTCTCCCTTCACCAACGAGGAAGTCGTCCTCCTTCCCCCGGGCCATCCCCAGTTCCTTCGCCGACCCCCACTGTTTATTCTGAGAGCAACCAGCCCAACTATCTCGGGGACAACTACATCCCCACTCGAGCGCCCACTCCGACGGGCGACGAACAGCGGGGGTACGTACCCAGCCGACCTATTTCACCAGCAGGCCCCGACGAAATCGGGGACCCGTACGACCCGGCAGAACGCCTCGAAGCGCATCAGTATTTACGTTATGCCACCCATCTCACCACGACACACTCGGAAACCCCCCTGCTTTGCGGACCCACCGGGGAAGCTATCACACTACCGACGTCGTATCCACCCGCGGTTCGCCGCGATTCAGAAGAGGAACCTGTGCAGGAGACCGAGAGTCGTGCGGAGACCCCCCCTCCCCGGGGGTACCAGTTCAACAGGGGAGTCCATTACATTCCCTTTCAGATTCGAGACACTCAGGAGCGCCTTTGGCCGGCCCGGTATACTCAGCTCATCCTCACCGCCGACCCCTTCGTCCTGGCCTTCAGGGCCGGATGCAATCAACAATACGGGAAGCCCGTCCATGCCGTCCCCTACTACGACGAACAGTCCTCTACCCCCACTTACACCAACGACGACCTCACGTTCCTGCTCTCCGACGCGGGACTAGTCGATTCGGTCGACCAGGCGCTCCTCCACATGAAGGATGCGACACTCGCAGCGGAGGTCCATCGCTATCGCTGCATGACGCTCGGATGGCGGGCGCAACAGCATCGACTGGCGGCAGAGCAGATGAAGCTGGAGCGTATAGAGATCGAACGCAACAGGTGTGTCGCCCGACTCCAGCGAGCACATGCGGTAGACCGCATCGAGAACACTCGGGCCTCACTCCATCGTGGGCCCAAGGCGGACCAGGACGCCGAGGAGATCGCCCGCATCAGGGCCCTCCGCGGAGTGGGCACCAATCCGCTTGCCGTCATGCGTGGTCAAGCTGGGGCTTGACGCTGAAAAGGGGGTGATGTTACGTTCTGTTCTCGGACTGTCCGGACCGGTTGTGGACACTGACGCGTTCATGATGACTCAGCGCATCAGTAGTAATACGTCATGGACTGCGGATCTCACCGCCTCGTGTTGTGCTGACTGATGTCTCTTATTGTTGTACGTGTTCTGCATTACGATAACGACTGCGCATTCTATTATTAGGATACGCTACTTACGCTATTGGTTACTTACGAGTTCGAGCGGAGCTGGAACTAGCTTCCTTACTTGTATTTAAGCTTGTAGTAGTACTGACCAGGATCCCCATCTTGGTCTTCTTCCGAATACCACATCTTCTGTTCATCTTCTGTGCTAGGGACTTGCGAAGTCCCTAAGTGAACTAGCTCCGGCATATCCCTCTGCGACCAAGAAGGGATCCCCGTGACCTTGTCTCCATCTTCCTCCGTGAATGGTAGATCAGCCGACTGTGACTTACCCGCCTGGTACCACGTGTCACCTCGTCTTCGAATATCTCAACTCGCGCACCGCTCGTCCAACTCATTGCTACTACATCGTCGACAACCTTCAGTGGGAATATATCCGCAAAGTCCCTTCCCCTCCTCTGAACGTACCCATCCAAGAGACATTATACACCTACAGGGATTCCAGCGGCACGTATTGGCCTCACCCTGCAGTCTTCCCTGAGCACTCAGACAACCACAGATTCTACCCCCGAGGGAACCCATGTTACAATAGCGTCTAAGTCAGACGAACGTCCGTGGTAGACGTAACATAGATCCTTATTAAGGTTCTTATTGTTCTTATTGTTAAGATACCGGACTTAACCGCTTTAGGCGGTCCTATTGTTCTTTGCCCTCCAATGGCGTTTCTCCCTCTGGCGCACAGACCAGGTGTATTTTGTTTGAATCACCAGTGCGCACAGACCATTATTAGCTAAGCGTCCTGTATATAAGGACTGCTGTTTTCGCCCATACACTTCAGAGTTCCTTCTATCTCTGAAGTGTAAGTTCCCTTTAGTCTAAGCCTCTCTACCTTACGCTGACATTAGTTTAGTACTTGTTTGCCCTTAGGTGTGTAGCGCTGCTAATAGAGTTCCTTCTATCTCTGAAGTTACTTGTTTGCCCTTAGCTCTTAGCTATTCTTATCTCGCTGTTAGTGCTGGCCGCTCAACAACATACTGCAGCTTCGTGTTCCTTTTGCCCCGCCAGTTCCTTTGTTGCAATGCCGATGTCGTCCATGTAAACCCTTATCGTGGTCCCTCGTTTCTCATGTTTGGCAATAGTGTCTCAGTAGATAGTGTTCATCATTGTTTGGAATGTTGCCAGGGAGTTGGTGAGTCTGAAGTACGTTACTGTAGGTTTGAAGAGTCCGTACCGTGTTTTGAAGGCGGCCTTGTGCTTGTCGCCTTCTTTGATGCATATGTTGTTGTATCCCCATTGAACGTCAAGGTATGTATGGGCTTGGCTAAGGTCCGTGATGAGGTCCGAGATAAGAGGTAGTGGGTATTGATTACGGATGGTGACAGCATTGATCTTTTGGTAGTCCTGTACTGGTTGGAGCTTTCCATCTTTCTTCTTCATCAA
>JAKELG010000263.1:0-51830 GCA_021527035.1 Lactarius vividus | reverse complement strand
CCCGGAAGTCGTACCTAACCGTTCCAAACGGTAGGTCAGAGGTGGGAGTCTCGAAGATAGCCTTCGAGCAGATGTATAGAGGGGGGAAGGCCGGGTGAGTGGTGGGGTCGACGAGGCGAGGGTAGATGGCGTAGCGTGGAGGGAGTGGAGACGGAAGGGGGTAGCAGAGGGGAACGAGGGGAACAGCTAGGAGGGTCAGTCCAGTACGGGATCCGATTGATAGCAGCCTGGTGACTGAGGGCTGGCTGGGCGCCAAGATTTCTCCTTGGATGGTTTGTACCGCGATGTACTGGTGGGGGTGGTGGTCGGCGTTAAGACAGGAGGGGGGACGATAGAGGGGAAAGTTTTCTTGATCTTCCGGGATATCCCGGGGCGAAAGGGGGGCGACGGGGGGCTCTTCAGCTACGCGCTCGTAGTCGATGGGGGGCTCGGGTGTGACAGGACGGGTGGCGACGGGGTTGGGACCCGGAGTAGAGGGGCGGACGGGGATCAGAGGGGGAGTCGGGACACGAGGGGGGGGCGCTGACGGCGCGGGACGTGGGGGACGATGTGGGGACCTCGTTTCCGTTGAGGTCGACGATGACGATCTCCTCTTGATACTCAAGAGGGGTGGCGGGACGCGGGGGAAGAGGCACGGAGCGGGTGGCTACCTGTCTCAAGATGTCAAACTCCTCCTCAGGAGCTGCAGGGGTCGGGGAGGCGCGGGGAGTGTCTTCTTGGGGGGGGGTCGGGGTACACGAGTTCGGGGGACTGCTCCCAAACTTCTTCTACGTAGGCAGAGGGGGACTCGAGGGGGGAGAGGGGCGACGGCGGGAACGGGGTTTGGACGAGGGTGGTGGGAACGGGTCCGGCGGACCTCAGGGAAGTCGCGGGAAACGTTGGCGGGGGTGTCGTTGTAGTAAGAGGAGGAATCTCCGTCCCACTGTCCGAACTGCGAGAAGTCGTAGTCGTAGTCGGACACTAGGGCAACCCGGGGTTAAGTCTATTGGTTAGACTGTCCAAGTGTGATGACTCACTGTCACTCGACAGGGAATCACGGCGGAGGCAGAAAACCGGGGGTTGAAGACGAAGGGGGCGGGGGCGGAGTCTCGAAGGGGAGGCACTTGGCTCACTTGACAGAACTTAGCACTCAGCTAAGGGGTAGTGGCGCTTGTTGGCGGGGCGACGTCCGACAACTGAAGGGGCACTGGAGACAGGAGAGGAGGCAAGTGGAGGATGTCACAAGTGGACAGTCTGAGGGACTGTCTGTTGTATTGCGCTAGCTTATATACCTAAGGACATGGTCTGTGCGTAGGTTTAGGGCAGGCTTAGGGCCGCCTGACGGGTGCTGCGGAATGCTGCGCAATGGAACATTCGAGAGACATCTAAGAATAGTGTCCAATCAGATAATTCGTAGGAGTGGTACGACTGCTCCGCAGTCGATGATGCAATATGACGCCATAAAGGTGTGACTGCTCCGCAGTCCAATCGGATAAATCCGAGAAATGATACGATCTTTAACTCCAGATCGTCAGGTGATTCCAGGCACGTGTACCAGACACGTGGTTTGATAAACAGAGAGTAATCACGTGATCGATCACGTGATCGTCGGAGTACGAAATTGGAACTCCGACTTCGGATTTCCCCTTTAGGAAGGTGATTATCTAAGCCGGCCCGGTGCGGGCCGGTCTTAGACGCCTGAGTCACGACCTGAGTTTATAGGTTCGTGACAGTATTCCTCTTCTCCATCTACCAAATCGGGTGCCAGGCGCTGGAAGTTTTCTCCATGCATGAGCGTCTTGCGAGCGATAAGGTGTGAGAAGATCGATGTGGAATACGGGGTGGATGCTCCACTGCGTGGGAAGCTCCAATTGGTAGTTTACCGGTGATAGGACTCGTGTGATTTTGAAGGGTCCATGTCTTCTAGCCGCCAGTTTGGGAGTCGGCTGATTGGTTCTCAGATGGCGTCCTTCCAGCCATATGTAATCTCCGAGTCGGAATTCTGGGGTGGTTCGGTGTTTGACCCACATGAGTTGCGCCTTTTTGAGGAGCTCATGAGCTTCTTTTCAGGCTTCCCGGAATTGCTCCAGTCTCATGGTAACCTGTGGGATTGGAGAGGGCTTATCGAGCCAATCAGCGCGTGGGTCATACCCCATGAGAAGCGAGAATGGGGACTTCCTTGTTGCCTCGTGGGGCCAGTTATTGTGAGCAAATTCTGCTATGGGGAGGAATGCCGCCCAATTGTCTTGTCGTTCGTTAGCCCAGAACCGGAGATATTGTTCCAGCCATTGATTTGTCCTTTCCGACTGTCCATCCGTGCAGGGGTGGTATGCTGTGGAGATGTTCTGTTTGATCTCCAGAATTTTGCAGAGTTCTCTGGTGAATTTCGACGCGAAGCAAGGGTCTCTATCACTGATGATCTTCAATGGTAGTCCGAATTGTTTGAAGACATGGGCTGCGTAAAGCCCCGCGGTTTCTTCGGCTGAGATCTCTTCATTGCAAGGTATGAATATGGACGCCTTGGTGCAGTTGTGATCTGTTACTGTAAGGATGGAATCGTAACCTTGTGACACGGGGAGCTTAGTGATGAAGTCTAGGGCTATGGTCTCGAATGGTAACGCATCTTCTTTCGGGGTTATAGGTACCAGTGGGGCTTTTGTTGGGCACGTATTGACTTTGTGTCTTTGACATTCGGCGCATCCCTGGATGTAGTTTCTTACGTCCAATTTCAGTTCTGGCCACCAGTATTGTCGTTCCACTAGCCGTGTGGTTTTCGCGATTCTGGGATGTCTGTGTACTGGTGGGTCGTGATGGGCGGATATGAGTTCTCGTTTCTCGTCCAACGATCCCGTAATGACATACTTCCCTTGTCGATACCACGCCCCATCAATGAACTTCAGTTGGTGTGGGTCTACCCAGTAGTGGAGGGTGATTTCGGTTTGCGGTGGTTGTTGGGTGGCTTGTATGGTTGTAATCCTCGCGAATACATCTTCTGGTAGAACCACGACATTTTCGTTGTCTCTCTCTCCTTGGTCATAGTCTGGTCTTCGTGACAGGGCGTCGGCTCTTCTGTTTTTCTTACCTGGGATGTGGTGAATTTCGAAGTTATATTCCATTAGTTCGAGTACTTCCCGGGCTACTCTTCGGCTTATCTTCTGCGGAAGTTTCCAGTACTGGAGGTTCATGTGGTCTGAGTGAATTTTGATTTTGTGTGGGGATCCGGCTAGTAATGGTCTCCAGTGCCTGAGTGCCTTGACGATGGCGAGGAGTTCCAGGTCGTAGATATCATAGTTCCTCTCGGCTTCGTTTAAGGTGGCTGAGTAATATCCGAGGGGGTGTTTTTTGCCGTCTTCCTTCTTCTGAAGTAGTACCGCTCCAGTTGCGAATCCCGATGTGTCTACCTCCAGTTCGAATGGGTCGTCTAGTTTTGGGTGAGCTAGCACTGGTTCTTCCGTTACCAAGGACTTGAGTTTCTCAAACACTTTATTTTCTTCGTCCGTCCATCTCCATTCCGTATCCTTTCTTGTAAGTTTGTTGAGGGGTTTGGCGTGTGTGGCGAAGCTGCGAATGAAGAGTCGGTAAAAATTGCAGAAGCCTAGGAAGGAGCATACATCATGGACCTTGGTTGGCGTAGGCCAGTCCTTGATGCCCGAAATTTTTACCGGGTCCATACGTGTTACCCCCTTTTCAAGGATTACCCCCAGGTAATCCATTCATGGCTTGTTGAAGAGGCATTTCTCAAGTTTGAAGTAGAGGTCATGGTCCATTGCAACTTGTAGTACTTTGCTTACCGCCTCTTCATGTTCCTTTTGTCCTGCCGGATCCCTCGTAGCTATGCCAATGTCGTCCATGTAAACTTGTATAATGGTGCCTTTTTGCTCATGTTTCGCGATAGTGTCTCGGTAGATGGTATTCATCATGGTTTGGAAGGTTGCCGGTGAGTTGGTGAGTCCAAAATACATGACCGTGGGTTCGAAGAGTCCGTACCGTGTTTTGAACGCTGCTTTATGCTCGTCTCCTTCCCATATCCTTACATTGTTGTATCCCCATCGAACGTCTAATTTGGTGTAGGTGTGTGCTCGACTAAGGTCTGTGATGAGGTCGGAGATGAGAGGAAGGGGATATTGATTGCGGATGGTGACTGCGTTGATCTTCCAATAGTCTTGCACCAGTCGTAGTTTCCCATCCTTCTTTTTGATGAAGAAGAAGGATGATGCGTAGGGAGATTTGGAGGGGCGTATGTATCCTTTCTTGAGTTGTTCATCCAGGAACTCCTTGAGTTTGCCGTCTTCCTCTTGTGTCATGGGGTAGACTTTGCAGTTGATCGCCGATGGTGTGCCTTCCTTGAACTCGATGGCGTGATCCCATGGTCGGGACGGGGGGAATCGGTTAGATGCTTCTTCGTTGAAGATCTTTGCGAACGGTGCGTAAGCTGGGGGAAGTTCTACTTTGTCATGGAACTGCTTAGCTTCGATGGCCAATTCCGTAGCTGTGGTACGTAGATGGCTTTCTTCTTCTAGTTCTTCAACGACGTCCTGTTTTTCTTCTTCTGTGATGATGGTCCCTATGATATGATGCTCCTTGCCAGGGTTGATTGATTGGATGACTATTGGCAGCATCTTCTCATGTATGGTGGCGTATCTCCAGTTGATCGTTGGTTCGTAAACGGCCAGCCAGGGATATCCGAGTACTAAGTCTTCGTTCCCTAAGTCGGTGACTAGGAACTGCATCTTTTGTCATTGCTGGTTAGTTTGAATGTCGAGGTCCACGAAGTGAGTGATACTGCCCGCTTTGTTTTCTGTATTGTCTATATTCCATATTTTTCTTGGTCGTTCGAGCGTTTGCAACCCGAGGCCCATTCTTTTGGCGAATGAGGGGCATATGAAGTTATCTGTCGCTCCCGAGTCTACCAATGTTTTGATGTCGGCCATAGCGTAATTCGTGCGGATCGAGACTGGAATTTGAAGAGATCGATAGCGAGTCATGATTACAGAATTACAATTGACTGCCCTCACCCAGGCCGATGGGTTCAGGCGTTCTGAAAACCCTCCTTCCCCCACATCTCTTGGAGGATGAGGTCCTTTACATCATCCGTTTCTCCTGCTACTCCTGCCAACCAGTCCTTTGCTCGTTGTTGTGGAGGTGTTGTATTGGCTACTCGGACTTGTGTCGGGATTTCTTCTTGCATATAATAGTTGGTTTTGGTCATCCGACTAGTAGTCGCTCGTTTGGGTGGCTGTGGACAGTTGCGTGAGAAGTGTCTGGGTTGGTTACAGTTGTAGCAGATAACTGTCCTCATGTCTCGGGGTGGAGGTCCTCCTCCTCGTCCGTATCCTCCTCGTTGCGGTCTTGGAATGAAGGGTCTATTCGCGTCCCCTACTTCTGCCACTCTTGCGCGTGTTCTATCTGCCGATGTGTCCATTGCGTTTGGGTCGAATCTGGACAGTGGTGGTCCCCGTGGTGGGCCCCAGTTAGGGGGTTGTGGTCTCCAGCGGGGTTGTGCGGATGAGGGGGGCGTCTTGCTTTTGAAGTTGTCGAGGCGTGCCTTCATGTGGATGTATTGTTTTTGTTGGCGTAGGGCACACCTCTTCCAGTCTTCAAAGGTATGGGGTTCGTCTAGTTCGTACACCTTCATGAATAGAGCTCGTGGTAACCCTGCCGTAAATCGATCGATGGTTTGTCGGTCATTTAGGTTATAGTGAGCCTTCCTTGCCAGTCATTCGAACTGGACCACGTACGCGTCAATGTCTTCTCCTGTCATTTTGATTCCCTTCTGGAGTTCAGCTTGGGCTTGCTCTTCTTCCAGAATGTTGGAGAATCGTTTGGTGAACTCAGTGGCGATATGATTCCATAAGGTTTGGGAGTATTGACTTACTCCTCTTTGTACTTCTCGGTTTAACCACTCGAGCATGGTTAACGTCCATTCGCTGACGTTGACTCCCTTGACGTATCCTAAGAAGAGGAGCGATCTTCGGTATTCATTTTGCATGATGGGGGCGTCCAAATTCATTCCCCAGTATACGTGCCATTGTGTTAAGAAGGCTTCGTATTTAGTACGGTCTCCGTCGTATACTGTCGGAGGTTCACCTGATAATCTGTCCGATCCGTGTCCTCCGCCTCCTCCTAGTCCAGGAGGGGGTCCTCCCCCTGGTGGTCCTTCTCCTCCAGGCGGTTGTCCTCCTCCTGGGAATCCCCCTCCTGTGGGTCCTTGTCCAGGAAATCCCCCTGGTAGTCCTCTGGGTGGCGGTGGCAGTCCGGTTGGTGGATCTGGTTGATCCGGACCTATTGCTCTGAATAGTGCTGCATCATCCGCTGTCATTCTGTGACCCGTGGAGGAGTTTATGGGGTTAAGGATCGCCTCCGCTTCTTCTCTGATACGTCGTACTTCTTCTATTGCTTGAATTTCTGTGACGGTTGCCATGGGGCTTCTGATGTGAATCTCTTCTGGTACCGTGATGTGTAAAGACTCAGCTATGTGGGCTAATAGGCTAGAGTCGTCTCCTGTTCCGGGTCTTATCTCGCTTTCCGTTGCGGTGTGTTCTTCTACCGGCTCTTTGCGGCTTGATTCTGAGGTCGCTTGTCCTCTCGGTTGTTCTTCCTCACTTTCGTCTTCGCTACTGCTGTCTCCGTCGAGTGGTCCCCAGTCGTCTCCGTGAAGTTCCCTTGAATCGATGTCGCAATGGTAGTTTCTTCCTGCTGGTCTGACAACGTCCCACCGATTGTCCACTGGGTTCCACGTAATCTCTGTCCAACAGAAGTTAGAGTAGTTAAACTCAACTGGTCGGTATCTGATAGCTTCCCCTGGGAAGTCGACGAAGTATCCGATATCTCCTCTATATTCTCTCCACCTAGCTGCACCTAGAAATCGTCGTGGTACTGATCTTTCTCCTCTTGTTTCGAGGCTGTAGGTTCTGAAGTTTCTCCACTGGTCTCTTGTGGTGAACACCACGGTTGGGGGATCTTGGTCTTAATGTAACGCTACCACGGCGTTAGTCCGACTTGGACACGTAGAAAGGCGTTCACGACTTAGCGAGTCTCGCTATAGTGCAGATAGGTGCGAAGGATGCCTTGATAAACGACTAAGGCAGTCCAAAAGGCCCTGAGAGTCAGGACCAAGACAATGAGTACTTGTAGACGCGAAATGACGAAAGCCTTAGACTCGAAGGTCAAGGAAAGTAACAAGTCGAGGTGCGAAGACCCGAAGAGAGGAGAGTGAGAGTGGTATTATGAAGAAGACCAAGATGGCGTATCTTGGTCTTTCAAGTCCACTATTTATACATGTAAGAGGTAGCTTTAAAGCTCCTCTGTGAGTCCGATATCCCGTAGCATAAGTAGCTCGAACCCTACTACCGCTATCCTAGTAATGAGTCATGCTAGCAATCACATGCTAACACGATGTGTGGTGACTAAGTCCATGACTAATTCCTACTTACTATCGTAGTCATAACCGTATAGTAAGAGTTCACCTTGCCTTCGTATCGTACTTCTGTCCGTGAGAGTCCCGACCGTGACACCAAGTCTACAACCCCCGACACACCAGGGACACCACTACCTCACAGTAGGGTGAGCGACGATCTAAGAGGACGCATCAGCCAACGCCCAGAACAACCACAGAACCCCCAGAACAACAAACCAGGCGACGGATCCCCTCTGACACAAGAGGCCGCTTCAGCAACTCCCCACACAAAACAAAACCCAGAAACAGACCACAATCGTGGCTAGTATCAGTGTCACCCTTGAACCAGACAACAACTGGACCCCAGTCCAAACCAGAACCCAAGACGACCTCCCACACCACGTTAAAAGCAGCCAACTAGGAAAAGGAGCTCGCTGGACCATAGAACCAGACTGACCACCTTGCTACAAGTGCCTTGTACAAAATAAACTCCAATGTAACGTCTACCACGGACGTTTGTCTGGCTTAGACGCTGTTGTAACATGGGTTCCCTCTTGGGTAGCGTTGGTTGTAACGTTACCACAGGTGTAATGCTACCACAGCGTTAGCCCGACTTGAGCTCGTATAACGGCGTTCACGACTTAGCGAGTTTCACTATATCGCATGTTACGTCTACCACGGACGTTCGTCTGACTTAGACGCTGTTGTAACGTGGGTTCCCTCGGGGGTGGAATCGGTGGTTGTCCGAGTGCTCGGGAAAGACTGCAGGGTGAGGCCAATACGTGCCGGTGGAATCCCTATAGGTGTACAACGTCTCTTGGATAGGTATGTTCAGGGGAGGGCAAGGGACTTTGCGGATATACTCCCACTCGAGGTTATCGACGATGTAGTAGCAGTGGGTTGGACGAGCGGTGCGCGAGTTGAGATATTCGAAGACGAGGTGACACGTGGTACCAGGCGGGTAAGTCACGGTCGGCTGATCTACCATTCACGGAGGAAGATGGAGATGAGGTCACGGGGATCCCTTCTTGGTCGCAGAGGGATATGCCGGAGCTAGTTCACTTAGGGACTTCGCAAGTCCCTAGCACAGAAGATAAACGGGAGATGTGGTATTTGGAAGAAGACCAAGATGGGGATCCTGGTCCGTACTACTACGAGCTTAAATACAAGTAAGGAAGCTAGTTCCAGCTCCGCTCGAACTCGTAAGTAACCAATAGCGTAAGTAGCGTATCCTAATAATAGAATGCGCAGTCGTTATTGTAATGCAGAACATGTACAACAATAAGAGACATCAGTCAGCATAACACGAGGCGGTGAGATCCGCAGTCCATGACGTATTACTACTAACGCGCCGAGTCATCACGAATGCGTCAGAGTCCACAACCGGTCCGGACAGTCCGAGAACAGAACGTAACATCACCCCCTTTTCAGCGTCAAGCCCCAGCTTGACCACGCATGACGGCAAGCGGATTGGTGCCTACTTCACGGAGGGCCCTGATGCGGGCGATCTCCTTGGCGTCCTGGTCCGCCTTGGGCCCGCGATGGAGCGAGGCCCGAACGTTCTCGATGCGGTCCACCACATGTGCTCGCTGAAGTCGGGCGACACACCTGTTGCGTTCGATCTCTATGCGCTCCAGTTTCATCTGCTCTGCCACTAGTCGATGTTGTTGCGCCCGCCATCTGAGCGTCATGCAGTGATAGCGATGGACTTCCGCTGCGAGCGTTGCATCCTTCATGTGGAGGAGCGCCTGGTCGACCGAATCGACTAGTCCCGCGTCGGAGAGCAGGAACGTGAGGTCGTCGTCGGTGTAAGTGGGGGTAGAGGACTGTTCATCGTAGTAGGGGACGGCATGGACGGGCTTCCCATATTGTTGATTGCATCCGGCCCTGAAGGCCAGGACGAAGGGGTCGGCAGTGAGGATGAGCTGAGTATACCGGGCCGGCCAAAGACGTTCCTGAGCGTCTCGAATCTGAAAGGGAATGTAATGGACTCCCCTGTTGAACTGGTACCCCCGGGGAGGGGGCGTCTCCGCACGACTCTCGGTCTCCTGCACAGGTTCCTCTTCTGAATCGCGGTGAACCGCGGGTGGATACGGCGTCGGTAGTGTGATAGCTTCCCCAGTGGGTCCGCAAAGCGGGGGGGTTTCTGAGTGTGTCGTGGTGAGATGGGTGGCGTAACGTAAATACTGATGCGCCTCGAGGCGTTCCGCCGGGTCGTACGGGTCCCCGATTTCGTTGGGGCCTGCTGGTGAAGTGGGTTGGCTGGGTACGTACCCCTGCTGTTCGTCGCCCGCTGGAGTGGGCGCTGGAGTGGGAATGTAGTTGTCTCCGAGATAGTTGGGCTGGTTGCTCTCGGAATAAACAGTGGGGGTCGGCGAAGGAACTGGGGATGGCCCGGGGGAAGGAGGACGACTTCCTCGTTGGTGAAGGGAGAGGGTAGACGACAGGGGTGACGATGGCGTGGACTGTACTCGGTAAGGTGTGGATAGTTCGTCGTTGACGACATAGTGGAAGTTGATTGGGGATTGAGAGCGCATGAGCAGCGAGGATGGGAGAGGAGGATGGGGACTTCTCTTGGAGTTTCCCCGCGTTTATATGCACTTCGCGGGCGGGGTTGGAATTTTTAAATTCCCTTATCGCGTTGTCGGCAAATACGTCATTCTTATCGACCCACTGATTGTCCGAGTCTGGGTACCCTTTCCATTTGACGAGGTATTGGAGTTTGCGACTTCTGCCGAATCGCCAAGAGTCTAGAATTTTCTCGACCTCGTATTCTTCTTCGCCGCCGACTAGATCCGGTGGTGGGCGCTGATAGTTGGGTCCGTGCGTGGGTGTTTCGCGATAGGGCGTCAGGAGGTCCACATGGAACACTGGATGAATCTGCCACTGTGTGGGAAGTTCTAGGCGATAGTTGACTGCGGACATCACCTGGGCAATCTTAAAAGGGCCGTGGCGTCGCGCTGCTAGTTTTGCCGTTGGTTGATGCGTACATAGGTGGCGTCCTTCCAACCATACTTGGTCCCCAATTTGGAACTTGGGCGTATCTTTGGCCTTGATCCACCCCTGCTGCGCTTTGATCATCAGCGACTGCGCGCGCTGGTGAAGTTCCTTGAATTGTTTGACCCTGAGCGCTACTTGCGGGATCGGTGATGGTCTATCGGTCCAATCGGCGCGTGGGTTATACCCCATGAGGAGCTGGAATGGGGATTCTTTAGTGGTTTCGCTGGGCCAGTTATTATGCGTAAACTCAGCCATGGGGAGATAGTGAATCCAGTCGTCTTGTCGTTCGTTGACCCAGAACCTCAGGTATTGCTCTAGCCATTGATTCGTGCGTTCTGATTGTCCGTCTGTTCGCAGGTGGTAGGCTGTGGAGATATTTTGCTCGATCCCCAGGAGTTTGCACAGTTCGCGTGTGAATTTGGAGGCGAATCTGGGGTCTCGGTCGCTGATTATCTTTCCTGGTAGTCCGAACCGAGGGAATACGTGCTTGACGTATAGTGCGGCTGTGCCTTCGGCCGATATCTCTTCTTGGCACGGGATGAACAGGGACATCTTTGTGCAATCATGGTCCGTTATCGTGAGGATCGTATCACAGCCCTGCGCTTCGGGAAGTTTAGTGATGAAATCGAGTGCGATGGTTTCGAAAGGCATAGCTTCGGGTTTCGGGAATATTGGGCGCAATGGCGCTTTGATGGCCCTGGTGTTGACTTTAATGCGTTGGCAGTCGGCGCATCCTTTGACATAGTCCATGACGTCATTTCTAAGTCCTGGCCACCAGTAGTATCGTTCCACGAGTTTGATGGTTCAGCTGATTCTGGGGTGTCCGTATACAGGGGGGTCGTGGTGGTTTTTGATGAGTTCTCTCTTTTCCAAGAGTCCTCCCGTGACCACTCAGCGTCCGTCTTTGTACCAGGTACCTTCGATCTTCTTTAGTCCGTGTGGGTCTATCCAGGGGCGGAGTTCCTCTTCCTTTTGGGCGTATATTGGATTTGCCTTTTCCATTTCTTGCACGGAGATGGTGGCGTTGATTCGGAGAGGATCTTCCATCGTATCTATTGCTGTGGCTCTGACGAAGATTTCATCGGGTAGTACCATGACTTGGTCGTTATCTTCTTCTCCTTGATTGTAGTCTGGGCGTCTAGATAGGGCATCGGCTCGTCCGTTCGCTGTTCCCTTGATATGGTGAATTTCGATGTCATACTCCGAGAGTTCTAGTACTTCCCGTGCTACTCGGCGACTTATCTTTTGCGGGGAGCGCCAGTACTGGAGGTTCATGTGGTCTGAGAATACTTTGATTTTGTGTGGGGATCCTGCTAGGTAGTGATGCCAGTTTTGAAGTGCTTTGACGATTGCTAGGAGTTCGAGATCGTAGATGTCGTAGTTCCGTTCTGCGGCACTGAGAGTGTTTGAATAGTAGGCAATGGGGTGTCTCTTGCCATCTTCTTTGCGTTGGAGTAGTACTGCTCCTACCGCGAATCCTGAGGCGTCTACTTCGAGTTCGAATTGATCTTCTAGCTTGGCGTGTGCGAGAACCGGTTCTTCCGTGACGAGCTTCTTAATTTTGTCGAACACTTCTTGTTCCGTCGCCGTCCATGCCCATTCCGTGTCTTTTCATGTGAGTTTATTGAGGGGGCGGGCGTGTGTGGCGAAATTTCGAATGAAAGCACGGTAAAAGTTGCAGAAACCTAGGAATGATCGCACCTGTTTGACGTTTTTGGGGTTTGGCCAGTCTTTGATGCCGGAAATTTTGACAGGGTCCATGCATGTCACCCCCTTTTCAATGATTACCCCCAGGTAATCGATGCTTGGTGCGTGGAAGATGCATTTTTCCGGCTTGAGGAACAGATCGTTTTCCTCTAGTAAGTCCAGAATATCGTGTACCGCGTCAATGTGTGCTTGTTCCGTTGATCGAGTGGCTATGCCTATATCGTCCATGTATACCCTAATGATCGTCCCTTTGGTTTCGTGGTATGCGATGAGATCTTTACAGATCTCGTTCATCATGGTTTGGAATGTTGCCGGCGAGTTGGTTAGCCCGAAGAACATTACCGTTGGTTCAAAAAGTCCGTATTTTGTTTTGAACGCTGCTTTTTCCTGATTGCCCTCTTTAATTCTTATGTTGTTGTATCCCCAGCGGATATCCAGTTTGGTGAATATGAACGCTCCGCTTAGGTCGGTGATGAGTTCTGGGATGAGCGGGAGAGGGTATTGGTTGCGTATCGTCCAGTTGTTGATGTTCCGGTAATCCTGTACAGGGCGTAGCTTTCCGTCCTTCTTTTTAATGAAAAAGAATGATGATGCGTACGGGGATTTAGAGGGTCTGATGTATCCTTTGGCCAGTTGTTCGTCTATCCATTCCTTGAGTGCTTTGTCCTCCGTTTGACTCATTGGGTAAACCTTGCAGTCGATCGTGTCCGGTGCGTTGGGCTTGAAATCGATTGCGTGGTCCCATGGTTTGGACAATGGGAATCGGTTGGATTCCTCTTCACTGAAAATCTTGACGTGCCGTTGGTATTCTTCTGGGACCGCTTTCTTTTCCGTGTATTGCTTCGCCTCGATAGCCATCTCTGTTGACATTGTTGCACGTAGACGGGTGTCTTCGAGGTCGCATTCTTTTTTGAGCTGTTCTTCGATTTTTAATTTGTTTGGGAGCAGTAGCTTTTCAAGTACGAGGCATGCGATGATCGGATCTATTCGAGGTTTTGTGGGGTTGGTGGTGCGGAGAACGACTGGATACTCAGCTTCGTTAAGTGTGGCCGTCGCCCATTGGATGTCCGGTTGGAAGGTTGCTAGCCACGGGTATCCCAGTATTATGTCTTCTCCTCCTACGTCGGTTACTAGGAATCGCATTTCTTTGACGACTCCTTTGGTTTGTACTTCCAGATCCACACAATGGGTGATCTTGCCCCCTTTGTTATGCGTGCTGTCAATGTTCCAGATCTTTCAATGACGGTCTAATTCTTTGAGGCCTAGCCTCATTCTTCTGACGAAGTCTGGATGTATGAAGTTGTTGGTGGCTCCGGAGTCCACTAATGCTCTTTTGTCAGCCATGGCGTAACTTGCGCGCAATGAAACTGGAACATGCATAGATTGATAGCGTGTTATGAACACAGAATTACACCGTAATGCCCTTACCCAGGCTGTCGGGTTCAGGCGCTTTGAAAATCCTCTTGCCCCAATAAGTCTCGAACCACCAAGTCCCTGGCTTCATCGTCAAGGTTTCGGACTCCGTTTATCCAGCTGGTCGCCCGTTCTTGTGGCGTATCAGTGGTGGCGCGGGCGCCGCGGCTACTGCCGCCGTCATCCTCGAATTGGATCAAGGGTTCGTCTTGGACGCTTTGGACCTCTTCAATGAACGCCCCCCTTCCTTGACGGGGTTGCCAATTCGTGTTAGGTCTTGGTTTGCGCGGTTGGCGACAGTCGTGCTGAAAGTGACCTAGCTTGCTGCAATTGAAGCATTTGACATTGCTCGCGTCTGTGATTCCTTTGTTGGGCCGCCCCCCTTGTGGGGTGTACAGGGGTCGCGTGTAATCGATCTCTTTGGAGCCTGCAAGTCGGGCTCTGACCCTTCCTGGGGTGGTGTCCATGGCGTCGGGGTGATTCCTGAATGACTGCCATCCTTGTCGGGACTGTTGGGGGCGGTTTGGAGCGTTGAACGTTCTCAAAGAAGTGTTTCCCGGCTTACCGGGTCCCGGGGGTTTACGTCCCCCCAAACGCGTTTGTAAGTGCATCCACTTGCACTGTTGTTCGAGTGCTGCTGTCTTCCATTGGGCGTACGTGTTTGGGCTGTGGAAGTTATATGCATTCTTGTAGAGTTCCACTGGTAGTCCACTGGTGAATTTGTCGAGGACCAGGGAATCGTCGAAGCGGTATCCTGCTTCTCTGACCGCTTTCTCGAACTTGGCGACGTAGGAGTCTATGTCTTGCCCTTCCATTCGGAAGCCCTTCTGAAGCTCTTGTTGCGCCCTTTCCTTTTCAAGCGTATTCGGCGAATGTGTTGCGGAAGCCGAGTTCGATGGCTTCCCAGATCCACCTGTCATAGGGTCCATGCTTGGCCTTGTATGCCTTGACCCATTTGGTGGTGGACAGGACCCACTCATTGACGTGATCCCCTTGGATATAAGTGAGGAAGATCAGCGCTTTGCGATAAGGGAGAGTGAACGCCGGGTTGTCGTAGTTGGTTTCTACGAACAGCTCCCATTGGGTGAGGAACTGTTGGACTTTGGTGCGGTCCCCGGTGAACACGAGGGGTTCCTTGCCCATGAATTTCTCGGGCTTGGTTCCGCTTGATACATTTGGTCCGGTGAAGAGGGGTCCTCCCGGATCTCCTCCTCCGTCATCTCCTCCTCCACCTCCGTGTCCTCCGGATGGGGGTCCTTCCCCACGGCTAATACGCAGTCGGTTCCTGGAATGTGGTGGGTTGCTCGGTGATTGTGGTGGTCATGTTGGTAGGGATAGACTCAGCTAGTAATCCCAATTGTAGTTCCTCTTCCTCTGCTTGTGCTTCGAGTATGCGGATTTCCTCCGGGTTGCTTCCCAGTGATGGGGAGGGTGCGGGTGTCTTTGGGGTAGGGGAGCAGATTGGTTCTTCTTCTTGTCCTGTCGATGGGCCCCCACTGGTCTCTAGTAGTTACTTCACTTTGGCGGATGTCGAGGTGAAGACTTGATCCTGCGGGTTTGACCACTTGTAGTTTGCTTTGAAGTTCGTCCCACTTGATCTCTGTCCAACAAGTGTGGTCGAAGTTGAATTCTACCGGGATGAGTCCGGTTTTGCCGTCTCTGTAAGTGTAAAGAACTACGTAGCCTGGGTCTCCTTGTTCTGTCTGCCAAAAGGCTCCTTTGAGGTATTGTTTGGGGACGTTACGTTCCCCTCTTCTGTCGATGTGATACGGTCGGAATGGGATCCAAAGATCGCAGGGTTGTTACTGCGGAAGCCACGTTGAAGGATCTTGGTCTTAATGTTACGTCTACCACGGACGTTCGTCTGACTTAGACGCTGTTGTAACGTGGGTTCCCTCGGGGATGGAATCGGTGGTTGTCCGAGTGCTCGGGAAAGACTGCAGGGTGAGGCCAATACGTGCCGGTGGAATCCCTATAGGTGTACAACGTCTCTTGGATAGGTACATTCGGGGGAGGGCAAGGGACCTTGCGGATATACTCCCACTCGAGGTTATCGACGATGTAGTAGCAGTGGGTTGGACGAGCGGTGCGCGAGTTGAGATATTCGAAAGACGAGGTGACACGTGGTACCAGGCGGGTAAGTCACGGTCAGGCTGATCTACCATTCACGGAGGAAGATGGAGATGAGGTCACGGGGATCCCTTCTTGGTCGCAGAGGGATATGCCGGAGCTAGTTCACTTAGGGACTTCGCAAGTCCCTAGCACAGAAGACTAAACGGGAGATGTGGTATTTGGAAGAAGACCAAGATGGGGATCCTGGTCCGTACTACTACGAGCTTAAATACAAGTAAGGAAGCTAGTTCCAGCTCCGCTTGAACTCGTAAGTAACCAATAGCGTAAGTAGCGTATCCTAATAATAGAATGCGCAGTCGTTATCGTAATGCAGAACACGTACAACAATAAGAGACATCAGTCAGCATAACACAAGGCGGTGAGATCCGCAGTCCATGACGTATTACTACTAACGCGCTGAAGTCATCACGAACGCGTCAGAGTCCACAACCGGTCCGGACAGTCCGAGAACAGAACGTAACATCACAAGTAAGTGCGAAGGATCCCCTGGTACACGACTAAGGCGGTCCAAAGGGCCCTGAGGGTCAAGACCACTACGACGAGTACTTGATGACGCGAAATGGTAAAGGCCTTAGACTTGAAGGTCAAGGAAAACGACAAGTCGAGGTGCGAAGACCCGAAGGAAGAGGAATACGAGTGGTATTCTGAAGAAGACCAAGATAGCGTGTCTTGGTCTTCTGAGCCCACTATTTATACATATAAGAGGTAGCTTTAAAGCTCCTCTATGAGTCCGACATCGTATAGCGTAAGTAGCTCGAACCCTACTATCGCTATCCTAGTAATGAGTCATGCTAGCTATCACATGCTAGCACGACGTGTGGTGACTAAGTCCATGACTAATTCCTGCTTACTATCGTAGTCATAACCGTATAGTAAGAGTCCTCCTCGTCATCTGTATCGTACATCTGTCCGTAAAAGTCCCGATCGTTACATCACCCCCTTTTCAGCCGCGGCGCCCACGACGCCGGCGAAGGCGAGGGCCCGTCATCCATCCGTCCTGTACTTCCTCGATCCGTTCCAACGTGTTAGCCATTTCAAGGCGGAACTTACTGCACCCTAGTTCCCCCTTGACCCCACCGAGCGTGGTGGCGAGTTGGTGGAGCTGCTGCTCCATCCTCTCAGCCTTGTACGTGTAGGCCCGGTAGCGATGGATCTCCGCCTTCAGACTCACGTCGTGGAGTTCGCCGACCGCGCGATCGAGGCGAGGGCGGTCGTGATAACTGCCGGCGAAGAGGCACATGTCCTCCTGTGGGTACTGCTCCTTCCCCGTGGCCTTGACGTGGGGCTTGGCGTAGAGAGGCTGCGAGTAGACCTTCTCGCTGTCCTCTACCAGGCCGAGCACGATGGGGTCAGAGCCCATGATGACTTGAACGTACGCAGCCTGACGCGTCCGTCCTTGTCCGTCGGTGATGGGGTAGTGGATGAAATCCTCCCCGTGATTGTAACGATACCCGTGAGGTGGCGGCCCCAGGGTGGAGTGTCGAAGTCGGAATAAAAGGAAGGGAGGGGGTGCGTCGGCCCGCACGCTGCCTCGGTACAGAGGGCACCTGCGAGTGTCGCAGGCGTACAGAGTTTCGTTGGGGTCGTCAGTGTCTGTGGCGGTGGAAATGAGGGGGTGCTCAGCTGGGTAGTGGTCCGCTAAGCTTCCCTGGACTTGTTCGAGGACTGTCTCTGCGCCTCTTGCTGCTCCTTCCTCTCCCGCGTCCACTCTCGTCGCCTCCGAAGGGCTTCTCGCCTCCTCTCAGCCGCCTTCCTCAGCTGCTCTCGCTGCCAATCCTCCGCGATCCTCCTCCACCGATCCTCCTGTCGGTACTCCTCCCACCTCGTCGTGGCTTGCGTCTTGGGCCTCCTCGGTGAGGTACTCGACTCGTACTGGGATAGGTCAAGGTGAGGGAGGCGCAGACTCTGGGAGAGCTGCGCGAAGCCGATCAACTTCGGCCGTTGTGAAGGGGACTTCGTTGATACGCTGTCCGTCTTGGGAAAGGATCCACCAGGTGGCGGGGTTGCTGGTTCCGTCGGTGTAGCTGGCTGGGATGGTGGATTGGAGGGCGTCGACGAGTTCTTGGTAGGTGATGGGGCCCATGTTACTGGCAACACGAGTGATGGCCTCGGCGGCAGAGGGAAGAGACATTGTTGCGATAATGGAGTGGAAGAAGCCAGTGTGGAGATGAGAGAGGAGTGATGGGGTTTGTTGCCTGGTTTGTGCTCCTCTTAAGCGATGCTCGTATCGGGGGTTCAATGATTGATACTCAGCTATGGCTTCGTCTGCAAATACGTCATTCTTATCGATCCACTGATTCTCCGAGTCGGGGTACCTGTCACGGTTGGGACTTGTACGGACAGATGCACGATACGAAGGCACAGGGGACTCTTACTATACGGTTATGACTACGATAGTAAGTAGGAATTAGTCATGGACTTAGTCACCATACGTCATACTAGCACATGATTGTTAGTATGACTCATTACTAGGATAGCTGTAGTAGGGTTCGAGCTACTTACGCTATACGATATCGGACTCACAGAGGGGCTTCAAAGCCTCCTCTCATATGTATAAATAGTGGCTCTAGAAGACCAAGATACGCCATCTTGGTCTTCTTCATAATACCACTCTCAGACTCCTATCTTCGGACCTTTGCATCTCGACTGCCTACTATCCTTGACCTTCGAGTCTAAGGCTATCATCATTTTGCGTCAACAAGTCTTTGTTGTTCTAGTCTTGACCCTTCGGGCCCTCTGGACCGCCTTAGTCGTTTACCAGGGGATTATCCGTACCTATCTGCATTATACCGAGACTCGCTAAGTCGTGGACGCCCTCTCACGTGTCCAAGTCGGACTGACGCCAGTGGTAGCGTTACATTAAGACCAAGATCCCCTAATCGTGGCGTTCACCACAAGAGACCAGTGGAGAAACTTCCGACCCTACACCCTCGAAACAAGAGGAGAAAGATCGGTACCACGACGATTCCTAGGAGCAGCTAGGTGGAGAGAATACAGAGGAGATACTGGGTACTTTGTCGACTTCCCAGGAGAAGCTATCAGATACCGACCAGTTGAGTTTAACTACTCCAACTTCTGCTGGACGGAAATTACGTGGAACCCGATAGATAATCGGTGGGACGTCGTTAGACCAACAGGAAGACACTACCGTTGCGACATCGATTCAAGAGAACTTCACGGAGACGATTGGGGATCACTCGACGGAGACAGTAGTGACGAAAGCGAAGAGGAACAGCCAAGGGAACAAGCACCCTCAGAATCAAGCCACGAAGAACCAGTAGAAGAACATACCGCAACGGAAAGCAAAGTACGACCAGGAACAGGAGACGACTCAAGCCTACTAGCCCATATAGCTGAGTCCCTACATATCATGGTCCCAGAAGAAATTCACATCAGAAGTCCCATGGCGACGGTTACAGAAGTCCAAGCCATAGAAGAAGTACGACGCATCAGAGAAGAAGCTGAGGCTATCCTCAACCCCATAAACCCTTCAACGGGTCACAGAATGACGGCAGACGATGCTGCCCTATTCAGAGCAATAGGACCGGACCAACCGGATCCACCCATGGGACCACCACCACCACCCGGTGGGCTGCCAGGAGGATTTCCTGGACAAGGACCCACAGGAGGAGGATTCCCAGGAGGAGGACGACCACCAGGAGGAGAAGGACCGCCGGGACCACCAGGAGGAGGACCCCCTCCCGGACTGGGAGGAGGAGGAGGACACGGATCAGACAGACTATCAGGTGAACCTCCGACAGTATACGATGGAGACCGCACTAAATACGAAGCCTTTTTAACACAATGGCACGTATACTGGGGGATGAACCTGGACGCCCCCATCATGCAAAACGAATACCGACGATCACTCCTCTTCCTCGGATACGTCAAAGGGGTCAATGTAAGCGAATGGACGCTAACCATGCTTGAATGGTTAAACCGAGAAGTGCAAAGGGGAGTAAGTCAATACTCCCAAACCCTGTGGAATCACATCGCCACCGAGTTCACCAAACGATTCTCCAACATTCTGGAGGAAGAGCAAGCCCAAGCTGAACTCCAAAAGGGAATCAAAATGACAGGAGAAGACATTGACGCGTACGTAGTCCAGTTCGAGCGACTAGCAAGGAAGGCTCACTATAACCTAAACGACCGACAAACGATCGATCGATTTACGGCGGGGTTACCACGAGCTCTATTCATGAAGGTGTACGAACTAGACGAACCCCACACCTTTGAAGATTGGAAGAGGTGCGCCCTACGCCGACAAAAGCAATACATCCATATGAAGGCACGCCTCGACAACTTCAAAAGCAAAACGCCCCCCTCATCCGCACAACCCCGTTGGAGACCACAACCCCCTAATTGGGGACCACCACGAGGACCGCCACCACAGAGATTCGATCCAAACGCAATGGACACGTCAGCAGACCGAACACGCGCAAGAGTGGCGGAAGTAGGAGACGCAAATAGGCCCTTCATCCCAAGACCACAACGAGGGGGATACGGACGAGGAGGAGGACCTCCACCCCGAGACATGAGGACAGTCGTCTGCTATAACTGCAACCAGACTGGACACTTCTCACGAAACTGCCCACAGCCACGCAAACAAGCAACCACCAGTCGGATGACTGAAACCGACTACTACACACAGGAAGAAGCCCCCGCACAAGTCCGGGCAGTTAGTACGGCACCTCCACAGCAACGAGCAAAAGATTGGTTGGCAGGAGTGGCAGGGGAAATGGATGATGTAAAAGACCTCATCCTCCAAGAAATGTGGGGGAAGGAGGGTTTTCAGAACGCCTGAACCCATCAGCCTGGGTGAGGGCAGTCAATTGTAATTCTGTAATCATGACTCGCTATCGATCTCTTCAAATTCCAGTCTCGATCCGCACGAATTACGCTATGGCCGATATCAAAACATTGGTAGATTCGGGAGCGACAGATAACTTCATACGCCCCTCATTCGCCAAGAGAATGGGCCTCGGGTTACAAACGCTCGAGCGACCACGAAAAATATGGAATATAGACAACACGGAAAACAAAGCGGGCAGTATCACTCACTTCGTGGATCTCGACGTCCAAACTAACCAACGACGACAAAAAATGCGGTTTCTAGTCACCGACTTAGGAAACGAAGACTTAGTACTCGGATATCCCTGGCTGGCCGTTTACGAACCAACGATCAACTGGAGATACGCCACCATACATGAGAAGATGCTGCCAATAGTCATCCGATCAATCAACCCTAGCAAAGAGCATCACATCATAGGAACCACCATCATGGAGGAGGAAAAACAAGACGCCGTTGAAGAACTAGAAGAAGAAAGCCATCTACGTACCACCGCTACGGAACTGGCTATCAAAGCTAAGCAGTTCCATGACGAAGTAGAACTTCCTCCAGCTTATGCACAGTTCGCAAAGATCTTCAACGAAGGAGCATCTAACCAATTCCCGCCTTCTCGACCATGGGATCACGCAATCGAGTTCAAGGAAGGCACGCCATCGGCGATCGACTGTAAAGTCTACCCCATGACACAAGAAGAAGACGGCAAACTCAAGGAATTCTTGGACGAACAACTCAAGAAAGGATACATACGCCCCTCCAAATCTCCTTATGCGTCATCCTTTTTCTTCATCAAGAAGAAGGACGGGAAACTACGACCAGTACAAGACTACCGAAAGATCAACGCGGTCACTATTCGCAACCAATATCCTCTCCCCCTCATCTCCGACCTCATCACGGACCTCAGTCAAGCACATACCTACACCAAACTCGACGTACGATGGGGATACAACAACGTAAGGATACGAGAGGGAGACGAGCACAAGGCGGCTTTCAAAACACGGTACGGACTCTTCGAACCCACAGTCATGTACTTCGGACTCACCAACTCCCCGGCAACCTTCCAAACAATGATGAACACGATCTACCGAGACACCATTGCAAAACACGAGGCCAAAGGAACAATCATACGCATCTATATGGATGACATCGGCATCGCCACTAGGGACCCAGCGGGACAAAGGGAACACGAAGAAGCAGTCCGCGACGTACTACAAGTAGCACTAGAACACGACCTCTACTTCAAACTCGAAAAGTGCCTCTTCAACAAGCCGCGAATGGATTACCTGGGGGTAATCCTTGAAAAGGGGGTAACACGTATGGACCCGGTAAAAATTTCCGGTATCAAAAACTGGCCAACACCCACGAAGGTCCGTGACGTACGCTCATTCTTGGGCTTCTGCAATTTTTACCGACTCTTCATTCGCGGCTTCACCACACACGCCAAACCCCTCAACAAACTTACGAGGAAGGACACGGAATGGAGATGGACAGACAAAGAAGACGAAGCCTTCGAGAAGCTCAAGTCTCTAGTAACGGAAGAACCGGTACTAGCTCACCCAAAGCTAGACGACCCATTTGAACTAGAGGTAGACGCGTCAGGATTCGCGACGGGAGCAGTACTACTTCAAAGGAAGGAAGACGGCAAAAAGCACCCCCTCGGATATTATTCAGCCACCCTGAATGAAGCCGAGAGAAACTACGACATCTACGACTTGGAACTCCTCGCCATCGTCAAGGCACTTAGGCACTGGAGACCACTACTAGCCGGATCCCCACATAAAATCAAAATCTACTTGGACCACATGAATCTCCAATACTGGAAACTCCCGCAGAAGATAAGCCGGAGAGTAGCCCGGGAAGTACTCGAACTAATGGAATACAATTTCGAAATTCACCACATCCCAGGGAAGAAAAACGGCAGAGCCGACGCCCTATCACGAAGACCAGACTACGATCAAGGAGAGAAAGACAACGAAAATGTCGTAGTTCTACCAGAAGACGTATTCGCAAGGGTACAACAGTACAAGCGGCCCAACAACCCCCACAGACCGAAATCATCCCTCCGCTACTGGGTAGACCCACACCAGCTGAAACATATCGACGGAGCGTGGTACCGACAAGGGAAGTACTGTCATTACGGGATCGCTAGACGAGAAACGAGAACTCATATCCTGCCCATCACGACCCACCGGTACACAGGACATCCCGGAATCACAAAAACCATACGACTGGTGGAACGACGATACTGGTGGCCGGAACTGAAACTAGACGTGAAAAACTACGTCCAGGGATGCGCCGAATGTCAAAGGCACAAAGTCAACACACGTCCAATAAAAGGCCCCGTTAATGCCTATAACTCCTAAGGAAGATGCGTTACCATTCGAAAACCTATAGCCCTCGATTTTATCACTAAGCTTCCCGTAATCGCAAGGTTACGACTCCATCCTTACCGTGACAGACCACGACTGTACCAAGGCAGTCCATATTCATACCCTGCAATGAAGAAATTTCGGCCGAAGAAACCGCAGGACTTTATGCGACTCATGTCTTCAAGAGATTCGGACTCCCCTCGAAGATCATCAGTGACAGAGACCCTCGCTTCGCGTCAAAATTCATGAGAGAACTCTGCAAAATACTGGAGATCAAACAAAACATCTCTACAGGCATACCATCCCCGAACGGACGGACAATCGGAAAGGACGAATCAATGGCTAGAACAGTATCTCCGATTCTGGGACTAATGAACGACAGGACAACTGGGCGGCGTTCCTACCGATAGCAGAAGTTCGCTCACAATAACTGGCCCCACTGAGGCAACAAGGAAGTCCCCATTCTCGCTCCTCATGGGATATGACCCACGCGCTGATTGGCTCGAATAAGCCCTCTCCAATCCCACAGGTCACCACGAGGCTGAGAACAATTCCGAGAAGCCCGAAAAGAAGCCCAAGAGCTTATCAAGAAGGCACAACTCATGTGGGTCAAACACCGAACCACCCCAGAGTTCCGACTCGGAGATTACGTATGGCTGGAAGGACGCCATCTAAGGACCAATCAGCCAACTCCCAACTTAGCGGCCAGAAGGACATGGACCCTTCAAAATCACACGAGTCCTGTCACCGGTGAATTATCAATTGGAACTTCCCACGCAGTGGAGTATCCACCCCGTGTTCCATATCGATCTTCTCACGCCCTATCGCGAGACGCTCATGCACGGAGAAAACTTCCAGCGCCCAGCGCCCGATTTGGTGGAAGGGGAAGAGGAATACGAGGTCGAGAAGATTCTGGACCACCGGCTCTTCAGCAGAAGAAAGCGCCTACAGTATCTAATCAAATGGAAGGGGTACCCAGACTCAGAAAACCAGTGGGTCGATAAGGATGACGTGTTCGCAGACGAGGCTATAGCTGAGTATCAATCATTGAATCCCCGACATGAGCATCACTTAAGAGCAACACCAACCCGGCAGCAAACCCCATCCTCCTTCCATCATCTCAATCCTGGATTCCTCCACTCCCTTACATCCACAATGTCCATTCCCTCTGCCGCCGAGGCCATCGCTCGAGTTGCCCGCAACACGGGCCCCATCACCTATCAAGAGCTCAGCGACGCCCTCCAATCCACCATCCCGGCCAGCTACGCCGACGGAACCAGCAACCCCGCCACCTGGTGGATCCTCTCCCAGGATGGACAACGCATCAACGAGGTCCCTTTCACGACGGCCGAAGTTGATCGGCTTCGCGCAGCTCTCCCAGAGTCTGCGCCTGCCTCACCTCGACCTCTCCAGGTACGAGTCGAGTACCGAGTCGAAGAAGAGGCCCAAGACGCAAGCGACGGTCGACTGGGAGCGGTGGAAGGAGCAACGGTGGAGGCAGATAGCGGAAGACTGGCAGAGGGAGCAACTCAGGAAGGCGGCTGAACGGAGGCGAGAAGCGCTTCGGAGGCAACGAGAGTGGATGCGGGAGAGGAAAGAGCAACTAGAGGCGAGGAGACAATCCTCAAGCAAGTCCGAGGAAGCTTAGCGGACAGTTATCCAGCTGAGCACCCCCTCATATCCACCGCCACCGATACTGATGACCCCGCCGAAACCCCTTACGCCTGCGACACTCGGGGGTGCCCACTATACCGAGGCGGCGTGCATGCTGACACACCCCCTCCATTCCCACTATTCCGACTTCGACACACCACCATGGGCCCCCCCACCTCACGGGTACCGCTACAACCGTGGGGAGGACTTCGTCCACTACCCCATCAACGACGGACAGGGACAGACACGCCAAGCCGCGTACATCCAGGTCATCATGGGCTCTGACCCCATCGTACTCGGGCTGGTGGAAGACAGCGAGAAGGTCTACTCGCAGCCCCTCTACGCCGAACCGCATGTCAAGGCCACGGGGAAGGAGCAATACCCCCAGGAAGACATGCACCTCTTCGCCGGCGGTTATCATGACCACCCTCGCCTCGATCGCGCCATCGGCGAGCTTCACGACGTGAGTTTGAAGGCAGAGGTCCATCGCTACTGGGCCTACACGTACGAGGCCGAGAGGATGGAGCAGCGGCTCCACCAACTCGCCGCCGCGCTCGGAGGGGTCAGGGCGGAGTTGGGGCGGAGTAAGTTCCGGCTCGAGATGGCTAACGCATTAGAGAGGATCGAGGAAGTACAGGAGGGTTGGATGACGGGCCCTCGCCTTCGCCGGCGTCGTGGGCGCCGTGGCTGAAAAGGGGGTGATGTCACGGTTGGGACTTGTATGGACAGATGCACGATATGAAGGCACAGGGGACTCTTACTATACGGTTATGACTACGATAGTAAGTAGGAATTAGTCATGGACTTAGTCACCATACGTCGTACTAGCACATGATTGTTAGTATGACTCATTACTAGGATAGCTGTAGTAGGGTTCGAGCTACTTACGCTATACGATATTGGACTCACAGAGGGGCTTCAAAGCCTCCTCTCATATGTATAAATAGTGGCTCTAGAAGACCAAGATACGCCATCTTGGTCTTCTTCATAATACCACTCTCAGACTCCTATCTTCGGACCTTCGCGTCTCGACTGCCTACTATCCTTGACCTTCGAGTCTAAGGCTATCATCATTTTGTGTCAACAAGTCTTTGTTGTTCTAGTCTTGACCCTTCGGGCCCTCTGGACCGCCTTAGTCATTTACCAGGGGATTATCCGTACCTATCTGCGTTATACCGAGACTCACTAAGTCGTGGACACCCTCTCATGTGTCCAAGTCGGACTGACGCCAGTGGTAGCGTTACAGTACCCCTTCCATTTGATCAGGTATTGAAGACGCTTTTTCCTGCCAAAGTGCCGATGATCCAGAACCTTCTCGACTTCGTATTCTTCTTCCCCTTCTACCAAATCCAGCGGTGGGCACTGGAAATTTTCTCCGTGCATGAGTGTTTCACGATAAGGTGTGAGAAGATCGATGTGGAACACGGGGTGGATACTCCATTGTGTGGGAAGTTCCAGTTGATAGTTTACCGGTGATAGAACCCGTGTGATCTTGAAGGGTCCGTGTCTTCTAGCCGCCAGCTTGGGGGTTGGCTGATTGGTTCTCAGATGACGCCCTTCCAGCCATACGTAATCTCCGAGTTGGAATTTCAGGGTAGTTCGGTGTTTGACCCACATGAGTTGTGCCTTTTTGATGAGCTCGTGGGCTTCTTTCCGGGCTTCTCGAAATTGCTCCAGCCTCGTGGTGACCTGCGGGATTGGAGAGGGCTTATCGAGCCAATCAGCGCGTGGATCATATCCCATGAGGAGTGAGAATGGGGACTTCCTTGTTGCCTCGTGGGGCCAGTTATTGTGCGCGAATTCTGCTATGGGTAGAAACGCCGCCCAGTTGTCTTGTCGCTCATTAGCCCAAAATCGGAGGTATTGTTCTAGCCATTGGTTCGTCCTCTCCGATTGGCCGTCTGTTCGGGGATGGTACGCCATGGAGATGTTCTGTTTGATTTCCAGTATCTTGCAGAGTTCCCTTGTGAACTTCGATGCGAAGCGAGGGTCTCTGTCACTGATGATCTTTGACGGGAGTCCGAATCGTTTGAAGACATGAGTTGCGTAAAGTCCTGCGGTTTCTTCAGCTGAAACCTCTTCGTTACAGGGTATGAATATAGACGCCTTGGTGCAGTCGTGATCTGTTACGGTGAGGATGGAGTCGTATCCTTGCGACGTAGGGAGTTTAGTGATGAAGTCAAGGGCTATAGTCTCAAATGGTAACGCATCTTCTTTGGGGGTTATAGGCATCAATGGGGCTTTCGTTGGGTGTGTGTTGACTTTGTGCCTTTGACATTCGGCACATCCCTGAACATAGTTCCTCACGTCTAGTTTCAATTCTGGCCACCAGTATCGTCGTTCTACCAGTCGCATAGTTTTTGCGATTCCGGGGTGTCCATGTACCGGTGGATCGTGATGGGCGGCTATGAGTTCTCGTTTTTCGTTTAGCGATCCCGTGATGACGTACTTCCCTTGTTTATACCACGCTCCGTCGACGTATTTCAGTTGATGTGGGTCTATCCAGTAATGGAGGGTGATTTCGGTTTGTGGTGGTTGTTGCGTGGCATGTACGGTTGTAGCCCTTGCGAATACGTCTTCTGGTAGGACTACGACGTTTTCGTTATCCTTTTCTCCTTGATCGTAGTCCGGTCTTCGTGACAGAGCGTCAGCCCTGCCGTTTTTCTTCCCTGGAATGTGGTGAATTTCGAAGTTATATTCCATCAGTTCGAGTACTTCCCGGGCTATCCTTCGGCTTATCTTTTGCGGGAGTTTCCAATATTGGAGATTCATGTGGTCCAAGTAGATTTTAATCTTGTGTGGGGATCCGGCTAGTAGCGGTCTCCAGTGCCTGAGTGCTTTAACGATGGCGAGGAGTTCTAGGTCGTAGATGTCGTAGTTTCTCTCGGCTTCATTCAGGGTGGCTGAGTAGTATCCGAGGGGGTGCTTTTTGCCGTCTTCTTTCTTCTGGAGTAGCACTGCTCCGGTTGCAAATCCTGACGTGTCCACTTCTAGTTCGAATGGGTCGTCTAGTTTTGGGTGAGCCAGCACAGGTTCCTCTGTTACCAGTGATTTGAGCTTCTGGAAGGCTTTGTCTTCTTCTTCCGTCCATCTCCAGTCTGTGTCCTTCCTCGTAAGTTTGTTGAGGGGTTTGGCGTGTGTGGCGAAGCCGCGAATGAAGAGTCGGTAAAAATTGCAGAAGCCTAGGAATGAACGTACGTCACGGACCTTCATTGGTGTGGGCCAGTCTTTGATGCCGGAAATTTTTACCGGGTCCATGTGTGTTACCCCCTTTTCAAGGATTACCCCCAGGTAATCCATTCGCGGCTTGTTGAAGAGGCATTTTTCGAGCTTGAAGTAGAGGTCGTGATCCATTGCGACCTGTAGTACGTCACTTACGGCCTCCTCGTGTTCTTTTTGTCCCGCTGGGTCCCTTGTGGCTATACCGATGTCATCCATGTAGACTCGTATGATAGTACCCTTTTGTTCGTGTTTCACGATGGTGTCTCGGTATATGGTGTTCATCATGGTTTGGAATGTCGCTGGTGAATTGGTGAGTCCGAAGTACATGACAGTGGGTTCGAAGAGTCCGTACCATGTCTTGAACGCTGCCTTATGCTCGTCTCCTTCCCGTATTCTCACATTGTTGTATCCCCATCGGACATCTAGTTTGGTGTAGGTGTGTGCTTGACTAAGATCCGTGATGAGGTCGGAGATGAGTGGAAGGGGGTATTGATTGTGGATGGTGACTGCGTTAATTTTCCGGTAGTCTTGTACTGGTCGTAGCTTTCCGTCTTTCTTTTTGATAAAGAAGAAAGATGACGCATAGGGAGATTTGGAGGGGCATATGTATCCTTTCTTGAGTTGTTCGTCCAGGAATTCCTTGAGCTTGCCGTCTTCTTCTTGGGTCATGGGATAGACCTTACAGTCGATCGCCGATGGTGTGCCCTCCTTAAACTCGATTGCATGGTCCCATGGTCGAGAAGGGGGGAATCGGTTGGATGCTTCTTCGCTGAAGATTTTCGCAAACTGTTCGTAAGCCGGGGGGAGTTCTACTTTGTCATGGAACTGCTTAGCTTCGATAGCCAATTCTGTTGCGGTGGTGCGTAGATGGTTCTCCTCTTCTAGGCTTTTGACGATTTCCCTTTTTTCTTCTTCGGTGATCGTGGTGCCTATGACGTGGTGTTCCTGGCTGGGATTGATTGATCGGATGACTATTGGTAGCATTTTCTCGTGTATGGTAGCGTATCTCCAGTTGATTGTTGGTTCGTATGTGGCCAGCCAGGGGTATCCAAGTACCAAGTCTTCATTTCCTAGGTCGGTGACTAGAAAGCACATTTTTTGTCGTCGTTGGTTAGTTTGAACGTCGAGGTCTACTAAGTGAGTGATACTGCCCGCTTTGTTTTCCGTGTTATCTATGTTCCATATTTTTCTTGGACATTCTAACGTTTGTAATCCGAGACCCATCCATTTAGCGAATGATGGACGTATAAAGTTGTCCGTTGCTCCTGAGTCTACCAATGTTTTAATGTCGGCCATAGCGTAATTCATGCGAATTGAGACTGGAATTCAAAGAGATCGATAGCGAGTCATGATTACAGAATTACAGTTGACTGCCCTCACCCAGGCCGATGGGTTCAGGCGTTCTGAAAACCCTCTTTCCCCCACATTTCTTGGAGGATGAGGTCCTTTACATCGTCCGTTTCTCCTGCCACTCCGGCCAGCCAATCCTTTGCCCTTTGTTGCGGCGGTGCTGTATTGACCACTCGGGCTTGTACCGGAGTTTCTTCCTGCGTGTAGTAGTCGGTTTCCGTCATTCGACTGGTGGTTGCTCATTTACGCGGCTGTGGGCAGTTTCGTGAGAAGTGTCCCATCTGGTTGCAGTTGTAGCAAACAACTGTCCTCATGTCTCGGGGCGGAGGCCCTCCTCCCCGTCCATATCCTCCTCGTTGCGGTCTTGGGATAAAGGGCCTATTTGCGTCTCCTACTTCTGCCACCCTCGCGCGAGTCCGGTCTGCCGACGTATCCATAGCGTTTGGATCGAATCTGGGTGGTGGTGGCCCTCGTGGTGGGCCCCAGTTGGGGGGCTGTGGCCTCCAACAGGGTTGTGCGGATGAAGGGGGGGTTTTGCTTTTGAAGTTGTCGAGGCGTGCCTTCATATGGATGTATTGTTTTTGTCGGCGTAGGGCGCATCTCTTCCAGTCTTCGAAAGTATGGGGTTCATCTAGCTCGTATACCTTCATAAACAGGGCTCGTGGTAGTCCCGCCGTGAATCGGTCAATTGTTTGTTGATCGTTCAGGTTGTAGTGAGCTTTCCTTGCCAATCGTTCAAACTGGACCACATACGTGTCAATGTCTTCTCCTGTCATTTTAATCCCCTTTTGAAGTTCGGCTTGGGCTTGTTCTTCCTCCAGAATGTTGGAGAAACGTTTGGCGAATTCGGTGGCGATGTGGTTCCATAAGGTTTGGGAGTATTGACTCACTCCTCTTTGTACCTCTCAGTTTAGCCATTCGAGCATGGTCAACGTCCACTCGCTGACATTGACTCCTTTGACGTATCCTAGGAATAGGAGCGATCTTCGGTATTCGTTTTGCATGATGGGGGCGTCCAGGTTCATCCCCCAGTATACGTGCCATTGCGTTAGGAAGGCTTCGTACTTAGTACGGTCTCCGTCGTATACTGTCAGAGGTTCACCTGATAGTCTGTCTGACCCGTGTCCTCCACCTCCGCCTAGTCCGGGAGGGGGTCCTCCTCTTGGCGGCCCTCCGTCCGGTGGTCCTTCTCCTCCGGGTGGTCGTCCTCCTCCTGGGAATCCTCCTCCCGTGGGTCCTTGTCCGGGAAATCCTCCGGGTAATCCTCCGGGTGGCGGTGGTGGTCCTGTAGGTGGATCCGGTTGATCTGGGCCTATTGCCCTGAATCGTCGGCCGTCATTCTATGGCCCGTGGAGGGGTTAATGGGGTTGAGGATAGCTTCTGCTTCCTCCCTGATACGTCGTACTTCTTCTACCGCTTGGATTTCTGTAACGGTGGCCATGGGACTTCTGATATGAATCTCTTCTGGAACCGTAATGTGTAATGACTCAGCTATGTGGGCTAGTAGACTTGAGTCGTCTCCTGTTCCTGGCCTTATCTCGCTTTCTGTTGCGGTATGTTCTTCTACTGGTTCTTCGTGGCTTGATTCCGAGGGTGCTTGTTCCCTTGGCTGTTCTTCTTCGCTTTTGCTTTTGTGGTCACTATCTCTGTCAAGCGATCCCCAATCGTCTCCGTGGAGTTCTCTTGAATCAATGTCGCAGCGGTAGTGTCTTCCTGCTGGTCTAACGACGTCCCACCGATTGTCTATCGGGTTCCACGTAACTTCCGTCCAACAGAAGTTAGAGTAGTTGAACTCAACTGGTCGGTATCTGATAGCTTCTCCTGGGAAATCGACGAAATATCCGGTGTCTCCTCTGTATTCCCTCCACCTAGCTGCACCTAGGAATCGTCGTGGTACTGATCTTTCTCCTCTTGTTTCGAGGGTGTAGGTTCTGAAGTTTCTCCACTGATCTCTTGTGGTGAACGCCACGGTTGGGTATCTTGGTCTTAATGTAACGCTACCACAGCGTTAGCCCAACTTGAGCTCGTATAACGGCGTTCACGACTTAGCGAGTTTCACTATATCGCAAGTAAGTGCGAAGGATCCCCTGGTACACGACTAAGGCGGTCCAAAGGGCCCTGAGGGTCAAGACCACTACGACGAGTACTTGATGACGTGAAATGGTAAAGGCCTTAGACTTGAAGGTCAAGGAAAACGACAAGTCGAGGTGCGAAGACCCGAAGGAAGAGGAATACGAGTGGTATTCTGAAGAAGACCAAGATAGTGTGTCTTGGTCTTCTGAGCCCACTATTTATACATATAAGAGGTAGCTTTAAAGCTCCTCTCTGAGTCCGACATCGTATAGTGTAAGTAGCTCGAACCCTACTATCGCTATCCTAGTAATGAGTCATGCTAGCTATCACATGCTAGCACGATGTGTGGTGACTAAGTCCATGACTAATTCCTGCTTACTATCGTAGTCATAACCGTATAGTAAGAGTCCTCCTCGTCATCTGTATTGTACGTCTGTCCGTAAAAGTCCCGATCGTTACAACAGGAACGTTATGTGCGACGTGCACGTCACTAAGTCGATCAAGCCAAGGTAATGGGACGTGAGTTAGCCGGTTAGGGCTCAGTTCGATGATGAACAAGCACTACACGGTCTCCTCAGACACGCGAGTGGTAGTCGGGGGTTCTGGGGTTCAAGCGCAAAGGCGAACCAAAGTCGTGCTCAAGCGAAACAGCGAGCTAAAGTCGTTCGTGGATTGACAACGATGTGGTATTACACAAGAAGTCAAGTCTACCATACAAGCTAGGTAGTGTGCGACTTATATACTGATACAGGATGTTTGTACGCAACAAACATATGGCGCGATACGTGGAGTCCTAAGTAAAAGTAGAACAAAGGCGGAACTATAGTAGGAAACATGGTGATTGCGCGGGGTCATGTGGGAGTCAGCTGAGACCGGAGCGCCGTGAACTTTGATATACAAGGAAGGAGGCGTAGAGGCGTATCGTGCAGCGAAGAGATTAGGGGAAACGGTTGAGCGCGTGATGAGTTATGGGCATAACAAGTGGGGTGTGGGAGCAAGAAGCAAGGAACGGAAGCGTCCATGGGAAATAGAAGGGAAAATCGTAACATCGGTGGTTGTCCGGAGAGTCGGGGAATACTGCGGGATGTCGTTGATATGCTCCCGTGGAGTCTCGGTATGTGTATAGGGGAAGGTCAAGCGGTACGCCGGGAGGTGGACTGGGGACTTTACGAATATACCTCCACCGAGGGTTGTCGACGATGTAGTAGCAGTGGGTGGGATGAGCGGTTTGTGCATTGAGATATTCAAAGACGAGGTGGCACGTGGTATTTGGCGGATATGTCACGGCTGGCGAGTCTACCATTCACGAGGGAACTAGAGACGGTGTAACGTTACCACAGGAACGTTATGTGCGACGTGCACGTCACTAAGTCGTTCAAGCCGAGGTAACGGGATGCGAGATGGTCGGTTAAGACCGAGTTCGATGATGAATAAGCACCACACGGTCTCCTCAGACACGCTGGTGATAGTCGAGAGTTCTGGGGTTCAAGCGCAAAGGCGAACCAAAGTCGTGCTCAAGCGAAATAGCGAGCGAAAGTCGTTCGTGGATTGACAACGATGTGGTATTACACAAGAAGTCAAGTCTACCGTACAGACTAGGTAGCGTGCGACTTATATACTAGTACAGGGTGTTTGTACGCAACAAACATATGGTGCGATAAGTGGAGTCTGTAAGCAAAAGCGGAACAAAGGCAAACTTATAGTAGGAAATAGGGTGATTGCGCGGGGTCATGCGGGGATCAGCTGAGAGCGGAGCGCCGTGAACTTTGATATACAAGGAAGGAGACATGAGGGCGTATCGTGCGACGAAGAGATCATGGGAAATGGCTGGGCGCGTGATGAGTTATGGGCGTAGCGAGGTGGGGTACGGGAGTAAGAAGCAAGGAACGGAAGCGTCCACAAGAAAGAGAAGGAAAATCGTAACAGACGGAGTCATGGGGATCCCTCTTGGTCGCAAGGGATATGCCGGAGCAAACTCACTTAGGGACACTGCGAGTCCCTAGCACAGAAGACGAGTAGAGAGTGGTAATTCGAAGAAGACCAAGATGGGGATCCTGGTCCGTAACACTACAAGCCTAAATACATGTAAGGGAGCCAGTTCTAGCTCTGCTTGAACTCGTATGTAGCCAATAGCGTAAGTAGCGTAAATCCTAGGACAGGGATCCTAGGAATCAGTCATCCACAATGTAATACCAACATCGTACAACAATAGGACTCGGGAGCGAGCGCATAAGACGTATCACGTACAACAATAGGAAACATCAGTCAGCCGGAACACGAGGCAACAAGATCCGAAGTCCATGACACATTACTACTGACATACCGAGTCATCACGAGTACGTCAGAGTTCACAACCGGGCCGGGCAGTCCGAGGATGAAACGTAACATCCAACCAGTAGAATTCATCAACAACAATTGGTACATCCTCAGATACTTCCGAAACGCATACCACACATCAACCTCAAGTGTCACCCCACAAAGATACACTGAAGGACTTGGCTGGTGGAACGAAACAGACGAACAAAACCCAGACACACCTACAGCAGGAAGCTCTAGGGGAACATACAGACTCCGACAGAGTCAACCAGAAAGCTCAGACAAAGAAGACCAAAACTCAGTATCCTCCCACTCCTCTAACAACCACCTCATCCTCATTGTACCTCCACAAGCTTCGTCCCATGCCAGCCCCACCATCCCCATCTGGATAGAACCATCCCCACTAGAACCAGATCAAGCAGAAGTGTTCGCAACCCCGATACCACCCATCAGAGTACCTTCACCAGTCCAACCATCACAGAACCCCAACAACGATCAAACAGCACCCACCATGTCCACAACAACCACCCCAGCCACCCCACATACCAGTGCCAGTGGAGGACTCAAAGGAGTAGCGCCTACTGCCTTCACCAGAAACAGAACAGAGAGTAGCCAGTTCAAAAGAGAACTACTACGATACATCAAGTTAAATAGCGAACATGAGCTCATCAAGCAACCCTATTCACGAGTCCTGTTCGCCCTCACACTATTCAAGGGACCTGGAGTACAACTATGGGTCAATCAAACAGAAGACAACATGGAAGTGGCACTAGCAGACCGTACCAAAACCCTCACCAAAGACAGTGAAGACCTATGGGACGGATTCACCAGAACCTTCAACAGGGATTGGACCAACACCCTGAACAAAGAAAGAGCTTACCAAAAGCTGATCAACCTAAAGATGCAAGGTGGAGCACTAGACAATTACATCCTCGACTTTGAAAACCTTGCAGGAATAGCAGGATTGTTACGTCCTAGCAGGGACGTGGGTTCAAGGAGTTCGATATCACACAAGTATCAAGCGAAGACGTCTGTTGTCTTATTGCTATGAAATACAAGTGGTCTGGGGTGTGGCACAATGTGTGCCACCACTCTGTAGTTAGGGCTCCTCGCCCGAAGTGTCTGGCACTTCTCTATACTCAGACTTGCGAGTACACAGAGTCTAACAGGTGTGATGCATTGATATAGTTCAACTGCAAAGACTTCGAGGGTGTCCGGGTTAGGGACAGAGGTAGGGGATGCACAAGAAGAGGGGAAAGGCTGAATCACACCAAAGAGCGAAGGCAAGGTTGCTAGATTGCAAACAAAGCCAAGTCTGGCTTCCTACAGTGTAAAGTACAGCTTTAAATAGGACGAGGTTCCAAATAACATGAACACAAGTCCACACAGGAGTAAAGAGCCAAAACAAGATAAGGCACAGATGTAGAAGCGGAGTCTAGGGTGGCTAGCATTGATAGCCCCTTTGGTAACAAAATAAAAGACAAATGGAGCAAAGTGAAGCAAGATAACTAAAGTCACATACGGAGAGAGTCCGAAGCGTCGGATCATAACAAGGATGGGACAGAAATGCACCAGGAACAATAGAGTTCTTCAAAAGAGGCCTACCAACAGGCGCATATCGTGCTTGCCTCATGAGGACCACCATACCAAACACCATGGACGAATGGCAAGCTGCTGCCAGAGCAGAACACCAACGATGGCAGCTCCTGAAGTCAGGACCAGGAACTAGAAACACTGGCCCCACACAAAGCATAAGCCAGAACCAAAACTGAACCAGAAGGGACCCCAATGCCATGGATGTCGACGCCATGACCACTACACCCTTTAAGAAACTCACCGAAGAAGAAAAGAAGATGCTCATGAAGGAGGGACGCTGCTTCAAGTGCAGACAACAAGGACACATGGCCAGAAACTGCCAATGCCAAAACACCCCAAGTCAGACAAAAGTCTGAACCACAGACACCCAAGAAGCAGACACAGCACCCCCCTACACCCAAGAAGCGAGCACATCATCAGTGTCAGTTGCCACAACAGAGGACAAAGTCTGACAAGCCTATGCGCTCATTCAAGGCATGACAGAAGAGGAAAAGAGATGTTACTATGCCCTTGACCAGGATTTTTGCGATGCCGACCTATGAGAGCTGATAGGAAGGCTGATTCAATGTATAGTGTTCGCGATAGTGCCATGACAATCCAAGTCCTTGTTCGCCTATACTACAAAGAAGCTCGAGTAAATGTGCTCCTAGACAGCGGAGCTACAGACAACCTCATAGACCGAAACCTGATCCAGAAACTAGGACTAGGAACCACACCCCTACAACCCCCAATGATAGTCCGAAACGTAGATGGATCACTAAACAAAGATGGCACCATAACAGAAAAGTGCCAACTATGGATAAAAAGAGGAGAAAAGGAAACCATGTTCCAATTTTTCGTGACCAGTCTAGGAGAAGATAGAATGATATTTGGCTACCCATGGTTCGAACAAGAAAACCCAGTCATCGACTGGAAGAAACAAGAGCTAAAAGGAGAACCTGTCACTATCCTAACTGGAGGATATCGCTTTAGAAGAAAGCGACACCAAGAAGCAAAAATTGCAACAACTACCACAACCTTCAACCCAGTAAAAGAAACGGAAATACCAGAAGAATACCAACTCCACCATAAAGTATTCTCTGATGAAGAAGCACAACACTTCCCCCCAGAAAGAGAAGAAGACCACCCCATCACACTGCGCCCAGATGCACCTAATAAAATCAACTGTAAAATATACCCGCTCCCCCCACAAGAAGATGAGGCATTAAAAGTGTACCTAGAAGAAAACCTAGCCAAAGGATACATCTACGAGGGAAGCTCCCCTTATGCGTCATCCTTCTTCTTCAGAAAGAAAACAGACGGAGGGCTGCGCCCCATCCTTGATTATAGACCCCTAAATGCATGGACAGTAAAGGACACTTACCCCCTGCCGCTCATATCTGATATCTTAACAAACCTACATGGGAAGACACTGTTCTCCAAGTTCGACATCAGGTGGGGGTACCATAACATCCGCATCAAGGAAGAAGACCAATGGAAAGCAGCCTTCAAAACACCTAGGGGATTGTTCATACCCAGAGTTATGACCTTTGGCCTCACAAACGCACCAGCCACCTTTGCAAGGACAATGAGCAGAATACTTCAACCACTCATGGACAAGTACCCAAAAGAGTTGTTCGTCTATATGGATGATGTCTTAATAGCCACAGAAGAAGACACCACGCGCCACAGACAGATTGTCCACGAGTTCTTGGAAATATGCAAAAAGGAATCCTATTTCCTCAAAGCGTCCAAGTGCGTATTCAAACAAAGAAAGATCCACTACCTAGGAATTGTCATAGATGGATCAAATGTCAAAATAGACCCAAAGAAAGTAGAGGGACTAAAAGAATGGCCAAGAGACATCAAATCAGTCAAACAAGCAAGAAGCATACTAGGGACACTAAGCTACCAGCGTCCCTTCATCCCCAACTTCGCCCACTTAGCAAGGCCTATCACAAACACAATAAAAACAAAGGAAGGCCCGTTCAAATGGACAAAAGAGGCAAAAGAGGCCCTAGAAACCCTCATTGCACTTGTATGCAAAGACCCAGTCCTATGTCAACCAGACATGAACAAACCCTTTGAACTAGAAGTGGATGCCTCCGCTTTTGCCACAGGAGCGATCCTCACACAGAAGGATGACAGAAACAAACCCCAAGCAATAGGCTACTTCTCAAAGTCCTTCTCAGAAGCGGGGCGCAATTATGACATCCATGATAGGGAACTCTTAGCGGTCATCTGAGGTCTAGTGTTACGTTTCGTTCTCGGACTGCCCGGCCCGGTCGTGGACTCTGACGTATTCGCGATGACTCGGTATGTCAGAAGTAATGTGTCATGGACTTCGGATCATGTTGCCTCGTGTCTGGATGACTGATACTCGCCATTGTTGTACGTGATCGTGATTAGGCTTGCTGACTGATGCCTCTTATTGTTGTACGTGTTCTGTGTTACGATAACGACTGCGCATTCTATTATTAGGATACGCTACTTACGCTATTGGTTACTTACGAGTTCGAGCGGAGTTGGAACTAACTCCCTTACTTGTATTTAAGCTCGTAGTAGTACGGACCAGGATCCCCATCTTGGTCTTCTTCGAATACCACTTTCTAACTCGTCTTCTGTGCTAAGGGTCCGCAGTCGCCCTTAAGTGAACTAGCTCCGGTATATCCCTTCGAGACCAAGAGGGATCCCCGTGACACTATCTCCATCTTCCTTCGTGAATGGTAGATTCGCCAGTAGTACCTTATCCACCTGGAACCACGTGCCATCTCGTCTTCGAATATCTCAACGCCAGAACCGCTCGACCAACTCACTGTTACTACATCGTCGACAACCTTCAGTGGGAGTACGTCCACACCGTCCCAAGTCCACCAGCAGGAGTCCCAGTAGAAGAGACTCTTTATACGTACAGAGATTCCACCGGCACGTACCAACCTCATCCCGCAGTCTTCCCGCTAGCGGACGTACACAGATTCCATCCGAGAGGGAACCCACGTTACAACAGCGCCTAAGTCAGGCAAACGTCCGTGGTAGACGTTACATCTAGAACACTGGAGACACCTACTTCTGGGATCACCCCACAAAATCATGGTGTTTATGGACCACAAGAACCTACCGACACCCTCGCCAAATCAACAGGCGAGTTGCAAGATACATTCCCAGACTGGCGGACTATCACATCAAACTCCACCACAAACCCGGAGCCCAGAACCATGCAGATGCCCTATCTAGACACCCAGATCATGACACAGGGGAAGAAGACAACAGCAACATAACAGTCTTAACCCCAACCATCTTTGCAAACTCCGTACTCTCCATATGGATAGATGACCGTGTCATGGCACACCAACTGGACCACCCTGCCACTCTAGACGAATGGGCCACCCCCTTTCAACTGGTGAAACATGGAAAGTACTGGTGGAAAGGCGACAAACTTGTGGTTGTGGACAACACACTGCTAAAGAGGGGGGTAATTTCCCTGTTTCATGACACAAAGACTGCAGGACACCCCGGAATAACAAAGACCCTTTGGATAGTGTCACAAGACTTCTGGTGGCCAAACATGAAAGAAGACATATCCGCATATGTAAAAGGGTGCGCCACCTGCCAAGCAAACAAGAACTTCCCTGGAAACCCAAAGCCCCCAATATTCCCCATTAAGACAAACCCAGAAGCCCTCCCCTTCGAAACTATTGCTCTAGACTTCATCACAAAGTTACCACAATCAGAAGGACATGACACCATTCTCACCATCATGGATCATGACTGTTCTAAGGCTGCCTTCTTTATCCCATGCAATGAAACAATTGACGCAGAAGGAGTAGCAAAACTATATGCCAAGACAGTGTTACCACACTATGGCCTACCAAGAAGGGTCATCTCTGACAGAGACCCCAGATTCACAGCAAAGTTCATCAAAGAACTATGCAGAGTGCTTGACATCGAACAAAACATAAGCACCGCATACCACCCCCAAACAGACGGACAATCAGAACGGACAAACCAGTGGCTAGAACAGTACCTCTGAATGTTCATAAACCACCAACAAGACAACTGGACAGAGCTGCTACCACTAGCACAATACACCCACAACTCCTGGCCAAGCGCAACCACAAAGAAAGCACCCTACAAACTAATTCTGGGATACATCCCAAGGATACACCAACCAGAAAGAATAGCAACAGTCCCAGGAACACAAAAAAGGCTAGAACAAATCCAAGAAGCCAGAAGAGCAGCACAAGTGGCAATCACCCATGCCCAGTCACTCTACAAAGACTCCCCTCGTTTCCAACAATATACTGAAGGGGATACAGTGTGGCTTGATGCCAAGAACTTGAAGACAACGCACCCCAGTTTCAAACTGTCCCCAAAAAGATATGGACCCTTCAAGGTCACAAAAAGAATCTCTGCTACTACATATGCCCTGAAACTTCCCCATCAGTGGAGGATCCACCCAGTATTCCATGCATCACTTCTCATGCCACACAAAGAAACATCCATACATGGAAAAAGCTTTACGGAACCTCCCCCAGATCTGATAGAGGGAGAACAAGAGTGGGAAATCGAAAAGATACTAGAAACAAGATGCCACAGGAACCAATTACAGTTCCTGATCAAGTGGAAGGGATACTCTGATGCACACAACAGTTGGGAACCAGAGAAGAACCTCAATGCCCCAGAACTTATTCAGGAACACTTTGAGCGCAACCCCAAAAATGAGGGAGCAAAGAAATGGTTAAAACGAAAAGAAGTAGTCATACAAACAGTCACCACACTTCCCACTCACTCAAACACAATGCCCTCTCGCTCCTCCTCTGTAGAACGCCTCGTAGCCCGTGCCATGGAAAGAGGCTCCTTCAACGAGACCCCATCTGTCTCTTCCTCCTCAGACCACTCCCCCCAGCGGATGCGTTCCTTGTCTCCTACTGTCCACCACCCTCAGCCCATCGACCCCACTATACCAAGCGTCATAGAAACAGAAGAAGGAGCAGTCCTCTGTGTCCCTCCCCCAGGATTCACTGCTCCTCCCACACCAGAAGTCCAGCGTGCCAACACCTCTCCCCCAGACCCCAGAAACGCTATCCTCAGGATCAGGGAAATCATCAATGACCCAGCGATGGACGCTCTACCTATCAACTATGATAGGATGCACATCCAGGAGAATGATGATGACCCAGGGTTCCCTTTCTTCGTCAATGACCCCTGGAGCACTCGCTATGTCCATTTTGTCATCCCAGATGACACCAACCCTTCCTCCTTCCAACACAAAGATGCCAAGTACATCCGGATCAGCGACAACAAAGAAGATGCCATTGGCACCTTAGGCAAAGGCCTCCCTCGCTATGGACTGCCCCTGTTCCTTCTCCCTCGAGACGATGACCCAGAAAATCTGGCACCCCCCATCTTTCCAGTACAAATGGAGAACTTCAAAGAGGGCCATACTCTAGCTGCCAAAGTAGACGAGGTACTAGAAGACCTGAACAACGACCGCCTCACTGCCGAGGTCCACCGAGTCCGCAGGCTCTTGCGGAACCAAGAGGCCATCCAGAAACAGGTGAATGACCTGTACAACACGATGGCCCCCCTCAAGAGACACCTATTAGACATCGACATGCAACTAACAAGTGCTAGGCGACGCCTACAAGAACACAAAGCACTGGTTCGCATATCTGACCAGTGGAATGTCCTCCACCTGTAGCGGTATGACAATTGCACTACGCCAAGCCAAGTGAAAAGGGTGAACTGCTATGGGTGAGACTCAAGCTTGGCATAAATCACGTGCTAGACCTACAGTCAATGTGGAGCGGGCGTACACAGAGAAACCTTTATTCAAGGTTAAAGCACACAGTGTCACACAGCAGCAGGCTGAGTGGAGAACCAAGAGGACAAGTTAGATAGGCAGATGTAAGGAAGTACAAAGGAATGTGCACCTGAGTGGAGAACCAAGAGGACAAGTTGGTTCCACTCAGGACGCTACAGGCAAGCTTAAGTATCTACTGCGGCTGAGATTAAGTCGGAGCTTGAACACTGTTACTAAGTGTAAAGTAAGTAGCTATGACTAAAGAGCTGACGTGTCGTGTCTATTAATAGCCTTATCTTTAGTGCTGACTGATGCACTGTCATCAAGGCTGACTACGTATGACGTGTTGCTGAGTAAAACCTAATACAGCGTGTAATACATGCCTACTAAGCGTAATCTAGAGCGTACTAGAAGGTTCTATCCTTATCTACCAATCAACAGAGTCTGTCCGTATATAGAACGTGGCCATAAGGGGATGTCCCTTAAGAGGGTATACTTTCCCAAGGTCACGTGATTGAAAGTGCACGATATTTCACGTGACTAACTAGAGAATGTGATGGCAGGTCACGTGATCCACAAAAGGCGAAAATGAACATGTCCGTGACACCACCCTCCTTTACCTCCTTCTCCACCGGTGCCCACACTCTACATCACCCCATCACCAGGCCTCCTCCACTTCCACACTATGCCACAGCTCCACAATGAACCTGAGGGACCTAGCCCTTCAGGAGAAAGGAAGAAGAAGCGCAAAAACAAGAATGGCACCATCAAGCTCTGCTTCAGATGTCAATCTGAAGACCACCTCTCCTTCGCCTGCCCCCACAAACGAAGGTACTGCTGGAGGTGTTCAAGCACAGACCACTTTGCCTACCAGTGCCTTTGGCCAGCCCCAGAAGAATGCACTAAGTGGTGTGGCAAGTGTCAGACCAGCAATAGCCACAAAGAAATCAAGTGCCCCAAGTATGAGCTTTGCCGACGCTGTGGGACCTATGGCCCCTTCAATTTCCTTCGCACTCATCGCTGCCAATCCCCTCAAAGCCCTACCCCTTACAACGATAGGGACGCTGATGTATATGACCTTGTAGACTTCGAAGCACTCTAGGAAGAGTTGACTTAGAGAGGGGCTTATGTTATGATCTGGCGCTTCGGACTTTCTCTGTATGTGACTTTTGTTATCTTGTTTCACTTCGCTCCATTTGTCTTTTATTTTGTTACCAAAGGGGCTATCAATGTTAGCCACCCTAGACTCCACTTCTACATCAGTGCCTTATCTTGTTTTGGCTCTTTACCTCTGTGTGGACTTGTGTTCATGTTGTTTGGAACCTCGTCCTATTTAAAGCTGTACTTTACACTGTAGGAAGCCAGACTTGGCTTCGTTTGCAATCTAGCAACCTTGCCTTCGCTCTTTGGTGTGATTTAGCCTTTCCCCTCTTCTTGTGCATCCCCTACCTCTGTCCCTAACCTGGACACCCTCGAAGTCTTTGCAGTTGAACTATATCAACGCGTCACACCTGTTAGACTCTGTGTACTCGCAAGACTGAGTATAGAGAAGTGTCAGACACTTTGGGCGAGGAGCCCTAACTACAGAGTAGTGGCACATATTGTGCCACACCCCAGACCACTTGTATTTCATAGCAATAAGACAATAGACGTCTTCGCTTGATACTTGTGTGATATTGAACCCCTTGAACCTACATCTCTGCTAGGACATAACACAGGAGGGGGAAGACCACCAGGAGGAAGTGGACCTCCAGGAGGAAGAGGACCACTCCCGGGACCAGTAACAGGAGCAGGACATGGGTCGGACAGACTATCAGGTGAACCTCCGACCATATTTGACGGAGATCGCACTAAATACGAAGCCTTCCTCACGCAATGGCACGTTTACTGGGGGATGAATCTGGACACCCCTATCATGCAAAACGAGTACCAACAATCACTCCTCTTCCTAGGATACGTAAAGGGGGTCAACGTCAGTGAATGGACGCTGACCATACTTGAATGGCTGAATCGAGAAGTCCGATGAGGAGTCAGCCAGTACTCCCAAACCCTGTGGAATCACGTCACAACAGAATTCGCCAAGAGATTCTCAAACATACTCAAAGAAGAGCAAGCTCAAGTGGAACTCCAAAAAGGAATTAAGATGACGGGAGAAGACATTGACGCGTATGTGGTCCGATTCAAGCAACTAGCAAGAAAAGCTCATTATAACCTAAACAACCGACAAACCATTGACCGGTTCACGGCAGGACTACCATGAGCCTTGTTCATGAAAGTATACAAGTTAGACAAACCCCACACTTTCGAAGACTGGAAAAGGTGTGCCCTGTGTCGACAGAAGCAATACATCCACATGAAGGCGCGTCTCAACAATTTCAAAACCAAGACACCTCCATCATCAGTGCAACCCTGCTGGAGGCCACAACCTCCCAATTGGGGTCCACCACGAGGACCGCCACCATCCAGATACGATCCGAATGCAATGGACACCTCAGCGGACAGAACACAGGCAAGAGTAGCAGAGGTAGGAGACCCCAATAGGCCTTTTATCCCACGACCACAGCAAGGAGGGTTTGGATGGGGAGGAGGGTCTCCACCCTGAGACATGAGGACAGTCGTCTGCTACAATTGTAACCAGATCGGACACTTCTCACGAAACTTGTTACGTTCGGCCCTCTGGAACGCGCCACCACACCACCTCGTGACCAAGAAGATTCGTCCCCAGTGAAGTTCATTGCCTGGAGTCCCGCGAAAGACCCTTTGGATGCCGAAGCACAAGCAGCCAAAGAAGCCGAGGCCAGAGAACGCCTCTGGAAGTTCCATCAAAGTCGCGCTCTACACCTGCGCGCAGCAATACTGGCTACCCAGTATATGTTCCCACAAGATCCACCTCAAGGTCCAGAAGATTAGCGCCGGACGACGTCATTGCCTGTCACGTGACCCTGGCACGTGACCTGGCCTAGACCGCACCAGAAGAGTCCAGATGAGCTTGTGCCTGGATTGGAACGTGTGTTATCGATTGTGCCTGGTTTGTGATCCGTTACCATATTAGTATTGACCTTCCCGTGCCTCGTCCCTGTGGCTTGATGCGCCCATGGACTGTATGTTTCAGCCACCATCAGTGGCGTTGGACATGTGTTCTCCGCAGTTCCGCAGTTTCCGCCTCGTGTTGTATGTTTTCCTATTGGACGATTAGCACTGATTGTCAGAGTCCGGGCTGAGCTTGAAAGCTCCCTGGATGTGTATAAGTAGACGGTAGAAGCGACCTTAGACGGTAGCTTTGACTTCTTGGACTATCCGTACAACTAGTCTAGTAGTGTCCCCAGTTCCCCTCCTCTACTCCCAATCCATTCTCTTCTTGTTGCCCTACGTGCCCTCGGAGTTAGTCCAGCATTACAGTGGCATCCATACCCTACGCAGACCTCGGAGTCAGTCCCTCTGCTACAGCGGTGTCATTCCCCCTCCCTCCTTCGTCATGTGATCGATTGGTTGAGTGTGCAAGCTCAGCGCATACGAGCGAAGTCATTCTTTTCTTCTACCTTTTCGTTGCTATCCGAGTTCCCCAGATCGTCCGTTTCGGACTCATTCTCGAAGACCAAGAACGGCAGCAAGTGCTAGCTCAAGCGACAGAACAAGAGCGGGTATACCCGAAGTCGTTAAGGAACCCTTGAAGACCGGTCGAGTGCGATCTCCCGAAGTGCGCCCTACGGAGCATAACAAAACTGCCCACAGCCACGCCGAAGGGCCACCACGAGTTGGATGACTGAAACCGACTACTACACGCAGGAGGAACCACCGACGCAAGCCCGAATAGCCAATATGGTGCCTCCGCAACAAAGGGCTAAGGACTGGTTGGCCGGAGTAGCAGGAGAAACGGATGATGTAAAAGACCTCATCCTCCAAGAAATGTGGGGAAAGGAGGGTTTTCAGAATGCCTGAACCCATCGGCCTGGGTAAGGGCAGTCAATTGTAACTCTGTAATCATGACTTGCTATCATTCGCTATGAATTCCAGTCTCAATTCGCACAAGTTACGCAATGGCCAACATCAAAGCACTAGTAGACTCCGGGGCAACAGATAACTTCATACGCCCCTCATTTGCCAAAAGAATGGGCCTTGGTCTATGTCCACTAGACCGCCCACAAAAAATATGGAACATAGACAACACAGAAAATAAAGTGGGCAGTATCACGCACTTCATAGACCTGGAAGTTCAAACTAAGCATCAGTGACAGAAGATGCGGTTCCTGGTAATGGATATCGGGAACGAAGACCTCGTACTAGGATACCCCTGGCTGGCCACATACAAACCTACGATCAACTGGAGATACGCCACCATCCACGAAGAAATGATGCCGGTTGTCATCAGGTCCATCAACCCCATCAAAGAGCATCACGTCATCGGAGCAACTGCAATGGAGGAGGAAAAGCAAGACATTGTGGAAAACCTGGAAGAAGAATGCCAACTCCACACTACAGCCATGGAATTAGCTATTGAGGCCAAGCAATTCCAAGAAACCGTCGAGCTCCCACCAGCCTACCAGAAATTCGCAAAAATCTTCAGCGAAGAAGCATCCAATCGATTCCCACCGTCCCGACTGTGGGACCACGCCATTGAATTCAAAGAAGGAACCCCATCAGCTATCGACTGCAAAGTCTACCCCATGACACAAGAAGAAGATGGAAAACTGAAGGAGTTCCTCGATGAACAGCTGAAGAAAGGATACATCTGCCCGTCAAAGTCGCCTTACGCCTCGTCATTCTTCTTCATTAAGAAGAAAGATGGAAAGCTCCGACCAGTACAAGACTACAGAAAGATCAACGCTGTCACCATCCACAACCAGTACCCCCTACCCCTCATATCAGACCTAATTACGGACTTGAGTCAAGCCCACACCTACACAAAACTCGATGTTCGATGGGGATACAATAACATTTGCATCAAAGAAGGCGACGAGCACAAAGTGGCCTTCAAAACACAGTACAGTCTTTTTGAACCCACAGTTATGTATTTCGGACTCACCAATTCCCCGGCCATGTTCCAAACAATGATGAACATGATATACCAAGATACAATCATAAAGCACGAGCAAAAGGGAACCATCATCTGAGTCTATATGGACAACATCGGCATCACAACTAGGGACCCAGCGGGACAAAGGGAACATGAAGAAGCAGTCAATGATGTACTCCAGGTCGCTTTGGAGCACGACTTATACTTTAAGCTCGAGAAATGCCTCTTCAACAAGCTGCGAATGGATTACCTGGGGGTAATCCTTGAAAAGGGGGTAACACGCATGGACCCGGTAAAAATTTCCGGTATCAAGGACTGGTGTTACGCTACCACGGCGTGAGTCCGACTTGGACACTTGTAAGGGCATTCACGACTTAGCTGGATCCGTTGTAATGCAGGTAGGTACGAAGTATTCCTTGGTACACGACCAAGGCAGTCCAAAATGCCCGGAGGGTCAGGACTAGTACGATGAACACTTGTTGACGCGTAATGATGACAAGCCTTAGACTCGAAGGTCAAGGACGATAAGACAAGTCAAGACACGAAGGTCCTGTTGAGATGCCACTAACTAAAGTGTGATGTCTCGTGGGATATGATTGAGTCATTCCCTTCCTTATACGGTATCTGACCCTTACGGTTAGATTATGGACTTCCGGACTTGTACGGACCGGTTATTGTTTATCCTTATTTTGTAGTTCCTTATTAGGTTCTCATTGTTCTTATTGTTAAGATACCGGACACATCCGCTTTAGGCGGTTTTATTGTTCTCTGCCCTCCAATGGCATTTCTCCCTCTGGCGCACAGACCAGGTGTATTTTGTTTGAGTCACCAGTGCGCACAGACCATTATTAGCTAAGCGTCCTGTATATAAGGACTGCTATCTTCGCCCATACACTTCAGAGTTTCCTTCACCTCTGAAGTGTAAGTCCCTTCACTACTAAGCCTCTCTACCTTACGCTGACACTAGTATAGTTACTTGTTTGTCTTAGGTGTGTAGCGCTGCTATAGAGTTTCCTTCACCTCTGAAGTTTACTTGTTTGTCTTAGCCGCTCTTGCTCTATCTCGCTGTTAGTGCTGCCAGCTCAACAGGTTATGGGCCCTGGACGCTCATACTAACAGCTGTGTTCCAGATCTACCTCGTGTCACTTGCTCTCTCTGCATCCACGCTTTTGTTGCCTTATCTCCCACTCAGTGAGCATCCTCTATCCTCTTTACTCGACACATTCCTTTCTTGTCCACCGGCATTATTTAAATGTCGTGCCAATTCTGGCTAGCCTTCTTATGAAGGTTCTCGCAAAAGGCACTAGGGAGCTGTTAAGTCAGCAGACGTGTCCTTAAGCTCCCCTGTGCGCATTTCCTCATTACTTATTTTCAAACCTCCTGGTTTTCGTCCGGATTTATTAGGCCAATAGGGGAAGACCCTTGCGGCTATAAGCCACCTTAATGGTTGGGAGATACTCGGTTAATACCTGGGTCTCTTTAAGGGGTGTGAAGGCCTGGTTAATAGTCAAACCCAGAAGTCCTTCCCTCTGACACAACTAGGGGTCGCTACTATAAGTAAAAGTACTATACATCAGTGTCAAGACCCTTAATGGTCTGGTCTAGAGACTCCACAGACGGCAATTGGAAATGATGTTGGAGTTGATCCTCATCTTTCCTCTTGGAACTCGCTGTTGGCTCATCTCTAGGGCACTGCCCCTCTTAGGGCTACCAGTGAACCTGAGTAGCCCCTGAGGACTGCCTAAAGGTTAGGACACGTTCTCCGGGAAACCCTTCGCCGGGAAGTACCCCAGACGTGACTCTGCTTGACCCTGATTAAAGCTATCACTAAGACTGCTTGCCCTTCTTAGCAAGGTCCATGTGGTAACAGGCTAGTCCTAAGAAGGGGTTTAGTTTACACTACCTAGTACTTTTTTACAAGTTGGTACTCCAAAGTCGCACACCTGGGGCGTGACACCTTGAGTGTTACGGAGTATAGCGCTCTTATGGCTGGACCGCTACCTTTCCTATCAAGATCTGGACTGGTTCTGACTGCTCCTCGGAACCAGATTTTTACACTCAAAACATCTCAAATGGCTCAATTCACTCTTGTCTTCCCCCCTTCCGTTCAGCTCGCCAAGTTGGACAGGACTAATTGGCAGTCCTGGGCACAAACATTCACTTCACTCATGTTGATGAACGGTTGCTCCAGGCACCTCACGCATGACAACCCCGGGGCCATCCCCCAACATCCTGCCCCAGCTGCAGGTGTTGCTGGTCCCACGGGCCCTACTGATGCAGGACTTGCCATGATAGCCTTGTGGCAGAAACAAGAGGAGGTCATCATTGGCCTCTTATATCTGTCTGTCACAACGGAGGTCTTATCTGGGATAACCTCCCAAATCCTCTTCCCAACTGTTCATGACAAGTTTGAACAGTTGGAGGCCTTATATGGTGCGGTTGGCTCTATGGCCACCTTCAATTTATGGGTGGGTTTGGTGAACACCAAACTGCAGGAAGGACACCCCTTCCTCCCTCAGCTCCAAAAAATGCTGGACCTGAGGAACACCCTTCAGGAAAATGGAATGGCGGTCTCAGACATGCAAATGTCTTTTATACTTCTAGACGCCCTCCCTCCTTCCTATTCTACTATCGCCGGCACCATACTGGCCACTGGCCCCCCTGCCAACTTACTTCCTCAGGACCTGATCAATAGGTTCATCAATGAGGAATCACGACTCTCCGGCCCCTCCGCCACCCTTAACAAGGTGGCCCCTATCAATCGGGCCTCTGGTTCGCGCCCCCCAAAGGCGCAATCATCGCCCAATACCAGCAGTTCCGCCTCAGCGGATATTATCTGCCATTACTGTCACAAGCCCGGCCATAAAAAGCCGGACTGTTTTAAACTAAAAAGGGACCAGGAGAACGCAAAGAAGGGGAAGGCTGGGCAGCTGAGGAAAGCTGCCCAAAACCTCATTGTCGCCGCGCCGGAGGCTGTTCCGGCAGATAGATTAAACTCTACGATACCTGTACCAAAGAGCCGACTGTTTACCATAGTCAACGGCTCTGGAAAAATAGAGGAGGTGCATGAGGCACCTCAGGTTTCCCTTTACATGATGCGGAATAAGACCGCACACATAGAGTCAAGATGGATGATGGACAGTGGAGCCTCAACACATTTTACACCATACATTGAAGACTACGACACCTACACACCTCACGAAGGTATCGAAGTCTTACTGGGAGATAGCTCTCTGTTAAAGAGTGTTGGAACGGGTACCATAACAATCCAAACCAACAGAGGCTACGACCTCAAAATCTCCAATGTGTTGCACCTCCCAAACACGCATTCTCGCATCCTCTCCACGAGTGCCCTGACAGAAAAGGGCGCCTTAGTTTCATTTGACTCTACTTCCTTCTCAATTCGCTACAAAGGGGAAACCATAGCGGAAGGACACAAGGCCGCCAATTTATATTGGCTTGACAGTCATAAATTAAATACTGTCAAAGCACCTGCATCTGCTAGCCTTGATGTTTGGCATAAGCGCATGGGACATATGTCTAAAGAAGCGCTCAAGACGCATGCTCCTGAGGCTGTAAAAGGCCTCATTATAAACAATACACCAGAGGAGACGGGACCATGCCATGGCTGTGAGCTTGGCAAATCCACCCGCCTTCCTTTCCCTGCTTCTATGAAGCGTGCCGAGGATCACCTCGAGATCATCCATAGTGACCTTGTTGGACCCCTCCAGAATAACTCCATTCAGGGGAACAAATACTTTGCCACCTTCATAGATGACTTCTCAAAAGCAGCAGTCGTCATCTTTATGAAGTCAAAAGATCAGTTTAAGGACGCCTTCCTACACTATAAGGCGTGGGCTGAAAAACAACTTAACAAGCCCATCAAATCCTTACACTCTGATCGAGGTGGCGAGTATGTCAATCACGATCTGAAGCACATACTTCTGGAAGCGGGAATTGAGCATCGTCTTACTATGCCTTATTCTCCACAACAGAATGGGAGAGCCGAGCGTTTTAACTGTACGGTTATGGAAAAAGGCACCAGCATGCTTCATCATGCGGGCCTCAGCCTTGGCTTCTGGGAACAAGCAGTGGAGACTGCTGTGCATATATATAATCGCACTCCCACTCGTTCTAATAAGTGGAAAACTCCGCTAGAGCTCTGGAATGGTACGGTTCCGGACGTCTCTTACTTTAGAGTATTTGGCTGCAAAGCCTACTATCACGTACCAGAACACAACCGGCAAAAATTAGATCCTAAAGCAAAGGAAGCCGTGTTTGTGGGCTATGAAGCTCTTTCCAAGGGCTATAAATTATGGGACAGACATAGCCGACGCTTCGTCTCCTCTCGAGATGTTACGTTTGACGAAAGCGTCTTCCCGTCCCGCGGTGACCTGATCCCTCACCAGTATACCTCACCAGTACCGGAACAGGAGGTAATAGACTCCACTGGCGGTAATATTTATATAAGAGTGCTTGATCAGCCTCTACCAGCTGTTGCCACAGCACCTCAGGCGCCGCCAGTCAATATGGCCCTGCCTACCACACAGGTGCCGGAGGAAGCCCCTCCGCAGGAACAACAGCCTAGCACCCCACCCAGCACCCACCCCGCTCCAGAAGATCAGACTATATATCAGACCCCGCCCTCTGCACCCCCTACAACTACCCCTCCTCGTCCTTCGCGCTCAAGGCGTAACTGGCCACCTATGGTGACCCAGCCGATACCTGCCCCTAACTTCAATAGGGATATCAGTCCCCCTGCTGAGACTCCTAGGAGTCCCAGGACTGAGCAGGTGTCCTCGCCCCCACGCCCTAGGCGGAGCACAAGGACGCGGCGTCAGAATCCTCGCTACTACAATGAGGATAACGACGAGTTTATACAAGGGAGCAGTAGGCTTACTATGATGGACTTGCTGAATGCGGCAGAGGCCCCTGGTTATAGGGATCCTCAGACCTTCAGGCAAGCCATGGAGTCTGAATACGCCGACCAGTGGCAGGAGGCATGCCAGTATGAACTGGATGCCTTGGATAAGCTACAGGTCTGGCGGCTGGAACCCCTTCCTGCTGGAAGGAAGGTGGTGAAATGCAAGTGGGTCTTTAAAAAGAAAGCGGATGGCCGCTTTCGTGCTAGGCTGGTGGCAAAAGGGTTCACCCAACTAGAGGGGGTGGACTTTGACGAAACCTTCAGTCCAGTCGCCCGATTTGAGTCCCTACGACTTCTGTTGGCGTTAGCCACCCTGGAGGATTGGGAGATCCACCAGATGGACGTCAAATCGGCTTTCCTTCATGGAGAACTGGATGAGGAAATCTACATGGAGCAACCCGTAGTGTTACGTTTCGCCTCGGACTGCCCGGACCGGTTGTGGACTCTGACGTGTTCGTGATGACTCGGCACGTTAGTAGTAATACGTCATGGACTTCGGATCTTGCAACCTCGTGTTTGGATGACTGATGCCTCGCTATTGTTGTACGTGATGTGGCTTACTATGCTGACTGATGCTTTCTATTGTTGTACGCGATTCGGATTACGAGTATGACTGCGCATTCTATTATTAGGATACGCTACTTACGCTATTGGCTACTTACGAGTTCAAGCGGAGTTGGAACTAACTCCCGTACTTGTATTTAAGTTCGTAGTATTACAGACCGAGATCCCCATCTTGGTCTTCTTCGAATACCACAGCCTAACTCGTCTTCTGTGCTAAGGGTCCGCAGTAGCCCTTAAGTGAACTAGCTCCGGCATATCCCTTGAGACCAAGGGGGATCCCCGTGACATTATCTCCATCTTCCTCTGTGAATGGTAGATTCGCCAGTAGTGCCTTACCCGCCCGGAACTACGTGCCACCTCGTCTTTGAATACCTCAACGCCAGAACTGCCCGTCCGACTCATTGCTATTACATTGTCGACAACCACCAGTGGGAGTACGTCCACACCGTCCCAAGCCCACCAGCAGGAGTTCCCATAGAAGAGACTCTCTATA